>RXPK01000140.1:929914-1022573 GCA_004143645.1 Protaetia brevitarsis
GTCTTCTCAATATAGCGACAAACTTTAAAGCCATTCCTGAGTTATTTTATCAGAAAGTCATATGAGAATTCCTAAACGTTTGGTTTAAAAGTATGAAGTTAATAATATATGCAGTATGAATAAACGATATATATTAAGTGTCTCAAAATATTGTGTGAGGGAACTTCTTTTTTTCAATATTGTAATAGTGTCAGAGTATTATTCGTTATTCCGTTTCTTTTTTAAATTAATTACACGAATGTGATGTTGATACATTTCGTTTACGTCTTGCCATTGATTTCGCGTGCGCTAGACGTTTTATGAAGAACATACCGACGTATCTCCCGCATCATTTTTATTTGCCGTTCAAAGTCTATGAACGGGAATTTTAAAAAAACGGACGACTGAAACCATCCTCTACATAGACACAAGTTGAGAATGTACTAAATCAATTGAGGACATCCCGCTAAGACAGAAAATTGGTTTTGTTTAAACTTGTAAGCAAGTTGGAGAATTTTAAGACACTGTTGTTTCTAATGCATTCAACGGTGCATCACTTTTGCCGGCGATTTTCGCAAGAGTGGTTTGCATGGATGCACACATAGCATAAAATCGCTATTTGGCTGAATATTCTTCACGACAATTCTTTTTTAGAAACGCATTATTAATTTTATAATAATCACATAGTGCGGAAAATCGCAGAACTAGTGATGCCTTCCCAACATCAGTTTCTGTCAGTGGGGCCGAATTTGGAATATTGATAGGCCACATTTTTTACCAACGGTTAATGCGATTACAAATTTTTTAAAGGAGCTACCCCTCTGCTGGAAAAGTTTTTTTGCATTAAGATAATGTATTTTATGCATGGGGTGCTCCAGGCTTTTTAGTTTAGTGCTCGGATTTTTGCGATATGTATCAGATCGCTGATGGAGGAGAGATCCCAACGTGACCTCCTCTCAGCTTGAATTCTTTGATTTTTCTCTAGGTCCTTAAATCATAGTTATTGATTCATGGAAATGTCGATAACTGAGAAATCGTATATATCGCAGTTTTTCAAACATTCGAAATACCCCTGTATTTTAGAAACGGACTCGCCAGTTCAAATCGGACGCGAGGATAGAAGCTTGTATTGTTTTGGGGCGGTCATTTTCAAAGTTTGGTATAAGTTATTTTGTTTTACTAATTTTTTGTTATTTATAATAAAAACATTAATTAGTTAACTTACTATTAAACATTGTACAACTTTAGAACTATGCGATTTTTGGACATATGTTCTTAAGCTTTATGATCAAAATAACCCAGGATCAGCGCTTAAAGTTTGTCGTATAATGAGAACGCACCTTAATATCTCGCACAGTGTAATGATTTCGAAATTTTTAACTTTTACCACTTTTGAATTTCGACCAGCGAGAAAATTGCGAATATTTTGAGATATAGTGGGTATTATGAATACAAAATTTAGCAAGTGTATTTACAAAGTTACAAATTATCCTCTGATATTAAAAAATACTCATAATTCCCAACACTAGTATGTATATATAAGTATGGATCCTGTATGGAGAAGTTGTACGGTTCGGTACAACTTGGCGGCGGTGGTTGTTTGGCCGTCGGATCTTTAAATATACGTGGTTTCCCTTGTATTTGTTAATACACATTGCCAGTACGAAATGTCGTCCCTCTGCGGATCGGAGCCCCACAGGCGGATGATCAAACACCGCTCTACCCGTTGCCGCTATGCGGTTTTTACAACCAGGACCGACGACTGGCGATGGTCCCTGCCCTAAGTCTGCTGTATAAATAACTCGAGGAATCTACTTTCGCGTACAAGATAATCCAAACGAATAAACAGGGAATAACATCTGTGCGATTTTTTCTGTTTTTATTCTTAGGCGGACGATATACGACGCGTAGCATAATTGGCGCAACGAAATACTAAAACCGTTGGAGTATGTGTTTCTTTTTTGTCTTTGTTTTATTAAAATAACAGCTATAGAGAGGTATATCTTTTCATATTCTAATATGTTATACCAGATAATTTGGATTTATTACAATCAAATTTATTACAAATATAATAAGTGGTATTAACACAAGGGTGACAATAAATTATTTAATATTCAGCATCGATTTATACATCACTATTTATATTACACTGTGTATCAACAAAATGGAATAATTCGATAATAAATAAATGGGTGCGTGTTCGAAGAAACGCTCGGACACCGGCGATTGGTTTTTTTAAGTTGTGGCATTTTTTATTCCACAGAACTTTTTACGTGGTGGTGTCATGTAATAGTGGCCCGATAACCATTTTTTTATTTTAAATGGTACAGCCTGTATATTATTATATTTTTGGATTTTTCAGAAAATTCTAGAAATATTTCATGTACAATTTCCTACACCTACCTGCAATTGTTTAGGAAATATTAGGTGTTTTCGGTTTTTTTTTTGCAAAAAATAACATTAAGAAAGAAAATTATTTGATTACAGAAATTTGCTACAACACACTAAAAAACTAATAAGTAGAGATCGGATTATATGCAAAGAAAAACTGGAATGTATGCGCATATGTATGCATCGATTTTTGAGAAAATATGCATAAACCTGGGGCATATATGCAAAAAAATTGCGACAATATGCAAAATTTTCATAAAATAATAAGGCAGAAATTTAACATTAACTTAATTGCAAGAGATTTTTCACAACATATCTCTAAACAATTTATAAATAAATGTTTTTCAAAATTGTGTAAAAGAAACTTTTGTCTTTCTATCAGAAGACATTTATGTTCGAAATAGCAATGTTCTTTTCACACTCCACAGCATGTAATTGGTGCATTTTTTAACTTTGTAATACATTCTAAACTAAAATTATAAAGTCGAACTAGTTACTGGTTACTTTTCCAAAATTTTCTTAACTTGCTTCAATTTCAAATACCACTGCATTTTATTTATCACTTTTTTAATTTATCGTATATAGAATTACCTATTGTACCCTTAATTCTTTCATAGCATATCAAATTCGTTTACTATGTCGACTGATTCCGAGAGCGACTCCCTTGCGTTTTTAGTTTACGATGGAACTTGAAACAAAGCTATAATTTGACTTAATATACAAAGGTTTTGCAGCAATTCTGTTGTTTTCTAATTTTTTACAGTTTTCTAAGAGGTAATACAGTTCAGCAGTGATTTCAAGAATATATTTTTTATTCCTTCCAAAATTATCGGCGAAAAAATTGCAGCCTCTAACCATTATCGCCATCTCGTAATATTCGGTTCAGGAGGAACCTAACACCGAAGTCGCTCCTTATAAAAGATTCGTAAGGGGCTTTTAAAACTATTTTTTGACATTCCTAATTAAATCATTAATCAAAGGGAATTGATTCCTAATGTCTTCGGTTACACGATTGAACCCATGAGCTAAACAAGTGGTATGAATAATGTTACTATAAAGAAATGTTAAATTTTGCGCGGCGTTTATCATGTATGGTGCAGCGTCGGACAACATTAGCAAATTTTTTTCACAAGGTATACTTCCAGGTAAAAGAAATTTGATAAACCTTCTTGAATGAATTGGGCAATTGTCACATTATTTGTTTTTTGAATTCTTTACAATAAATTAATATATGATTTACCTACAATATCTTCATGAAGAATTCTTATTAACAAATGGACAATATAACGGCCACACTTATCCCTACTTTCATCTACCATGATATAAATAAAATTATTCCCTACCAATTGTTGAATTTCTACTATTGTTTGCTGATAACAAGATGTGACATAATTTTTTCGTAAGGTACTTTCGTCAGGTATATTATGTTTGCAATATTTTTGCAGAAATCATTTCAAATTAACATTGTTTAATCTTGCTAATGGTATGTTAGACGAAATTTATGCGTTACACAGATCCGCATTATATTCTTCTTGTTCTGAGTTTAGTGAAGTTGATGCTACACATTGACGTTATAGATTACTGCAACACATGCGGATCGCTTTGGTTTTTCAACATTTTCCAATTGTTGATGGATTTTAAGCTGTTAATCACAGGTATTTCTCTCAGAAGACACTATAACAACAATTGTCATTTTATATCAAAGTTAAAGAATTTAAAAACAAATTGTAAAGCTTTTAGTAAAATTAAACTTACCAGTTTACTGCAGGCTCGACAAATATTTTGTCGCCATCTTTACCAGTTCAGGATATGGCTTAATCCATAAAGAATTTTTTCGCTATACTCATTGTATGTACGCAACAGTATTTAAAAACGTAACACAATTACATGCTGTTTCGCTCAAAGATATTCAATGAATGAATAGTTTTATTTGGGAATTAATAATAAAACGTAATTTACCACATCCTCTGCTAGGAACGAATTAAACACGTCAGTTCTTGGAAAAAGTATTAGAGAAACCAATGTAAAAAATTTATCGTTCTGAGTAATTGTCGGTTGTCGATCTACATTAGGAATTAGTAAGAATTTTTACTAATAGAAGGATAAGAAAAAGCTTAATATGCAATATATGCAACTTTTGTAAAAATATGCATAGAAATGCCTAAAATGCATATATGAATCACTAATTAGCGCTAATTAATTCAATTAGTGTAATACCTGGATATAGACTATAATTAAAGATATGCAAAAAATACAATAGATGCTCTTTGCTATAATCTCCGTCTCTACTAATAAGATTAAGATAACAGTGTGGAGATCACTGGTATCTTTCACAAAATTGCTTTGTTACTCTGAAATCCTGCTTGACAGAAAAATTTTGAAAACAGATATGAAATAAGTGTAAAAGTATTGCCAAATTCACCCACTTTATACCTCGTGCGCCAAAATAAATCTGAAATTTTGTTGACCAGTGCAATTTATTGACAGCAAAGTATGTTTGAACTAATATAGTTAACAATATCAATTTGAATTTAGGAGGGGTGTGGTCAGATATGTGAATAAAAACCATACAGAATTCATATGTAAATTTACAATCGAGATCCTATTATAACTAATTCTCTTTTACAAGTGCGATCACTTTTACTAAATATGAACAGTTCCGTGTTACTGACTCGACTCTATGAATAAAATATATGGTATTTTGGAGAGAATTTCCGATTTTAAAATACGGATTGCACGATGAATTGCCATGCACCTCACATCTATCTGTAACTATCCCACACCATCATCCCCGATTCCCCGAACAGGCTACTCCGTTCACCGTGGCCTCTCCCCCTCCCCAAACCCCTTCGTCATTGAACAGTAAAACCTCGTTAAGCCACCAGGCTCGCCCCGTCGTCCGTCGAAATGCATAGCGCGCGCTAAACTTCAATCAAAACCGTAAAACAGTCAGATGCCACTACGAATTAACGAGACTCTTATTGTTCTACAATAAAGCCGGCGTCGACGCGGCGGCTCGTCCGAAATCAGTGCGGACACCGACCGTTGCAAGACGATCCGGTAAACACAATCGCAACTTCTACTACTCCTCTGCCTGCGGGGGGCTTCTCACTCTATGCTAATATCATCCGGCTTTCCCCTGCCGATGCCGTGCAGTGGTCTTTTCCGACGGTCGAAAAAAGAGTAGACGTTACTCCGTGACCGTCACGTGCTGTTTAGAGGAAGACGGATTGATTGGGCCCTCGAGTTATCGGGATTTGATTGGGTCGTGCATCGGTAAAGCTGACTTTTTGATTCTTGTTCGCTTTCCTTTGGCGGTTTTTAAATTCTTTGCCTGTTGGGGGATTTAAAATGGGGATTTGTTGGTGTTGCGCTGGGAGTTGACTTTGTGTAGTAAAATTATTGGGATTTGGTTGCATTTGTTTAATTTTGAGAACATTTCGAATGTGAATTTAAAAAAAAAAAGGAATATGAGAGATGTTAGCATGGTTGTATGAATTGACACGCGTCCATCGTTCAGCGAGATTCTTTACTATAAATCGAACCACTATACCCTACACTGAAAAAATGGGCTAAGTAAACTGTTTTACTTGATAAAAAAAAATATTTACAATAGATAAAGTTTTCTTGGAACTATTCTCGTTCAATTAATACCTGCAACTAAACCCAGTTTCCTGAATGCAAGTGTTACTGTAAATAGTGCTTTATAACGGCTATTACACAGCATAGCTCACAAATTTGTGGTAAGTAACGTATTACTTATGACTACTGGTACTGTATCTAACTACAGCACATGCTTGGTAGAAGTAACAACAATGCTGATAGCTATTAAACTCATGCATTTTCTTAAATAGGTAACAACTTGCCACAACTATGATTATTTGAGTTTTGTTGCCATCCCGTGATTGTTTTATTATTCCTGATTGGCTAATGCGGCGGAGTAATAAAATAGTCCCCGAGATTGCTACGCGCGCAAGAGCGGACTAGCGTCAAGTAAAAGACGGACGTGTGAAAAGGTCGTCGAAAAGGGGTGGCCAAGGAGTACGAGCATTGTAGGTCAGTTGGAACGCAAATATCATTAAAAACACCGGGTGGTTAACTCAAGGCCCCATCCTTTAAAGATCCCAGCGAAAGAAAATGTACCGAGCCTAAAACAATCGGATGTTCAAGATTGCAGTTTTAAACCACGTGATGGGATATTTGAATTCCCATCATTATGATGAATTCTGCGCCCGCTGGTGAAGTTAAAGTGTGGATGCCGTCGCTAGCTGAGTGATCCAACAGTCCAAGTGCCACCTGCACTTAGGGATACCCCGACGAAGTAACCGTTTTCGAGGCGATCAGCGGATATAACCGCCACGTACGCCGACATAGGATCAACTCGCCGAGACAACGCCCAGTGCCAAAGAACCAACAGAAACCGAAGTTACGCCTAGGTAAGTTATTTCTTGTTTGTTATTAGTTGCAATTTCAAAGCCATATTTCTCTTTGTCCTTCGTTTAGATTTCAATAATTTCAATAACCACATAACGTTTCAATGGAGCCCCATTTACCTTATGTTTTATTATTGCTTTGTTCATTTTTTCATTATTAAGGAATATTTTTATGAGCCATTAGTTGTAAATTGTTTAAAAAAAAGCGTTGTTAAAAGTGAAACCAATATCTTCATTTATATCAGGTAGTCACGTGTTTGTCCTATACAAAATAAAACTATTACTAATAATACTGCTTTTATTTAAATTATATAGTTGAACAACAATTTAAGGTAAGTATTGAAATTTATAGCAAACCATACCTTTTATATATGCAGGTATTTAGTGAACGTGCATTAATGACACTCTTCCTTATCACAAGTAATCTAAATATGCTTGTATAATTATGAAAATGTGATACTGTTGTAGAATAGTTCACTACATAGCAATACATCTACTACTTGACATGGGCAAATCTTTGCTTACTGCAACTACATATATTCTTTGGTTTACTACTTCAGTTTACTTATCATAAGTAACTTCATAAGTTACCGATGGCGACCAGTACAGGTTTAGGATCTCTTGGTTACTATGCAAATAATCTGTGCTTGTCCCCTATCCAGAAACTAACTTTTACTTACGATAATTATTTTTATTTATGCTTTTTATTTTTTTTCTCAGTGTATGATCAAATATTTTATACTCTAATAGTATGGTATGGAATTTTTATTTAGGCTTAGTTAGCAGTATAAGTTTTAAAAAGTGGAAGTTGAGCTATTCTTGTGCACGGTGTTCTTGGTGAACGTTACGCTATACGTTTTGACAACCAGAAACTGAGGAAAAAATGGCGTCAACGTAAAGTCGTTGCCGTGATAAAAAATCAGTTACAATAGGACTAAGTTTACTTGCAACCTATTCTCCTCAAGTAATACTGCAATAAAACCCAGTTTCCTGATGCAGTTCTTACGTAAACCTACGTACTGTCAGTTATGCTTAAGAGCACATCATCGAATATGAGCGATCGCGTGTTTGTGACTTTGTGCTCTCTCACCGCCAATATTCTAGTGGCTTCCTTAAGGTGTTATACTTTTCCTTAAGTCCTCCTTGACACTGAACACAATATTTTGTTTCATAGACCACTTTTTTCCTTAGGTTATCTTACATAAGGAATCAATCTAGGTAGCTCCGTAGATACTTAAGGTACTTGGCAAAAATACTTGATAAAATTTGACACATTTTGGATGTCATTAATCATTTATTAATTATTAATTAGGATGCAATGGCAGATTTAGGAGATTTTTGTATTACATAAATATAAAATATGATAGTAATAGACAACCGAAACGGTATATCAGGACGCCACAAAAATCTCTGAAATAGTAATGCAGAATTAAGAAGCAGGTATTGCTTTTCAAAACAAATTCCAAACAGTTTATGCCGCTTGTTACGGCCGATTACCGATTTAGAAATTCCTGATGGTTTCCTCATATCACTACTTTTTGCACTATTAACTTTTTGTCTTTTTGTTCACTGTATACGTTTCAAGGTAGGTAAGTAACTTTATGAAAGTCTACAACTTTGTATTACCAAATATTAACTAACATAGGTACGTATTTCTATGTTTGTTTGCCTATAATACATAGTTATACAGCATTCGGGTTTATCGTATATCAAAAACTTTTAACTGCTAAAAAAGACAAGACGGTTTGTATGAAGAAGACAATTTTACATTAGAAAATTTTGTGGTCAATATGGAAAAAGTTTTGAATAGAAAAAAGAGATTCTATATCTATTGTGTATAATAGTGGAGTTTCACATTGAAAAATACTTTATATTATGGTCTATCTATTCAGTTTACACATTTCTAACTACTAATCAAATTAAATTGAATCAACCACTACTGAAATCATAAACGTCACAACCTAGTCGTAAACTGTCACCAACAAATTTAAAATACATACCATAAAATGGAAGATTATCAGCAAAGTAATATGTAAGAAGTCAATGTGGTACGCAGGCTTGATTTATAGCAATGTCATTTAATAGAGATTCTATTTATCACATTCTAGAGGAGCATCCTTGTCCGAGAATCACGAATGCAGTCGACATTGCGGCTATGAAATAGAAAGTTGTTAAGATGTAGGCTCCTTACTTAGTCATACTTTTCCTTAAGATTTTGCCTGGACTATGAATAGGAGAAATCCACATTGACGAATCTCATATTTTGGTCTTTTCACAGGCGATTCAATACGGTCACACTGAAGTGATACTGTCAAACATAACCTCAATTTGGCATTCACGGCGACGCCATCCTTGTATCTATCGAAACATTTTCCTTTAATCGCGACGGAAAAATTATTTCCTGCGCCAAACGAGGTTCGATTACGATAATACGATGACATTTTCGCAAGCGTTCTACCCTCGCCCCGCACAACATTAACTAATACGTATATATCACGTGACGGGGGCGATTCCCATCCCGCCCCATTATACACATAGTACGGCGCTGCTGTGCTCGTAATTACTGCCCTCGCCTATACGCACGCAGATTAAAATTCTCCCGCGTAGAATTTAACGTTGCTCGCTTTATTATGTTAACGCAATCCGCGGGGCAATCAGGTAATCAATCTTTTTTATTGTAATTTGGAGCCGCCGCAGGGGGCGCGCGTAAGTTTCCCCCTCCCACACACACAAATATACAACGCAAGCCTAACACACAGAGCAGAGAGAGAGAGAAGCCAAGGACGTGATCGCACTTGTATTTTTTATTACGATCACGGTTTGGGGTATAGAGGGCGCTTTTCGAAATGCGACATGTAGTATCGCGTGCTGTGTCCGAGTCGAGTACGTGTTGGGGAGATATTAATTTTAACGATTTAAAATCATCATATCCGCCGCGCGGCGGCGTTTATATGAGATAAAGTTGACCGTTATTTTGTCCAGAAGAGCGAACAACATAACGTACGAAGTTAGAAAGAGACGGTAGAATTAATTATCGGGGGTTTTTAATTCAAGTTTATGTACTTGCGGGCGGCGGTTTCATTTGAACTTCATGATTGCCCGGTGATTATCGCAACCAACTATTAGAGGGCGTTAATGTCGTGTTTGGAATATAATTCATCTATGTTGATGCCTAACAGTGGCATAATACTCATAACGCGAAAATGTAGCTGTATGACATATTGTTATACCAGTGTTTCCTAACTTTTTCTGTATTTCTCTATATATTTTTTTTATAATATTGTATTGAAAGTATGAAGCGTAATGTATATTTCTTGAGGATGGCGACAGTGGTTAACGCTGATTTTTGGAAAATCTCATATATAGACTTTAGATACTGGGGACCTACTCCTAGCACTTTGTCTTAATTGAAGAATCAAACCCAGTCAACACTTAAACGTTTTAGTAACATGTATTATGTATTTAACTTGAGGATAAGTATATTGAGTAGAATAATGTACCTAATAATTCTAATTTATAGTTGAGGACAGTGCAAAAAAATTCTGAGGAAGAAATATTTATGACATTTTGCAATTACTTAACGAAATGGTTTATCTATGGAATTAAAAACTACGCTATTCATTTAAAATTTTATTTGAATTTAAAATTTTCAATTATTTAATGTTTTAAACCTATTTATATTTTTTAGATTAAAATTAGCACTTTTATAAGATTAATAATAAAAAATAGTATGTATATTCAATAAGTTTTGCGAATCACCTCAACGGTATTTTGACAAGTTACTGACATGAGATATGCAGAATCTGGTGATTGATGGAGAGATACATGAAATGCCATCAATAAAGATTAGATACGTTGCTCGCATTTTTTAACTTCATACGATTGAGTCGAAACCCAAATCGTCAAACTTTTTCCGGTGCTACTTTTTTTTTGTTCCTTCGTTGGAGAGTCCACAGGCAGTTACTTGGATCCCTAGCAATCCTATTTCAGAAAAAGGGCCTATTACAAACTTTTTCAATCTCGTTTAAATTGTGATACAAATCTTTGTATGGATGAATAAGATGATTTTTTATCCTTTGAGGGATTTTCTTAAAATTGCTTTAGAGAGCATTCTGGATTCTACATCACATAACAGTTTTACGAATTTCAAAAGATCTCATGGCTGACTTTAGAATATTTAACAAAGGTTTCGAGAGTAAGAAACACTGGTGGTTTATCATGTGTTTTCGCTTATTTTTTTTTCAACTTAATCCCTTCTGCAATTTTGTTGTATATTTCATTTTATTTTTCATTTTAAAAAAATTACAAACAGAAATTTTTTCAGAAGTTAGTTCTGAAGTACTGTTAACGAGAAAAATGCATTATAATTATGAACTCAAAACAACATTATTTATTTTAGTAAACCTTTGATCTTCCTTTTTTATTCTAGGATTTTTAGTACTCGTTAAACAAATTGGGTTTTTTTTTTCATTGATTCTTCGGGTAGTTCGATTCTGGAAATTATAGTAGTTCAAAACAATTGTCCGACTCTAAATACGTAAGAATATAAACTACTTATCCCGAGATATGTGATAATGCGATCCTAATAATTATTACACTCATACAATTAATCGCCTTTCTCGGACGCAAAACAGTAGCTAATTTTTTTGAGCTATAATGAGGTTAATAAAGATCAAAGCAAATATGACGTGTAGGTGTGTAGTTTTGTTAACATTTAATGAATTTAAATGCTTATAATGTGCATTATTGTTTTTATTAAAGCAAACATTTTAGTGTAAACTATTTATTTGTAGTTATAAACATAAGACTACCGAATATAGAGTATTATTTAGTTTAATAATTATTTTAAAAAAAAATGTGTTATTTTTTTTTATAAATAATAGTCCGTTCGGATTTGTACTTGAGTTTTCGCACGATATTTTATTTAACCGACTAACAATGTTGCCAAATGCATTTTCATAAGTTTCAACATTAGCTCACATTTCCTAAATTACATCACACATTTCAATACTTGTCAAAATAGGGTTTTTTTCCACTTTTGCACATGTGTGGCGCCGGGTTCACAGACCACAGTTTGGGGAAACACCACGCTGTGTTTATAAAAACAACACATCGGAAATTTTTAAATTACTATTAAACAATAAACTATAAACTAGCTTAAACATAAGACGTTTTCGATTGTACACAGCTGGTTAACCAATGAGTCGAACCATGACGTGATAGGTAAGAACCGGGTGGTATTAAAAACAACAGTTATCGATTCGATGTACGGTTATCAGTTTTGTTATAAGTTGAGTTATATTTGGTTTATATTTAAACTAGTTCACTAGCCTTTTTTACGAATGTATAAAGATTACTGAAAGGATATTTGCGTCTGCATTGGCTGTTCATATACACATCTTAACAACATTTGAATGTTACGTCATTTTAAATGTCATATAAAATATTCTTATCGAAAGGGTAAACATAGAGAATAGATATTATTCGAACTTGTTAATAGATATCTGGCGATATTTTATATGTTTTGAAGCATTCGATATATTTAGTTTTTAGTGTTAGTAGATCAATTGAAGAAAATATAGACGGAGCCTGGAGTGCATTAGATAAATGTCTCTTTGAGACTTTGTTATTTTGCGAAGAAGCATTGGTCTATTGGATATCATGTTGCAATTCAACATATGGTTTAACATAAACATTAGAATGTTTGTAAACTATCAAGTAATAATTATTTGGCCTACTCAGAGGAGCCTATTTAGTACCAAATCGTGTTTCTCGTGAACTTTTTTTTATGATTAGAATACCATAATTCAGTAAGAGTTTAACGATATTAATTAATTAATTAATATAAATGGAATGTATTATAAAAGATTTTCATTAATATGTGTTTGTAAAAGTTTCCATATGCCATAGCGTATTTTTTTTTTTTGCCTATAATGGTCTCAAAAATCATACATAAAGTTATACTCAATAAATTTATTAATAATGTAACCTATCTTTATATTACGTGGATAATTACTAACTATCTATGTTTTCTCAAATCATTTAATTATTATTATAATTTAAGAACTTTTTAATGCTTTCTGATCTGATCGAAACTTAGGATTGACACCACGTCTGCAAACCAGCTGTAAGCACGTAAGAAGAGGTTTATAGTTCATTTATCATAGCAACGCGGAGGTACACCGTGAGTGCAGTTCGCGCTTTCCTACGTCCACCTTGTTGCAAATTTTCTCTTTGAAAAACGTAAACAAACCGTTAGTTATGAACGTCAACACTGTTACAGGAATAAACAAACTCTCCAAAGACATACCTTAATATTAGTCATATTCTTTTTGAAAATGGATTTAAACTATTTAACAATCTAGGAGGGAAAATAACACAAAAAATAAAAAGTGAGTATATAAATTTAATCAATATTTTTGCTAAATATTCACAGTAATATTAGATCAAGTCTCTCTGTCGAACCATCTCTCTTCACTACTTATGAAAATTCGCTCCAGTATGTGTACACAATACACCCAATCTCAACTAAGAATTCAATGCTACCTTTACATAATTGTATCCATCTCCATATTCATCCATCGTTTCATAACAAACTTCACTTCTTGAGAACCTATTATATTTTAATATGATATATTTTTGACCTGAAAGTATTTTATTTTATAAACTTCGTAAACAATATACATATACTCACTTTTATATCAAACAAAATAAAAAAATTTGTTGATGTATAAGTCGATTTAGAAAATGCATATCCATGGTTGAAATTGTTCTGCCCACTCGACCACTAGGGTATGTAAGCGACCTTATCTTAGATCATCAACAATTCAGCCCCAGTTCAATTCATTTTTCATTAAAAACCAATCTCATGCTGCAAAACTATATATTTAATCCAAAATCATATCAGATCATACATCAAAGTTTGATTATATTATTCGAGATTTCTTCTCTGTCCAAAACAACCTCTCTGTCCACCACTTTTGATTCCTTTTCGATTTGATACTAACACCAAACTCCTGCCGTAATTTGATTCACCTTCCTTCACAATTTCGGACCTTCCTCCGACTTGCCATATTACAACATTATAGCATAGTATCTTTTGATGCCCAATCAATCAATCGATAAATAGCAGTGTACGGAGGAAACGGAGAACCATATGACCATACCAATTCCGCTAATCATCAGCTTATATACCGTTGGTTATGCTGCTCAACCAGGTGATAGCTGTATTTTTAAGCATCATCATAATCAATTTATTGTAGTGACCACCTGAATTCAAGTTCGTCGATGAAGCTGTTGTGTTTATTCGATTACTATGGAATCACGTTATAACATACTAATGACAAAGTTTTCGATTATCAAGAGCTGTGTTCAACCACTTTAAGAAATCTCACATCATATCACCATATAAATCTAACGCTTGCAACGGATGGAAACTAGTTCTCTCCTGTATAAACGTCACTATCGGCATGTAAAACTATAATCTTCTTCCACCAACTTCAGCTTTAACAGTTTTCCTAGTTGCGTCTTGCCAAGATTTGCCTGTAGTACCATCTTGCAAGATCCAGGTTTCATCAAGAAAAACAAACTGCGTACATTCCTCATTAGACTAATATGTTCATGAAAGGTAATCTTTTATCGCAATGTGTGAAACTCCATAAACCACGTTAGGATCGTCTTTTTTATAACGAAACCTATGTAAGTAGTATTTTCACCAACGATGTGTTGCAACACTGAAACGTCTTTTTCTTTAAGAGCATGTAAGTGCTTAGAGCAATCCGATATCTAAAACGAAATACTGTCGTTAAGAATATGACATTAAAATATAGTGTATTTACTATACTTCTCGCACAGAAGTCTTAACGGGAAACGAGAGTAAATGGCCCGTTGTTCTCGCGCCTTCTGGCATATCAAAAATACGCGAATTAACGAAACTATTAACGCCTAGATTGTTTACACAATGGTTTCTTCGGCATGTTTAGTTGTTAAGAACAACTGATTTTAAAATAAATATATCCCAAGTATAACCAAAATTTTCACACCATCAGAAACGCAAATATAACCCTTGCAGTTAAAGCTATAACGAAATTGGTGGGAAAATTGGGAGACTGTGAAAACCGCATTTAAAACAGTAGGCACCACAATATGTATCTTTAATTGAACATGAATAATTATATGTTGGGGTACTTTTAATAATATGGTACTGCATGGCCCGAATTTGCAAGTAATGTACCGTCGTCTGTACGATCAAATGAAAGTATCTGTTATTGCTTCAACCAGGTTGGAACTGTACGTCACGAAAACACAATCGAAATACTATTGTTATAACGAATGATACCTGGTTAAACAATGTACAATCGAAAACTCTATAGATTGGTATAAAAATGATATCAAACCTTGTACTGTATTACAATATCCAGCAAATCGAAAAATACATTCATGCTTATTAACAACCAGAAATCCTATTGAACAAAATCATTCAAACCAGTAATAACGGCCCGTATCATAAATAATTCCACCATTACATTCCAGGATTTCTCGTGATTCCAGGTTGGTCCAGAACAGACGACCAAATTTCGAAGCAAGAACCTTAGCTCAACAAAAGCGTCAATCTAACGACGGATCTACGGCAAGCAATATCAAAGCGAAAACAGCAATAGCACTGACGAAATCACCTAGGAATACCAAAGATATTAAGCCCATCACCTCATTCGTATATCAACACTACTCCCAATTCAAACACCAGCGCTTCATCGCACCCCATCTTCACTAACGAGACATCAAACCAATGAATGTACGTTTAAATGTAATTGTATTAAATTATTTACAATACGTATATAAGCGACATTAACAGCTCTGGAGATCTAGAACCTACAGTCGTTACATTTTCGGATTATTATGATACTTTATAGTTACTCGCACGATGTTCATCGTCGGTGGGAAATATGTTTATTATATGTTTTATTCTAAGGCCAACAACAATTTTAAACGTTTTACTTTTAAAATAAGAGAACATTATCCTCTGGCGTTCTGGTAGTAGCATAAGTTGGCGTGAATAAGTAAACTACTATTTTATTTGGTTGTCAAAAAATTGACAAAATCGTAATTGCGTCAGAGAGTTTAGACAAAAACAATTTTAAAGCGACCCACATAGTTTCTACAAATTCTACATCTGTGTGGTTTGGCTCCAATGTCCCTCTCTACATAATAAAATATACCATTCTTCTGAAAAGCGATTCTAAAACGTATTCTAGGCAAACTAATAATGTCTATTTGCTTATTCCACAAACCACAATGCTCCTCGAATAATTAAAGCATCTTTATAGGCATTTATATGATATTCTGCAAAATATTTGCTTAAAGGTCATTATCTTTAAGTCACAAGGACGATGGCCAAAGTATTTTTGTTTTAAAAAAAACCTGTTTCACCTAACAATAGTATTACCCCAATAAGTCATCAAATTCGCTGCTAAAAGCATAGACTTTTATCAGGGAACTTTGAGAACTGTTATATCGCAGACCTAATGAAACTGTCAGTTTGAATACCCAGAGTGTCACTCCAGCGGTTTTTTGTTGTTGTGGAGCTCAACTTCGGGTGGCATTTGACTTTGAAATTTGGCCCAAATTTCGTATACAAATCATACTAGTTTACAAAATGAATTTCTTCATGTTATGATGAAGGGATTCTTATGGATTTTCTACCGCTGAATCGAAATTAAGTTGATTTTTATGGAGCAGTTTTGGGATATTTGATTTTCCATTTTTTTCATCTTCTTTCAGTTAAAACCCATATCTGGGTAGACATTTCTATTTGTCCTTCTTGGTTAGCAAATGACAGACCTTGAAATTATCTTAATTGGGTAGCGGCTCAGATTATAACAATAGTCCAGATTAGTAAAAAAATTAAGTTTAATCCGATTCTATAGCCACAGAAAAATCAAAAATCGATCAAAACACGTTGTTTCCTCTTCATTCCTTAAAGTTGATACCAGCACCACCAGTGAAAAATCGATGAAATGAGCATTTCGACGATTGAGTGAATATAAGAATATAAAGAATATGGAGTATAAACATAAAAAGTTATACAAAGCAAGACATTAGTGTACACACATATAACTAAAAAATGACAAGATGACAAAAAATTGAGCAAACAACAATACAACATAGGTACAACCAACGGTATCAACATGATCTATTTAGCTAAAGTTAATTGCTGTTACTCTGTACTCATTACATGGTATAAAACGGATTGTCCAATAACATATTTTTTACCTTTTCTGCTGAATTGCCTAACACTTAAATTCTGAATATGTTCCGGTGACCTGTTGTACAGCTTGGGCCCCCAAAAGTCCACTGACCGCTGTGTTGAATCCAGTCTGTGGCATTTGGTGACCAAGGTACTTCTGTCCCTAGTTCTATAGTCATGAAACTGTGTATGCACGTATTTTACACAAGAAAGTATATACACATTAATCCCAGTCAGAATTTTTTCTCGTCTATATACCGGTCGACAACTATCTTTAAAACCCATTCCGCACAAGGTACGAACCACGCGCTTTTGGAGCTGTAGTGCGTTTCCTGCAGCTGGAGATGCTCCCCAAATGTCAATACCATACGATGCGACACTATGAAATCCAGCATAGTAAGTTAATTTTGCCGCTTTTTGTGAGGAGACATTGTTTATTTTGCGTATGGTATAAATCGCAGAGCATAATTTCCCAGTTATTGCCTGAATATGGTGATTCCATTGGAGACCTGAGATGTGTAGTCCGAGAAACTTAGCAGATGATACATCAGTGTCAGGAATAGTGAATACTTTGGTCTTATCTGTATTCAATTTCAATTTATTGGTATCGCACCATTCTTTTAAATTTGTCATAACATTTCCCGACTGGTCTTTGTACTTACCATTTTCCTATAGATAAAGTAGTAGTAGATTTGCGTGAAGATTGTATTAAAAAACTGTAAATCATCACGTCATGATATTCTACAGATATAATAGCAAAGTTTTCTGGCCTACAGTAGCAAATACGTTAAATATATCCTACGAGTACAGAAATTGTCGTGAAGATTGCCGTTGCAGTGGTTTTTTGGGTAAGCATTAGTAATTTCCATATTTTGTTTGTCTTTTATGCATTAAATACTAATACTAAATATACTCTACCAAGGTATTTTCATTTCGACATTTTCCTTTTTATTAGGAAAAAAAAAAAATCAGAAATACTGAACTTTTCTTTGTAATTTTACTTTTAAACAAGTAAAACTTCTATGGAAATTATCACTATTTTAGAAATTTTATTCGTGAGTATTCCAGACTACATGAAAAAAATCTTGGAAAAGTTAACCGCATTTCGAAATTTCGAATCCCCGAAAAAGAAATATTACTTCTAAAAATAAAATACCTGTACGGTTTTAGGGACACAAAATTGCCCCAAAATCGTAGAGAAATCTTGCCAACATTTTTTTTTTAGTGTGCAGGCATACAACAGCCATGCTTACGAAAAGCTTGCGACAATCGATGTCCTCTACTGCCTTCTAAAATTTTTTTTTAAAACGCGGAAAAATAAAAAGAAATGTGAAAATAGCGGCCATTTTGAGTGCAGATTGTACTTCCCTTTCTAACACATATTCTTTATGATTGGTGTAATTGAAGGAAAACAGCTGTGGCATCTGGTATTAAAATAATGCACCACTGTTAAAAGTTTTTGGAGGGAAAACATTAAAGGTTTCGACAGTAAGTAACGCTTCCTGTCTTTTATGTATTCGCTGAATTAACCATAATTTTATTTAACGCAGCAATATCTTGTTAACAAAACCTTTTTTTGTTAATTGAGCACTTCTCGTTTACTTACAGGGACAGGCGGGTTCCCCCTCGATTCGATGAAACCTACAGATCGAAAGAGTACCCTTAAAATAAGAGACACGTATTTCTTTTTATCGGCGTATCCGCACGATTTTGGGGTACAGCTCCCTCCAAAGTTTGGACGATTTTTCAATTTTTGCAAATATTTCCTAAATTATAACAGATATTAAATTTTCTTCTTAACATAATTTACAGCATATTGCATGGCCCTAAGGGTGGCGTCGTCCGTATTCGCAAAAAAGTTAATATGGGGACGGGGTACCCCGTACCCCCATTTTTTTACATTTTTTCTTTTCTTTTCATCAAAAGAAGGCCGATTTTACATAGAAATACGATGATGTATAACAAGTTAGAAAATTAATAATTGTAAAAATAGAAAAATAATAATAAAACTTCAAAATTAATAAACTTGTCTATTGGTATAAATCAAATGAACTATAACAGAAATAAGCTTTTATCCTTAACATAATTTCTAGCATAATACATGGTCTCAAGGTAGATATCTTCCATAAAAAGCTTAATAACGGGGGACGGGGTACCCCATACCGCCGCATTTTTTTAATAATAAGTTTATTCATTATTCATCAAAAAAAGATCGCTTTTACATAGAAAACAATGATAATAAATTTGGAGGATTAATAATAAAAATAATTGTAATAATAATAATATAGTACATTAACAACAATTATTTGTTATCGTACTCCGCTGCTCTCCTACTTAATATTTTCTTAATTTTAGAATTGTATCTACTCGACAAGCTATGGTCAAACCTTTCTGTGCCTACTATACTTAATACTATATACTAAACGAAACTTTTATCGGTGGTAGCAATATAAATCGTTTATCAATTGCAGTTAGTGACTGCGTTTTTTATATATTCCTTAATAAAATGTTATTCATTCTTAGAATACCATAATCCTTTAGTGCGTATATATGAACAAATTGCTACACAGGACGAAGGATTAAATAATACATACATATATATTTTTTAATTTATTTCAAGTTTTTCGTGGCATTGTAGGTGTTACAATATAAGTATTCAATGGGCATATTTATAATAATGTGTTTGTAACGATTATAACATTTCGGAAACAATAGAACAGAATTGAAAAACATTATAACGCTTCAAAATGTTTAAATACATGACATCTGTAATGCGATTATTGGTAATATATGTATTCCAATAGCGAACAAGATTAATTGTCATACAGTAATTAAGCTATGTAAGTATTACAGTAGTGATAGTCTGTGTAAAAGTGTTTAAAACACAGATTTTGTTTGCACCATGAACACCGCACAATAGCTGGTTTATTGCAAATACTACACAAGGGTGTAGACTGCGCATTTTTGTTAAAACAAAACTCTACAGGATTTTTAAAGGGCCCAGGTCTTTCCTCAACGTATCCACTCTTATACCACGAGTACTTGAATACGTCGAAAAATTCTTGGGGAAGAAAACTGATTATGGGTTAGGGATTGCAACTTAATAATATTATTTCTCTGATGTAAATCTATGTCGTAGTTCATAAGAATCACTATATCCGAAAAAGTTCAGCAAAAATTTTCCACGGTCTAAAACCATATACATCTAGAGGTTGTACCATCGCTGTCGTTTTTTTTTTTGGTATATTTAAAATGTTCAAAGTTTTGTCTTTTGGCACTAATTTGCTGAAATTATGTTAAGGATAAAAACTTATTTCTGTTATAGTTCATTGATTTATATCAATAGACAAGTTTATTAATTTTGAAGCTTTATTATTTTTCTATTTTTACAATTATTAATTTTCTAAACTTGTTATACATCATCGTATTCTATGTAAAATCGGCCTTCTTTTGATGAATAAGAAAAAGAAAAAATGTAAAAAAAATGGGGGGTACGGGGTACCCCGTCCCCCGTTATAAACTCTTTGTGAATACGGACGATGCCACCCTTAGGGCCATGCAATATGCTGCAAATTATGTTAAGAAGAAAATTTAATATCTGTTATAATTTAGGAAATATTTGCAAAAATTGAAAAATCGTCCAAACTTTGGAGGGGGCTGTACCCCAAAATCATGCGGATACGCCGATAAAAAAAAATACGTGTCTCTTATTTTAAGGTACTCTTTCGATCTGTTAAGTTCCCTTATTAGTGTGGTAGAAACTTAAAACGGTCGCACAGCATAATAAGAATAAAATTGGACCTAATACTGATCCTCGAGGGGTTTTCAAAGTTTGTTTTACTTTCTTCTCCATGTCCAAAAATCGCACACGATCAGAAAATGAATGAATCAAGAAAAAAATAAGCAAAATCGGCAAGGGTACTGTTCGAATTGGCGTATATATATCCATCGGCAACATAAATCAAACGATGATAAAACTCCAAACAAAAATAGTCCCGGAATGGTAGAAAAATAGACATCGCTCCTATCATACACTTCCAAACACTTCCACATTTTTTTTTCCGCAAACGTCTCTCCCGTAAAATCGAAATAGACAACCAGACGGATATTATTTTTATATTTCGGATGATAAATCTACTACCGTTCGCTTCTAGGGGGGAGGGGGAGAACGACAGAGGGCGCTGCGTAGCGCTGCGCAGCTGGCGAGCATCAGAACGGTACACTGCCAACGTTATTCATTTCCAATAAGCCGGCATCGGAAATCCGCAGCTATAGTATAGTCACTCTTTGGAGTCCTATCTCCCTCTACACCCCTCCCCCCACTCCCTTCCAAACTCCCAGGTTTTCCCGGATCGGTCCCAGCCTTCGTTCGTTCGTTCGTCGCAGGACAGGCCGCCATCCAGCCAACAAACGCCACGCCACTCTGACATTTAATCTAGAAAATTGCCCGCTACCGCTCATTTATTTCCATTACTGTCAACTCTTTAGTTGGCGCTCGAGTCTGCAGAAGCGGGCAATCTGATGTCATATTACTTTCTGGACGAAGCCCCCCAGAAGAGGCGTAGGGACTAGAACGGCTGGGATGGGGGGCGAATCTCTATATACCGTTCGTGCGATAGCTTTCTTCTCTTTTTTTCTTTCGCTGTCGAGGCGTTTTTGTTGCGCCGTTCGTTGTTTGTTGATATTTTTTGGGGTTGCTGTCGCGTAGTCTTATATTTCTCTTTTGTTTTCTTTCTATTCGTTCGAGTAGTCGTCGAGAATAACACGCTGGCGAATGTAAAACGGTAACGCGCGGGGCGGAGTGAGGAGAAGAAAGTTGTGCTGCCCTCTCTTGTTACATTAACATATTAAAAATGGGCCGCGTGGCAAAACATGTGTCAAAATTTAGTGTAGCATTAAATAGATTGTAAAGAAGCATGAGAAGCAAATATCGTTTCTGCTATTACATTTTTGGATTTATAAGATATATTTTATCATAATTCGCATATTGTGTGTTTCCTTTATTTTTCTTGGATTCTGGGAGAAGCAATTTTTTTCGCATTCATTATATGTAGTATGCGATTTGGTAACAGGTAAAATTTTCGGTAAGCTTTCTTACTACCCAATTGTTTTAAATAAGAGTTTAATTAGATAACAGATGCAAACCAATTCTCATAAAACACCTCCTACATTCCCAGGCATTGGCAAAAAATATGTAAAAAGATAATGAGCAAAGATGAACTTTATTTGTTGCAAATATATTATTCATGCGCAACTAATGAAAAAAAAAATCGCTATCTGCACATGCCGAATAAATTCACAGATAAAAATAGGTGGTACTTGTACAGTTGGTCGCTTTTTTAATGTCATGCCCTACGGAGCAGATATCAAACCTTTTTCGCTTAGTAACAAAACAGTGATTATAGCCGATTTCTGAAATTCGATCAAATAATCTCAATAGACGTCGCTCCGTGTTTATAGTAACATCCTGTATATAAATATTTATACCAGCCGAAAGGGCTCTTCAAACAGGGCAAGTCTGCCATTAAAACTTTTTTTTTCTGTTTTTCACCGTTTAAAAGTTATTTTAGATAAACGAAATTTTGGTCGAATTTCATAATAGAAAGTGTGCTTGTAGCACTCCATAGAGTCCATAATCTGATAAAATTTCATCAAAATTTACGAATGACAGTTCGCGAGATTCCCTTGTTGAAGTTTTATAAGTGTAAGGTTCTCATATGTATATTGCTGCTTCATTATGACGCAGAGATAACTATATTTTTACCCTATAGATGGCAGCACTAGATACTCATAACTAGAGACCGCATTATATGCAAAGAAAAACTGGAATATATGCGCATATATATGCATCGATTTTTGAGAAAATATGCATAAACCCGTGGCACATATTCAAAAAAAAAATGCGACAATATGCAAAATTTTTACATAAAATAAATAAGAACAGAAATTTAAATATTAACTTTATTGCACAAAATTTTTTCACAACATATTTCTAAAAAATTTAATAATTAAATGTTTTTCAAAATTGTGTAAAAGAAAGTTTTGTCTTCTATCAGAATACATATGTTTCGAAATAGAAAAGCTTCTTTCAACATCCACATGTATGATGTAATTGGTGCATTTTTTAACTTTGCAATACATTCTAAACTAAAAGTCGAAATCAATTACTGTTTCACCTTCCAAAATTTTCTTAATTTTTTTCAATTTCAAATACCCCGCATTTTTATTTATCACTTTTTTAAATTTATGGTATATAGAATTACCTATTGTACCCTTAACCTTCTTACATAGCATATCAAATTCGTCTACTCTTTCGACTGATTCCGAGAGCGACATCCCTTGCGTTTCTAGTTTACGAATGGAACTTGAAACAAAGCTATAATTTGACTTAATATACAAAAGGTTTTGTAGCAATTCTGTTGATGTTACTATCTTTTTACAGTTTTCTAGAGCAATGCAGTCAGCAGTGATTCCAAGAATGACGTTTTTTATTCCTTCAAAATTATCGGTGAAAAAAATTGCAGCCTCTAACCATGTACCCCATCTCGTAATAATCGGTCCAGGAGGCAACTTAACACCGGGAAGTTGCTCCTTATAAAATTGGATTCGTAAAGGTGCTTTTAAAAATACTTTTTTGACATTGCTAATTAAATAATTAATCAAAGGGAATTGATTCCTAATGTCTTCGGCTGCACGATTGAACCCATGAGCTAAACAAGTGGTATGAATAATGTTACTATAATTTTTTTTTTAATTTTGCGCGGCTTTTGTCATGTATGGTGCAGCGTCGGACAACATTAGTAAAATTTTTTCACAAGGTATACTTCCAGGTAGAAAGAAATTTGATAAACCTTCTTGAACGAATTGGGCAATTGTCACATTATTTGTTTTTTGAAGTTCTTTACAATAAATTAAATATGATTTACCTACAATATCTTCATGAAGAATTCCTATTAACAAATGGGCAATATAACGGCCACACTTATCCGTACTTTCATCTACCATGATATAAATAAAATTATTCCCTACCAATTGTTGAATTTCTGCTATTGTTTGGTGGTAACAAGATGTGACATAATCTTTTCGTAAGGTACTTTCGTCAGGTATATTATGTTTGCAATATTTTTGCAGAAATGATTTCAAATTAACATTGTTTAATATTGCTTATGGTATGTTAGACGTAATTAATGCGTTACACAGATCCGTATTATATTATTCTTGTTCTGAGTTTCGTGAAGTTGATGCTACACATTGACGTATAGATTGCTGCACACATGCGGATCGCTTTATATTTCACATTTTTCCAATATGTGATGGAGTTTTAGCGTGTTGATCAATCAGGTATTTTCTCTAGAAAACACCTACAAAACAACAACATTTGTCATTTATATCAAAAGTTAAAGAATTTAAAAACAATTGTAAAATTTTAGTAAAATTAAACTTACCAGTTTATTGCAGGTCGACAAAATATTTTGTCGCCATCCTTTACCAGTTAGGATATGGCTTATCCATAAAGAAATTTGTTCGCTATACTCATTTGTATGTATGCACAGTATTTAAAAACGTAACCACAATTACATGCTGTTTTCGCTCAAAGTATTTCAATGAATGAATAGTTTATTGTGAATTAATAATAATAATAAAACGTATTTTACCACATCCATTCTGCTAGGCGAAATTAAACACGTGCAGTTCTGGAAAAAAGTATTAGAGAAACCAATGTAAAAGATTTATCGTTTCCGAAGAATGTCGGTTGTCGAATCTACATTAGGAAATACTAGGAATTTTTACTAATAGAAAGGATAGGAAAAAGCTTAAATTATGCAATTATGCAACCTTTTGTAAAAATATGCATAGAAATGCCTAAATATGCAATATATGCAATCTCTAATTAGCACTTATTAACTTCAATTAGTGTAATACGTCTACATATAGACTATCTTTAATGATATGCAAAAAATAAAATATATGCACTTTGCATATAATCCGGTCTCTACTCATACCAACATAAGAAAATTTTGTAATATACTTCGCAAAAAAATTGCGATCAGATTTATTTACTTCTGGCAGACCTGGCCTAACAACCTTAATATCCTACACAAAGAATACAGATGATTTCTGTTTTATTGCAATTATTGTTTAGTGACAATGTAAAATTAATTTTTTCCAGGTAAATTATCAGAAAGATTCGCTTCACGAACAACAACAAATGGTCCTCAATGCAGTCCTCAGTCTTGCAACACGGCCCTCCTGTGCAGCAGGCCAATAAAGTTTCTGTCTCGCCACCCTTCACACCTTCAAGGCCACCACGGATCGCACCACGCGGGCTGCTGCCAGCTGCAGCCGCCCTCTCAGCACCCTTTACTCATTGTTGGGCGCTGGAGGCGGGGTGCGGCTCGTATCTTTTTAAGCGACCATCTCAAACCGACGGCTAATCATTTATTTTAAAGAGAAATATAATAAAAAAATTACGTTGAGAACGCAGTGGGACGTCAAAGTGTATAAATTAATTAACTTATTTTTTTTTCTTTGTTATTTACCGCACCTTTGGTTATTTCCAATTATAAACGAAATGAGATAAAAAATAAAGTATACGAACTTTTTTTCGTAAAAGAAAATAAATATACTATATATATTGAATGTAAAAAAAAAATCTTGTATTCGTGGCCAAGAAAACTCTAATTTAACTTTTAAATATAAATAACTCGAAAACCGCTCGAATATAATAATACTCGTATACTAAAACGAATGCAAGATCCATAGCGTCTATTTGCTTCTTATATAAAATACAAGGATATGATTGAAATGAATAAACTAATTAAGTTTATCAATTATTTCGATCGATAGGGCTCTTTATATTTGTGTGTAATAACATCGATGATTCTAACTGCACCATTTGACGTTTTTAGACGGATAAACATCGTATCATCCAAAAAATATTTTGTCAAAACTATTATAACTAACCATCAATCGCTTAAATAACTATAAATTAGTTCAAAATGTTAAATTTTGTTTTTCATTTGAGACATAAACCATTGATCGACAATAAACATTCCAGTTTCATTTAAACTATAAACATTATTATTTAAATAGATTTTTTTTAACAAATTCAATGAATGTGTTTTAAGTTTGTATTCCAACTTCTGAGGAAGTTGCTGTCGACAGGAACGAAATGTTAATTAAATCTATTCTAAGTTGGATTTGGTTTCTTTTGATTCAATTTTTTTTTTTTGCAAAACCAAGAAAATATATAAGACCTCCCTTTGATTAAATACGAAACGGAAATGAAAATATTAAAAGTAAGTCATAAGATTTCGAAACTAATTTTTTGAATATTATATCTACAAATGTGTTCTAATTTGAACACAAATTTGTAGTAAAATTTAGAATAAGCCATTAAATTTGCCCTAATGCGCCAATTGATTAAATTATTTATTAATACAAAAAAAAATGCGTTTAATATATATATACTGCTATGTTATATACCTTTTAAATACTTTCCTGATTAGAGTTGGTTTATTTTTAAATAAATTCTTTAGTAGGATTGGCGACACTGGGATACTTTTAAATTGTACTTCATATTCTGACAGCTGTCAATGTGTGACAAGCTGAAATTAGAAACGGTTGCATTTGATTGTACCACGAGCTGCTTGATTCGGCCTGTCGAATCATGAGTAAGTAGCACGTGTTCGCCGCTGGTGCAACTTATCGGACTTTTTTGGGAAAATTGCTTACCCTCGGTTGCAGCATTGTTATAGCAAAATGTCAATTTAAACACCAAAATTAAAATTTCTCAAAATTATTCTAAATAACCTGTTTGCTTCGTTAAAAACCGAGCTATTAAGATTCTTAAAGTCGTATTTCACATGTGTTAAGTGTGTATTTCAGTGTGCATAATTATTTGCCGTTATAGCTTTTTAACAAAAATATTTAGTATTTATATTAAACCAGGTTGTCATCAGCTGTGTCCTTCATTACTGACGACGTGTCAAGAAAGTAGTTCTCATGTTCTCAAACGTCATGTAGATGTCGCTACTTACCGGAATCTGGTAAAGTCACTAGATCAGTGACTATATACAAGAAAGACAAACCAATCACATAAAAAGCAACATTTAATTTTAAAAAGTCAACAAAAAAAATCTGTCTGTTTCTATTTTGTTAAGTGCCGTTAATGGTGTTAGCTATGTGTAAGTAAAACTTAGCCTCCTAATAGGCCTAATTTAAATCCCGCCACAATTTTTAATGAATTCAACGTAAAGGCTTTAAATAACTATTAATGTAAATACAAACGGTGCGGGAATTATGTATCAACGTTGAAGTTACTAAGATAATTGCGGAATTTAAATTTGGCTATTAGGGCTGTATACCATAGTACATTGAGAAGCGAATACATATATAAAAATACACTTATCAGTATCGCCCAAAATGATTTTTAACCACTGTTGTCGACACTTTCTTTACTAAAGAATACAGGCACTGCTCAATTTAAAATGGTTTAATATTATATGTGGTTTCAATATATTGTTACAGTTGTGTGCATACAACTTTGATATATAACGTGAACTCTTAAATAACGTTTTTTATAGTCTCTAATATACGACTCGACATTCCGCTATTCTTCTCTACTGCTACTGTGATAGACGTAATCGAAATGACGAAAAAGGCATCATATTATTGACGATCATTCGATAATTCGTTTATGACCTTTGAAGTTATGAATGATCATTCATTATTATTTTTCACTAATAAAAATAAATTTATTATTATGCATGGAATAGTTAATTAGAATCTGCAGAACATTGTAAATTTCTCTAATTTAAATATTAACTAATTATAGCACGAACTAACATCACATAAATAGCCACAATTTTAATTCCCGCCACTATTTAAGTGACTTCAATGTAAACGTATTAAATAACTATGTAGTACAAAATGGTAGGTTAATTTTTTGTTTTCAACGTTGAAGTTACTAAGAATATTGCGGGCAATTTAAAAGTTGGTTATGTTGGACAAACCAACGATTGTAAACATTTTTTTTTAATAATAAAATAAATCACTGTATTCTTACTTTCTATGTAACCCTAGGATCCATGGAATGGAATACTATAATGTCCCAGTAAACCAAATTTCAAATTTCCGCAATTATTTTTAGTAACTTCAACATTCAAGCATGAAAATTACTATGATTTTGTATAGATTAATAGTTATTTGAATCCTTTAAGTTGAAGTTACTAAATATAATTGCGGGAAAATTTTGAATTTGGTTTACTGGGTAGGTACATCAAATAGCGACGTGATATTTCTGTTAATAATCACGTACGTAAAAGCGTTTGTATTTCAGGGTTAAATATTTCTTTGGTCATAAAAAAATGAAAAGTGTTTGCCTCAGTTCTCAATTTTTGTCCTGTCAAAGATTGGTGTTCGCGATAGTTATGCACATGGTATAAACCATTGAAAAGATCAAAGAGACAGCCAGCGAGTGAAACTTCTGATTGTTATCCCAATTCTGTGACAATATTACAAATATTCATATTTTTGAGAGTGGGAAGTAAACGTATTCAAATGAAATTTAATTTAAGTAAATAAATAGTTTTTTTAACTTCCATTAGCAGAAACCTCGGATATCAAATTTTAATATTATTAATCATTTTCATAATACCGATAGCTATATGCCGACATGCCGTTATAGAGTTCCAAGAATCTTCTGTTTATTGTCTTTTTGGTTTCCTAAATTCAGTTACCAATAAAATAAAATTATTATTATATAGTATAGCACATTTCCTGTATTCTAGCAAAATATAATATAATAAAGTGTTGTACAAACAATAAAAATTAAACTTACAACTTAACACTAATAAACTTCACAGATAGAATTAAAAAATAATATCTCTACCATTCGTATACGACATATGACAGATATTACTATTATTTTTTTATTATTCAAAATATTGTTGCCGCCTGCCGTGCTTGAAATCCCATATCATTACCATCATAGTCTGAATCAATACCATCTACTGGGATCGCTACTATTTTATACATTATATAATTTAATTCTGGTTCTTATTCTCGCTTAAACATTCAGACTACCCCACCACTTTTGGCGGTAAAGATACTAGTGACATCTGGATTTGACCGCCAAAATGTTGTTTTTAAGCGCAACACTTTTCCCATAAGCTTGGTTTGTCTTCTTGTATATAGTCACTGCACTAGATATATACTAAAGTACCGCAATTCGTTGCGCCAATGTGTTAGAGAGAAAAGAACCTTCTTTGGACACAATATGGCGGCATCAGGGTTCAGTTGATTCAGCTGTAGGCGGTTGGCTGCAAAAGTCACTATATTCGGCCAATTCTAGCTGTCAGTGCTGTCATTCAAAACTGTTAGAAATAATGTTTGGTTAGATTTACTGTTGTATATACTTTAATGTATCAGTAACACTGTTGTTTAAATAATTGTACTGACATGGTACTGACAGTTGACACAATATAGCAGGAGAAAAAAAAGTAGGGTTAAAGCAGTAAAAAACGCATCATTCATCATTGTGGCGTCGTAATTACCTTAAATAGAAAAATTGACAGGACGCGTAAACTACAATGATTAAATTTAAGTTTGGCGCCTAAGCTGGACACAATATGGCGGCTAATTGCGGTACTTTATATATCCAGTGACTTTAGAATCTGGTGTAATATTGTGTGTGTGAGATTTTTGCCTGCCTAGGCAGGAAAACGGTAGTTTTGAAGTACTGCAAAATGAGTGTTTCTGGACGGAACGGAGGCGCAAAAAAAATTCTGAACGCAGGCGCAAAAACAAAATACAAGTTCTTTATTATATAAATTCATAGCAGGAGAAACTCTTCGTGCGGTTCATATGGTTTCCAAGTAACTACTAGGAAAAATATTGCAAATATTATTATTAAATATTAGTTACTCACTGGTCTATAAGAGGTGGGATTAGTAATGAGCATGATCTGTTGCAATGAATCTGATTTCTGAGCATTTAGCTATCTAGTAAAGATGGAGAGTATTTTTTTATAACGTTAAAAGCTATAGCCAAGGTTTCTGTGAGACAAACGAACTAGACTGAGAATTAAACATTTATATTTATTATTTAATAAAATATTAGTTGACCAATTATTAAAAAAAAACACAATAATATACATGTATATAACATAAACACTTTTTTTAATAATAATTTTTGGATGATACGTTCTACAATTAGAATCAAAGCTGTTCGTCATTATGGGTGAATTATTGTTGTAAATTTTTTGTAAATATTTTACCTTATATAACATAATATCTAAAACGTTGTTACATAATAGAAAGTTATATAAATCAATGAGGAAATGGTGGAGATATGTATGGAGAAAATGTGTGTAAATTCGTGTGACACTCTTGTATATAAATATAAAAAAAAATATATATAAAATTAGGAACTAATTCAATAAATTATACCCACGGTGTGTGAATTTAAAAAGGAAATAATGAAGAACAACTATATAAAAGTAGATTTCATAATTGTTTGCTAAGATCCCCTCTCTAGTCCATTAAAAAACTTCAAGGCGAGAAAGAAAAAATGGGATATTGTGTATTAGTTAAGATGACTGTACTATTTGTGAGAAGGATACCATTTGAAAAGATTGTGAGAACAATAAAGAAAATTATTAATGTAATCTGTTGTTTTTATACTCCTCCACCGATATTGAATTAGACCAATTTCAAATGTTCTATAGAAAAAAAAAAACAGAATTATATTACTTTATTGTTTTATCTGTTTTCGTAATTGTTTCTGCTTATGAGATAGTCACAATAACAACAATTATTGTTAGTCAATTTCTTTGCTATTTTGCATCTTTAACATCCCTAACAGCCAGAAATATTACATAGATATTTTTAAAAATATATTTTATAAATATTTTTCGTGAGAGGTTTTTGAATATGTTTTTCATATTTTTTCTAAATATAGATAAAATATTCAATTAAAATATTTATTCCATATTTTAAAATTAATGTAAGTGCTATATTTTTTCTAAAATATTTGTAAAATATTTATTTATATGAAAATTGAGATTTTTTATGCAATTCTATTTAATTTGTCAAAATGAACTAAAATTATTCTTGGTTATTTAGAATGTATAACGTCGATAACGAAAAGTTAGAGTTGTACAAAGACATAGAGTTGTCTAAAAGGCAAGAACTTGTTTTTTCACACTCACCATACAAGTTAATTATCAATAATTCTGGCATCTTTTAAGGCATACTGAAGGTTTATCAAATTAATCACTATTTTTTAATTGAAGTGTTCTAAATAAAAAACAAACGTGTTTATTATCATTTTATTTGAATAAGCAAATATAAAATGGAAAAATACTCATTTTAAGTCTAGCCTTGGCTGTGCCAGGTACAACCCTATGGCTTTTTTCATATCTTCGATAGTGGCGCTCTCATGGCGTTTCCTTGTGGCCTCTAAACAATGCCAACTGTATTAGATCATACCATGAATAAAACATCGTACAACATTATTCAACACCTACTAATACATTTGGAGCATTTACAATAATTGGAGTGGTAGCTACATTCTATAACTTACGAACTTATTTTTACTTATTTCATAATATTGAAAACATTTCTACGTACAAACAATAATACAACACAACGTATTCTAACCTCTATTTGAGGTTATGACGTTATCTACCGAGATGAATCTCTTAAGCCAAATCAACTAGTAATTTATCTGGTAGATGCAGTACATATATGACGCATAAAATTCCTACAATTATATTATTAAACGATTTCTTTACATTAGCGATATTGAGCATTCCAATTATCTTATAAATGCCAATGACATGTTCAAAAGTTTTGCTTACCTCGTAGTCACCACAAAAACTAAAATACACCCGCAACAATTAATTACCACAGTTAACCCTAATTCTGGCCTAATCGTTATACTATTATAAACTATAACATGTAACGGACAAACGAATGAAACGTTGATGATACGCAACATGGGCGTTATGCATTCTTGTACCTAATCCATAGACGCATAAACAATACTAAAATTCGATATAACACCGGTACCGTAATGAACAGAGGTGTTGTGTTGACGTTGGCAACTTACACATATTACAATAATATCATACAAAACGCAGATACATTAATAGAAAAGTTTACAGTGCTCCAACTTAGATACTAATTTAAATCATATTAGAATATATTATCTAATTTAATGCTTTAAACTATCATTTTAAATAGGTACATACCTACTTAATATGTATGCATATTTTACCCATTTTATATTATTCGTCCTATGCACCAAATGTACAAAAGCAAAAATTCAATCTTTTTTTTTATATGAAATAAATATTTACAGAAATACAAAGCAAAATATTCTTGCAGAGTTATGAAAAATATATTGAGAAAACATTTGCAACAAAATATTATTTAATGCTACATAACATATTATATTTTTAATTGTTTTCTAATATATTTTCTATAAATATTTCATGCATTATTATATTAATATAACTAATTTTCAAGAAAGATTTAATATTTTTTAAATATTTATAAAATATGAAATAAATATAATTGGTCACTGAGGATCTTTCCCTTAAGTTTTTTGCTCCAATCTGTGCAGAAAACTACATTTATAAACTCGTCATAAATACATCACAGCAGCATCCTTGCGAAAATAAACGGGATCTTATAAATAAGGTTCTCAATGTGAAAATGTAAACATTGCATGCACGAAACTTCGAAAGCCGTTGTTACTGCTACGGATTCGCGATTTATTTTTGGAAACTCCGGTCTTCTAGGCGTAGGTTACGCTCTGCAACGGTTTTAATGCCCGGTTTATGTATTTTATGCGCTCAATTTTAATGGGGATTTTTTTTCTGGAGGTTGAAATCTTGCATGCAAGGACATTGAGATATAGGTTTACTTAAAAGAAAAAAAAATGTTTGAATTTGTAAATATAAACACGGTAGATAGTATTACAAGCATGTATACATTAATACGTATCTGCAAATCAAATATAAGCATTTTGTATAGGTTGTAGCGGATTTAATTGTGATTACCACTGCTATAGACACAAATACTACATTATAATCAATGTTACGTAATTTTTACTACAATTACCAACTTTGAAGGGATATCTACTTAGGCGATATATCTATAGTTACAATTACATCGTGGCCACCAAATAAATTACTTTAAGGTTTATTACCAGAGACCGGATTATATGCAAAGAAAAACTGAAATATATGCGCATATATATGCATCGATTTTTGAGAAAATATACATAAACCTGGGGCATATATGCAAAAAAATTGCGACAATATGCAAAATTTTTACATAAAATAAATAAGAGCCGAAATTTAAATATTAACTTTATTGCACAAAATTTTTTCACAACATATTTCTAAAACAATTTATAATTAAATATTTTTTAAAATTGTATAAAAGAAAGTTTTGTCTTCTATCAGAATACATATGTTTCGAAATAGAAAAGCTTCTTTTAACATTCACAGATGTAATTGGTGCATTTTTTAACTTTGCAATACATTCTAAACTAAAATTAAAGTCGAAATCGTTTACTGTTTCACCTTCCAAAATTTTCTTCAATTTCAAATACCCCGCATTTTTATTTATCACTTCTTTTAAATTTATCGTATATAGGATTACCTATTGTACCCTTAACCTTCTTACACAGCATACCAAATTCGTCTACTATTTCGACTGATTCCGAGAGCGACATCCCCTGCGTTTCTAGTTTACGAATGGAACTTGAAACAAAGCTATAATTTGACTTAATATACAAAAGGTTTCTTTGCAATTCTGTTGATGTTACTATCTTTTTACAGTTTTCTAGAGCAACGCAGTCAGCAGTGATTTCAAGAATTACATTTTTTATTCCTTCAAAATTATCGGCGAAAAAAATTGCAGCCTCTAACCATGTCCCCATCTCTATAATCGGTTCAGGAGGCAACTTAACACCGAGAAGTCACGCTTATAAAATTGGATTCGTAAAGGTGCTTTTAAACATACTTTTTTGACATTGCTAATTAAATCATTAATCACAGGGAATTGATTCCTAATGTCTTCGGCTACACGATTGAACTCATGAGCTAAACAAGTGGTATGGATAATGTTAATATAATTTTTTTTTAAATTTTGCGCGGCTTTTATCATGTATGGTGCAGCGTCGGACAACATTAGTAATTTTTTTTTCACAATGTATACTTCCAGGTAAAAAGAAATTTGATAAACCTTCTTGAACGAATTGGGCAATTGTCACATTATTTATTTTTTAAAGTTCTTTACAATAAATTAAATATGATTTACCTACAATATCTTCATGAAGAATTCCTATTAACAAATGGGCAATATAACAGCCACACTTATCCGTACTTTCATCTACCATGATATAATTAAAATTATTCCCTACTAATTGTTGAATTTCTGCTATTGTTTGCTGGTAACAAGATGTGACATAATTTTTTCGTAAGGTACTTTCGTCAGGTATATTATGTTTGCAATATTTTTGCAGAAATGATTTCAAATTAACATTATTGCTAATGGTATGTTAGACGAAATTAATGCGTTACACAGATCCGTATTATATTCTTCTTGTTCTGAGTTTCGTGAAGTTGATGCTACACATTGACGTATAGATTGCTGCACACATGCGGATCGCTTTAGTTTTTCACATTTTCCAATATGTGATGGAGTTTTTGCGTGTTGATCAATGAGATATTTTCTCTCAGAAGACGCCTACAACAACAATTGTCATTTTATATCAAAAGTTAAAGAATTTAAAAACAATTGTAAAGCTTTTAGTAAAATCAAACTTACCAATTTACTGCATCAGGCTCGACAAAATATTTTGTCGCCATCCTTTATCAGTTCAGCTATGGCTTAATCCATAAAGAAATTTGGTTCGCTATACTCATTGTATGTACGCACAGTATTTAAAAACGTAACACAATTACATGTTGTTTCGCTCAAAGATATTCAATGAATGAATAGTTTATTTGGGAATTAATAATAATAAAACGTATTTACCACATCCCTTCTGCTAGGCGAAATTAAATACGTGCAGTTCTTGAAAAAAAGTATTAGAAAAACCAATGTAGAAGATTTATCGTTCTGAGAATTGTCGGTTGTCGATCTACATTAGGAATTATTAGGAATTTTTACTAATAGAAAGGATAAGAAAAAGCTTAAATATGCAATATATGCAACTTTTGTAAAAATATGCATAGAAATGCCTAAATATGCAATATATGCAATCACTAATTAGCGCTAATTAACTTCAATACGTCTACATATGGATTATAATTAGAGATATGCAAAAAATAATATATATGCACTTTGCATATAATCCGGTCTCTATTTATTACTTTATGGTGCTAATAAAATAGTAATTGTTACGTCATTCTTACTTGTTGAGTCACTTTAAAGTTAATTCGTGCACATAGTTACAGATTAAAAGCTCGGCGTTACCTACATACGCTACCAAAATCTGACCTTATTGTAATCATTACCGCTATATACTAGTAATTTTTACTTTGTGGAAACCTTTAAGGTAACAAATACATCATGGCGACTAAATGTGCTACTTGGGATGAGTAAACTAGTTTAAACAATAACAAACTGCCATTTTGGGAAGCTGTTGTTTGAAGTGAAGTTAGTTTTAGAAATTCAAGATTCCCATGACTCATCCGTTGACCTAACTCTTTGTACTCTGAAACAACCACGCAAAAGCTGCACCAATGGAAATTTTGCTATCCACCTAGTACATTTCTTATTATTTACTTTTTGGGCATAAATGCTGCAGCTAGAAATTTTCGTTAAAACTTTTATATGTTGGTTTTCTAAAAATGTGATGCCCTGTTTTTCGAAAATTTAATAAAAAAAATTACCAAAAAATTTTTTCACAATGCGAGTGTGTGACATTCGGATAATGTAAAATGTACGAATAAATATACATCACAAACAAGACATAGAATATAGGTACAAACTAGCAAAAAGTTGTTGTCGTAGGTACGTTAATGATAAAGTTGTAACCTTCCAAGAACTCATAAAGCCGCAACATTTTCTGGCAGAGAACGTAATCTCCTACATTCTAGAAAATACCGCACCCAAAACGCGCGACCATATGCGCCGAAAATTGATTGTAAAAACTCGAATAATCTACTAAATATAGTGATTGAGTAAAATCTGCGGTCACTCCGTGACGTGCCCACATCACATTATGTGGGGGAACGGTATTTAAGCGTCGCGACGCCCGACGACGCTCCAGTTGATACGCTCACTAACTCATAAGCGGTTACAGTGCTGTGAGATCCGAACCCCCCTTTATATATATACGAACAGACATCAGGATGTCTCTAGAACGTCAAGTCCGCGCTAAGGTAAGTCCATTTTTCTGTTGCTATTATTAAAAAAAATTATAAAATTTATACCATCTTAACTCGATGAATTGGTGTAGATTGCTGGAAAACGCAACCCAGAACAAGAGAAGGAGGCTCAAGAATGGATCGAGACCGTTCTTGGCGCCAAATTCCCACCAGGTGAATTGTTTGAAGATGTCATCAGGGATGGCACCGTCCTCTGTCAATTGATGAACAAATTGGTACCAAATTCCATTCCCAAAATCAATACCTCTGGTGGACAATTCAAGATGATGGAGAACATTAATAAGTAAATATAAAAAATATAAATTTTGACAGTTACGGAATATTTTTCAAAAACAATGACATTAGAAATATTGACAGTTACTGTAACTTTTCCAATACCAATACTAAAAGTTTTGATGAGTTAGAAAATATTTGAAAAAATTTTGACAATTACCTAATATTTTCCAATACCAACATTAGACATGATGTACATAATATTTTCCGACACCAATATTAGAAATATGATAGTTACAATAATTTTTCTAACACCAATATTAAAAATTTCCATAGTTACAGGACATTTACCAGTACCAATCTAGAAATGTTGACAATTCTAGTGACTTTTCCAAGCCAGGGCTAAAAATTTTGTGTCACAAAATATTCTCCAATACCAATATTAAAAATTTTGACAGTTGCAGTATATTTTCCAATATCAATATTAAAAATTTTGACAGTTACAGAATATTTTCCAATACCAACATTGGAAATGATGATAGCTACAGTAATTTTTCCAACACTAACATTAAAAATATCCACAATTACAGAATATTTACCACCAATCTAGAAATGTTGACAATTATAGTAACTTTTCCAACACCAATGGTAAAAATTTTGACAATTACAGAGTATTTTCCAATACCAATATTATAAATAATTGTAAAATTAAAAGTTCTTCCCAATTTTCATATTTATAATTTATTTAAGTACCACATGTTTCGGTCTAAAATTTAACCATCTTCAGGCAATCTAGAAGTACTAAAAATGATGCAATTTATAATTAATTATTAATTTAAAATTCACGCATAACCTAGATACTTACAAATATCGTGGAAACAATACTGATTGGTAAAACTAATCGCTTTCTCGTTTTGTGTGTCATCATTTCAGCTAAATAGTACTCAAACTAAATATAACTCAATTTTGATAACACACCAAACGAGAGGGCGATTAGTTTTACCAATCAATATTGTTTTGATGATATTTGTAAGTATCTACGTTATGTATGAATTTTAAACTAATAATTAATTATAAATTGCATCATTTTTACTACTTCTAGATTGCCTGAAGATGGTCAAGTTTTAGGCCGAAACATGTAGTAAATAAATTATAAATTTGAAGATTGGAAAGAATTTTAATTTTACAATTATACATATCACCAATCATGGACTCACAACCAAATATTAGAAATGTTTTAAAATTTTTTGTTTGACCAGTATATCTTCGATTTCTCTCATTTTTGTTTTGGTTTTTAGATTTTTTAGAAAAATATAGAAATATATAAGAACATTTCGCTTTTATTTCAAGAGCTTTTTCAAGTTATAAAAAAATACGCAAAAATATAAAGTGTATGTTAAATTTATATATAAATATTTTTTTTTATTTAATAAAGGACAAATCATAATTGTTTTATTAAACAAACACGTAATATAATCGAAATGATTTCAATTTATAAATATAAAAACAAAATTAATGATAAAACAGACTTACAATACTTTATAAAAATATATAATTTAATTTTATAACTAAATATTAGTATAATATTTTCTAAAATCTATTTAATTACAAAATTTAATAACGTCTTCATACTTAACTAATAATAAATAATCAAATCATCATGAAATACTACATTGAAACGCAATCTTTAAATAAAAAAAAAGTTAAGTTAAAAAATTATATAGTAAATAAAATTATAACTTTGTCATTTATTGAACAAACAACATTATTTATAAACAATTTAAACATCACTTTGTAGAATTTGTATTTTTTCGTATTTTTTATAACTTGAAAAAGCTTTTGAAATAAACGCAAAACTATATATTATATTTTTCAATATTTTTCTAAAAGATCTGAAAACCAAGAAAAGGAAAAAAAAATGAAGAAAAATATAAATGTTGATTTATTTATGTATATTTACAGTAAATAATTTTTCCAATACCAATATTAAAAATTTGATAGTTACAGAATATTTTCCAATACCATTATTAGAAATGTCGACAGTTATAGTGACTTTTCCAATACAAATATTAAAATTTTGACAGTTACAGCAACTTTCCCAATACCAACATTAAAATTTTGACAATTAAAGAATATTTTCCAATACCAATATTAGAAATATCGACAATTATAGCAACTTTTCCATTACAAATATTAAAAATTGTGACATTTTAATATTGACAACTGTCAGACAACAGAATGTATTTTGTAACTGTATTTTGTAACAGTAACTTTTCAATACCAACATAAAAAATTTTGACAGTTACCACAAACATTTCCAATTTATTTATCTTTATTCTTGCAATAATAGATTTTTTGACGATCGGATTGCTTTTCTTTCCAGCTTCCAAGCGGCAATTAAAGCATACGGTGTGTCGGACGTCGATGTATTCCAGACAGTGGAACTGTGGGAGAAGAAAGACATCGCCCAAGTGACAAACACCATCTTCGCGCTCGGCAGGCAAACGTACAAGCACCCAGAATGGAAGGGACCTTATTTGGGCCCTAAACCCGCCGACGAGAACAAACGCGAATTCACCGAAGAACAATTGAAGGCCGGAGAGTCCATCATCGGCCTTCAAGCCGGTTCTAACAAAGGCGCCACGCAAGCCGGTCAAAATATCGGCGCTGGCCGCAAGATCTTGTTGGGCAAGTGAGGGAACAAACTGATCTTCACAGTATATTAATAAAAAAAAAATAAAAAAAAATATTTTTGTACATATTTAACGGATATAATAATTTATTATGTATTATTTTAAAAAAAATTATATAAAAATTATATATTTTCTTATATATATTACAAAAAAAAAATGGTAAGTAACTGAAATAAAGCTGTAACCGTTTCTACTCTTGTTGTTTTCTTTCAAACTACATCGAAAACTTAAATTTTACTTAGAATTGCGTAGGTGACCTGTTTCTAATAATAAACCGGTCGAGAAATAGCTTTTGATACACACGCATATACGCCAATTCCTCAGAATTTTAGCGTTGTGTCCTCCAAGACTTTCCCACTTTTAACACTTAAAAACATAGTAAATCATTAAATCTATTGCAAGGAAAAAAATATCGTTGACGTGAGCGTAGGAGTATTTAGAATGCCGTGCACACAAAGTGCTGATTGAGAAATGTGAATTGCATCGTTGTCTAAATCTGGGATTGCAAATTTAATTTCTTTTTATATTTTTAAATTAAACAAAAAAAAAATAAATAAATACAAATGTATCTATCATCCATTTACCAAATTTTTATTCCTGACACTTTTATTCGATCATAAAATCCAATACGCTGTTAGAGGCTGTTACACATCTGTTAGATTGAATATTTAACAAGGTGTGACAAGATGTTTTCAACACTCAATTTAGCGCGTTACGCTTAGGAGTGGTGCGAATTGGAAACGATGGTCACCTTGCAGACGTTCTAAAAACACATTTTGAATTAGACATTTACGAATTCAATAACGTAATATTTTTAAATTAAACGCATGCGTGCTGCAATCTTTAAGGTTTCGTTATACACTGAGATCGAGAATGATTGTCCTGAGTCTACACTACTTTTCGTGGTGCGCAAATCAATATTTTCATCCAATCATTGTAATGAAATTAGTAATAATAATAATAATAGACATTTATTTGCCCAACAGGTAACCCCAATTACAAGACAAAAAAAAATATATAATATGTGAATACATATAACAAACATCTAGAAAAATACATACATTATAAAGAAAAAGTTAAATACAATAAGAAAAATAAATATATTATTGTGCAGTAGTTCCCAGGAAAATGTCTTCGTAGTAGATTTCCGCATTTCGTGTCATGTGGTAAAGTGGTGCTCTAAGTAATAGGTTAGTTCTTGGCGTTGGCATGTTGAATGTAACAGAATTACGAGACACAATTCGTGGAACACGTTGAAACTTAAAGCTGATAGTAAAGAGGGAGAATCAATTTTATAATTAATAAGTTTGTATAAATAACGAGCACTATGAACATTACGTCGATGGCTGAGTGGACGCGTTTGAAGTAAATTTAGCAGTTCCTCATAAGAAATAAACCAGTCCGGATAAGTTCCATTTTGTTCGAATGATAAAAATCTCAGAAATCGACGTTGAATACGCTCTATAGAAATCTGTTGAGAGGCATAATAAGGGAACCAAATTATAGAGCCGTACTCCAACTTAGGTAGAACAAAAGCAAAATAAAGAGATTTTAGAAGTGCGTCAAACGTAACTCCCAAATCTTTGATAACAATTAATTTGTTTAAAACACGGTCAGCAATGGTGTACATAAAGTTATGTGGCTTAGTTTTTCTAGTAAACGATACAGTGTAGCATTTGTCAATATTTAGTAGTAGTACCAAGTTGTTAGCGTCAGACCACTCAAGTAAAGTGTTGATATTTTGTTGCAAGGTATTTGCATCATCAGGACCAGATACACAGCAGAACAACTTGACATCATCAGCATACGCCAAAACGGGACAATTCAGGGATTCAAGAAGATCATTAATAAATATATTGAAAAGTAATGGTCCAAGATTGGAGCCCTGTGGAATACCGCTCGTCAATCGAAATTAAGATGAACAAAATCCGTTATAAAATACGTAGTTAATTCTGTCAATTAGGTACGATTGAATCAACAAACACAAGTTGGAAGAAAAACCAAAGCAATCTAATTTATGTAGTAAAAGTGTGTGATCCAAAGTATCAAAGGTGTGCGAAAAATCCGTGTACACTGTGTCCACTTGTCCCTGTCGGTCAATTTTAATTTGCGTTTTATTTCATGAGAAAACCAGGGCGAGAGTTGAGTTTGGGCGTTGAAAACTTAGGAATAGATTTATCCAGAACGAATACAGTTTGTCGTAAAATTATCCACGGCAACATTCACATCATCGAGGATATTCAGAAATGCCCAATCCACAAGCAACAGGTCTTCATGGAGTTTTCCAAAATCAGCATTACGGAAATTGTATCGAGCTGAAGAAACATTAGGTTGAAAGTCAACTGTTCTCGAAGAAGAAATAAATTTAAGTGAAATACAGCGATTCCTCAAATTTTGCTGTCAAAATTGACATATGTTCTGCATAGCCGCGCGTTTCGTGTTTGAATTTTGCTGATTTAGTCATTTCGTATTATGGTTTGTTAATTTTCACATACAGTATTTCTCAGGACTACGCCTTCATTTCGCATTGAGAGCGTAATGTGTTTTCTTCATTTGGCAAAATGCCATTTACACTGGACCAAGATAAATTTATTTTGGAGGCATACTTTGGAAATGGTGAGTAAGGTGGTGATGGGCAGTGGAGATATTCAGCTATACTTTGTGCTGAAGAATTTATAAATCAATTTGCCGAAGTGCAAATTGATAATGAAACTCTCCTTCGACACATCAATCGGGATGTCCATCGCTTCAGAGGACCTGGAAATGTTTTGAAGGGAAAGTCGTCCATCAGTTCTAATCGCAAATGTGGTGGAAGACGTACATGCTGGTTTGGAGCACAGCCTTGGAAAGCCATTACGGCAACTTGCACAACAAACTGGTAGAAATACACATACTAAATGGTGTTATAAAAAGTAATGTGATTTTTTTTATAGGTTTATCTTATAAATCAACTCAGAAAGCTGTAAAACGGTAACTTCATTATCATCCATATAAAATTTCTATCGTGCAGCAATTACTGCCACTATATTTCGAAAAACGTATGGAATATTGCCATTGATTTAATGCAAATCTAAGGAATGACACTGTTTTAAATCTTACTTTTTTTTTTTCTGACGAAGTCTGGTTTAATTTAACAGGTGATGTAAATTCTCAAAATATTAACATTTGATCCGCACAAAATCCTCATGTTATTCGGGAAACGGAATTGCATCCTGTGAAAATAGGGATATGTGTTGCAATGTCCAGGAGATGTATAATAGGACCGATATTCTCTGAGGGTACAATCACGGTATGTAATCTTAATAAGAGAAAGAGAAACCTGTCATGGCAGCTCAACTCTCCCATAACAACAGATGTCTCTGGCCATTTGTCCGTGACGTTGCCTAGATGCTATCTTCACGTCGAAGGAAATGTCATCTCTTTGCACAGTCTGGAGTTATCTTCATACTTGTTAACTGTCATGGTACTTTTTTGTTATTAAAAATCATAGGGAAGTTATTTAGTTAGAGTAGGATAATTTCAATTGTTGTGGAACCCATATAGTACTTAGAATAGGTAGCCTCGTGTAGTAGCTTTTCAGGTGGAGCACGGGGTTAGAATGATTTGTAATAATTTAGTTTTCATAAATAAAGTGTCATGGTTCTCATGGACTCTTATATCTTTTGTTTGAACCGTTGAACGTGTGTTGTGCTAGGTGCTCTGTTTATGTTTATTTGCGTGTTGGAATTTTTCTTTATTACCATCGTGTTTATGTCTTATTATTTTTTTTTTTTTGTAAGTAATCTGCATAGAATATGGTAGAGAGATAAGATAGAAATTGTCTTGCAAATATTAAAACGAAAGTATATTGCAGGTTTGCTATTAGATCTGAGAATTTTTAGTTTCGTGTATGCTTTTACCTAAATTTTAAATAAATATAAGTAATTAATAGGTATTTATTTTTTTTTCTTTGTCCTTTTAGTAGTAATTAAATCGCTGGTGCACGTGAAAAAGAGGATAAGTTAGTTTTCGATTAATACTAATCGATAACGACTTCTCTCCTTTTTCGCGTTCACCAGCAAACCCTAAAATTATTTACTATTATTAAATATACCTATTTTTGAATTCTACCGCCAATAGTTCTCCCCTGACATTAGAGAGTGCTATAATTGCGGTTCCACTTTATTATTAGGGACATTGCATTCTATTTGGTTATCTATGGATACAATAACAGCAGCCAGATATAGACTTATATTACATGAATTTGTGGAACAATATTATTTGATGATGAATTACAGCTAGGTTATTTTCAAAATGCCAATGCTACTGCTCATACGGCAAGAGTAACAAGAGAGTATTTGCAGGAATTTTTTGATAACAGGCTTTGAACGTTGGCCACCTAGATCACCCGATCTTACACCGCTTCACTTTTTTTTTATTTGGTCATCTAAAAAATAAAATTTATCGGAACCGCTTACATAATATGGATCAATTTAAAGAAGCAATAAGAAATGAAATAGAGAATATTACAAATGAGCAATTAATAAATGTTTCTGAAAACATGAAGAAGTGAGTAGATGTTTGCATAAATAATTGTGGTTGTCACTTTGAACACAGCATGTAAGCAGTGCAAGTATGTTAAAGAAACATGTTCGCAATTTTTTAATTTGTATTATAATTTTGTTGTAGAGCGTGTGGCTATGAAAAGCATCCATCTATTATTGTCCATTCAGTACCTCGTATAAATTATGCAGAATGTCTGATATAAGTTAAGATATGACATAAATGTGTATTTTTACAATGTATATTGTTTAAACCTTCTATACCTTTAATTAAACCTGGTTGTATTTGTTATCAGATATATACTGTATTGAAAAATGTTTATTACGTTATTTTTGCGCGGGAGTTAGTTGAATGACTCATACCTTAGATGCAATTTTGGTGCACTATACTTGTCGTTCGGGTTGACATTAGTGTATATTAAGTTGCATACGCACAATTACACAAAAATCGCACAATGACCGCACGTTACTGTGTTTCATTAAATAACTTCATTCGAAACAGTGGATGTAAATATTGATATAATCTTCGTGGAAAGTGGAATAGGATCAGGATAGTCTTATTCGATCTCACGGTACTATAGTTATTAATTTGCGAGAGATATCATCTTGGAATAATATTACACTTTATTACTATGAAAATGTTTCATAAGATTCCTTAACATTCATGGCCGACTTCAATTGGCAAAAAAGCAGTTTGATTCATTCCAGTGCATTCAAGAAATTATGGAAGATGAATCAAATTATACTGTAAACTTCTCCTAGAGCCCTCACCACAAATTGCACTAAACTGGACGTACGTTTCGATAGCAAAGCTATCATCATCAGCAGATACACAGCAGAAAAAACAGTGGATGTAAATATTGAATATAATCTTCGTGGAAAGTGGAATAGGATCAGGATAGTCTTATTCGATCTCACGGTACTATAGTTATTAATTTGCGAGAGATATCATCTTGGAATAATATTACACTTTATTACTATGAAAATGTTTCATAAGATTCCTTAATATTCATGGCCGACTTCAATTGGCAAAAAAGCAGTTTGATTCATTCCAGTGCATTCAAGAAATTATGGAAGATGAATCAAATTATACTGTAAACTTCTCCTAGAGCCCTCACCACAAATTGCACTAAACTGGACGTACGTTTCGATAGCAAAGCTATCATCATCAGCAGATACACAGCAGAAAAAACAGTGGATGTAAATATTGATATAATCTTCGTGGAAAGTGGAATAGGATCAGGATAGTCTTATTCGATCTCACGGTACTATAGTTATTAATTTGCGAGAGATATCATCTTGGAATAATATTACACTTTATTACTATGAAAATATTTCATAAGATTCCTTAATTGTTTTTTACGGTTTCTGTAAGAAATTCCCATTATGTCTTTTTGGAATCGGTTTCCATTTTGAACGAAAAACTTAAAACCAGAATTTTTGTGGTTTTTGATTTGTTATATAAATATTCAGAAATTTGATGGGAACAGACAAACAATCAACAGAAACATTGAAGTTCATGAATATTCTTTCAAGCTTTACAACGAAAACTAAACCATTCGAGTTATAATTACCTAACTCAAAATTTGGAAGGTATAAGTATGGGGACACTATACATTCATGCAAAGCAAATTTATTAGGCTTTGTAAAGAGCGATTAATATACTGGATATACTGTTTCAAAAAAAAAAATATTTAAAGGTATTTTTCATACTTGCGCCATTAACGTAACTAACGAAATGCTTTGCAGGAATATATTTTATTTAAATTGGGTGTCACATCAAGTTAACCCAAGCTAGAGGCCTCGTTAACCTTTGTTTAAAATTTCCACGTAATTAATGCTCAACCGGTGACATACCATTTTTATCCCATAAATATACCGGGTGTCCAGCCTAAGATGCAACGGTCCATAGCCGATTTATTATTGTTTTTTTGGAAAAGTGTTTCAAATAAATGTTGCCTCGAATCATATTCTACACATTTTAAAATTAGTTTCAGTAATGGCGGACTTCCGGTTGTACCGGAAGTAGTTACTAACTTTATTATTTTAAATGGAACACTCTGTATATTATTGCACTTTTGGATTCGTTGTTAAATTTAAATAACAATACGTTAGGCATACATTGGGGCTATGTTGTACCGTTTCCGAATTACATGACGTTTTTCGAAAAAAAATGACATTTGCAATGTCTGCGGTGTTTAGAAATATCTCTGGAAATACGAAAGTTAGAAAGATGCGGGTTTCAGTTTTCGCTTAACCATGAAACAGCCACGTCTTTTATTTTAAAATTGTTGCGTTTAAATTACAAAATTATTAAATAAGGCTCTGTAATTTTCGAACTCTAAAATCATGGATAACTTGATATTTTTAAATTGAATGGTATAGCTTAGAAAGTGGCCAACAGAATACAATAGGACCACCGGAAACAAACAAAACTTGAAATAAAAAAAAATGTAGAATTTACTGAAGCGCGTTGGAAATGAACTTAGCAAAGATAAAAGAAAACCCAACATTACTGGTATATCCATAAATCAGAACATTTTTCGAATTACATTACTCTGTCCAATGAATAGCGTACATACACATCGAGCGTCTTGCTCGCAACAGGTTACACTTTAAATGTTAGTGCTGTCATTATACAGAGAATTTGTACAACATTATTACATTAAATGTTCAAAATGCGATCCGTTTTAGGCGCTACATAATTGAAATCGCTTTTGCAAACACTTTTGAACATTTCTGAGCATTTCTGGTGTGACTTCTGGAAACGCTTTTAAAATACGATGGCGCATATCATCAGGTGTTGTTGGTGGCGTCTGATAAACTTCATTTTTAATGAAACCCCATAAAAAGGAATCGCTGCTTGTAAGATCTGGCGATCTCGGAGGCCATCTGTTATTTGTCCTCCACGTCCAATCCATCGGTCAGACACATCCAAAAACTAACGAAATTCGACAGTATTGGGAGATGGAGCATAATCGTGTTGGAACCACAGCTGACGAGTAGCTAACGGAATATTTTCTCACAAAACGCCCAAAGTATTCTGAAGAAATTCCATATAAACACTGCCCATCAGGCGTTGGTTATGAAAGAACAGGCCTATGATACGTTGTCTAATGATACCTGCCCACACGTTCACTGACCTTCTGTACTGACTATGTGCTACAATAACTCAATGGGGATTTTTGTGTGTCATAATAACGACAATTGTGACGATTCACAAATCCATTTTTGTGGAAGGTAGCTTCGCCTGAAAACATCACTTTCTCGAAAAAGTTCGCAATGTTGTGTTTCCTTTTTTTTTTGTACTTTCAAGTTTTGTTTGTTTCCAGTGGTCTTATTGTATTCTGTTGGCCACTTTCTAAACATACCAGTATTACTGCTGCCAGTTGCAAGCCTGGTGAAATGCGAGGGAAGGATGGCCGGCGCTTCGCAATACGTACTATCTGAATGAACTGAAAAGTCGCGAATATCTCCAAAATCTTTGGTGATAGACACAATGACACTCGTATAAAATCGAAAGAAAATTAAATTTTACATCCATTTATGTAAAAAAAAATTGAAAAAGAGGTGGATTGGTGGCAGGGCATCCACTTTGAAACATCCGGTATTATAAATATTTATGGAATTCTATTTTGTCTAAGGCATAAAAGTTCTCACCTTTCTAAAGATACAATAGAAGCAATCTTTAAAATTTCAGGTAAACTGATATCTCAATAAAAAAATATTTAAATAAAAAAATGATTTTCATTTCAATTATAAATGCCTATCTTAAATTTCTATAACTTAAAAAAAAATCCAACCGAATATCTAAAGTAGCTCTCCATTGAAAAATTCATTAACAAAATTGTGTTTGGAATCAATATCTTATAAAACAAGTAATCATAAAGCCGAGTTTCATTATACATAGTGCGGTCTTTGTTTAAAGTCTAACCCACATATTCTATTTTGTAAAGAAATTACTAAAATTTATTAAATAAAAAAAGACAAAATTATGAAATAGTTTCCAAAAATTAAAAATAGCCTCTTAAATTTTACATTTTAACGATTCCGTTTATTTTTCTTTATTACAAGCAACGACCGACAAAATTCCGATTTCCAAATTGCATACTTACATATGATATTTATTTTATAACTCATCTTGAATAACGTAGATAAGAAAAACCGTCCGTCCGGATATGATTCAAACATTAGCAAAAACACAAGTAAATTTTATATGCAGTATAATATGTATGTGTAGTTTCAATGTTAAATGTGCGCTGCTGCATATTGGGTGTCTTCGCATATCAAGTTTGTGAGTTTAAAATTTCCGATTCCTGATTTTAGAATTTATTAAAGGAGGTAAGCTATAAAATTTAGAAAATAATTTATATATGATTGTAAAATGCAGTACTATAAAGTTATAGATAAATTATTAATATTAAATGTCATGTTTATATCGCCATCTACCGGAGAGTAGATTAAACATTATAATTGAAACAAACCTTACACAAAGAGATTTCAATTTTCTGCTATTATATCTATTGCTTAAGAGATGGCGCTGCATGTATACGTTTTAAAAAATTAATTTGACATCTTAGAAGTTGGAAATTAGAACACACGAAATGTTTTTCTTAATCTTGATTTAGTATGAATTATTACGTGATAAATTAAATTTTATGATCCAAAACACTAAATTACTGCAAAATAATAAACTGGGACGGACGATTAACATTATAATATTACACATCAACAGTTGATCTAATTTTAATCCCGGAAACGCCAGTTTTATTATTAGAATGTAGAATGTACCAATAGGAGACATTCCTTACGCCTGGAGAAGATGCGCGGAGTTCTGCTACGCTTGCAGTTCGTGTATTTCTTTACGTTTCTCACACCGTATTGAAATATTTAAAGTCTATATATTACGGAGATATTTTTATCGATGCGAAATGATAAATCTTAGCCTCGTAAATAAAAAAAAAAACTCTCGTCTTTATGAATTTCGTCATCTTTAAAGCGGACCGTAATGTGTTGTCCGACAAAATAGTTTCGATCTCGATAATGGCGAGTCTGTCCGTGCGTGAAATAAAGTATGATTTGTTAGGCGCGGTGGATCCGAAGAATCCTTTAGATTTTGGGCTTGATGTTTCCGTGGGATGTGTAGATAAATGGGCCTCTCTTATTTATGCGAGTTTATTGGCAACAACAACCCAAAAAGACGGCGAGCGGTTTCTGTCTAATAGTTATTGGAAGGAGAAATCGTAAAAATTCAAGAGATATTCTAGAGTCGAAGCACCTGGAAATCTAATGGGAGTGGGGATGAAAATAAAAGTTTTTATTTTATAGGGTTTCTACTGATTTGCAGATACTAACTGTAAAACTCATTCAAATAGTTATGAAGCAAAGGGAATGAAAAATACTTTTAGAAAGGGTAGAACTTCTATACAGAAATAAATATCTTTCACAAGTACACTGAGAAAAAGATTATTTCCCGCAAAGAAATACATTTATTTAAAAAAACTTAAAAGAAACTAAAATATGTTGTTAAATATGTACATAATAATAACTATATAATAAGTAATGTGTATTGTCTTACTTAAACAGAAGTTATAGAGATATTATAAAATATTAATCAAAACTAAGGTGTATTCCATTTAATTACGGTTACTTTTCGTCGAAAAGCATGTACTTAAGAAGAAAATAGTCTTAAAATAAACAGTTTTCTGAGAAAATGTATACTTTTCGTTGAACATGATAAAAATCAAAAGTTATAAAGCTTTTCATTTAATGCAATCTCTTTTCTCTGTGTGCATGATGCTGTTATCTGATCTATTTTCAAAACTATTTTAAAGCTTTAGGAATATTTACTACCTCCCAGTATGCATATGCCTATTGTTTGTTGTAATATATGTAATGTATATAAATGGAAGGGTGATGTTACACTGCGACCTAAAAGATCTGTTGTGTCCTCTATTCTTGCTGCTTTACAGCTGCCCTTCCAATCCTATTCCTTTCAGAAAGTGTAGGATGTCAGAGGGCCCCAGTCTAGGTAAGTGGTAAGTCTCCCTCTTCGATTTCACATGCTCCCAGGTGCAACGCCCTCGAGTTGCATAGTGCTACGCAGTTTGAGAGGAGGTGGATGGGTGTTTCATCCTGTTCCCCACAAAATCTACATTCAGATTCCTTTTCCAATCCAAGCTTACTCAGGTGTCCTTTCAGTCTACAATGGCCTGAAAGTATTCCTGTTAATATGCCAACGTTGTTCTTACTCAGGTTGATGCATTCTGTAAACCTCTTCTGGTTATAAGTTTCGAAAAGAATTTTACTTTGCCTCATTCCCTGGAGATTTTTCCAATAGCTGGATTTTCTCTGCTTCATTTCTATTTTTAGTTTCTTCAGTATTGTACTGCTACTTAACCCGCAAAAGAGTTCAGACCCTACAAAAGGCATTCCAGCCCCTTTTTTTGCAAGATTATCCGTTATTTCGTTTCCTTCCACTCCTGTGTGACCCGGAACCCACAGGAGGGCTACTTTATTCCTTTTGCCTAGCTCATTTAATTTCCCTAGGCATTCCCAGACCATCTTGGAACTGATTTCATATAAGCTCAGCGCCTTGATGGCTCCTTGACTATCAGACATGATCATAATCTCCTGCTTTCGATAATTTCAGTCCATATTGAACTGAACATATCTTTCAATAGCGTGTATTTGCGCCTGAAATATACTTGGATATTTTCCCAAGCTTTCGAAATATGTGGTTCTAGGCCCATATATTCCTATTCCAGTTCCCTCTGCCGTTTTGGTTCCAGTTCAAGATGGTGTGATGGTCCTACTCGCTCCTGTTACTGAGCTTTATGATGAATTCCTTCACAAAGCTGAATTTTTTTTAACATATCATCCCGGAGCATGTCCCAGGTTTGATCACCGTCAGGAGATTGAGGCCTATGCCTAATCATTCCTTCCTTGACCATTCTGAGTGTGGTTTTTTTTTTGCCACGCCCTCTACGGCAATATGGTGAGGGGTAAGATCCAATACTACTTCGATAACTGCTGTTGGGCAGGTTCTCATAGCCCCAGTTATGCATACACATGCTAATCTTTGCACTTTCGAGAGGTTAATTCTCGCGGTGGCCAGATTAGTTCTTTTGTTCCATGCTACTGATGCATAAGTGATGATCGGTCTCACTATCGCTGTATACATTCAAAGCAGTATTTTTGGGTTGCATCCCCAATTTTTCCCTGCAAAGTTTCTGCACACCATCAGAGCTCTTTTGGCTTTGTTGGTTACTTTATGTCCATGTTTATTCCATAGAAGTTTATTGTCTAGGGTAAGGCCTAGATATTTAACCTTCGTTCTCCAATCTATATTTTGCCCATCCAGTTTTATGGTTTCAATATTGGATTTTCTTTTCCTAGTAAATGCTACTAAGGTAGTCTTAGTGGGGTTGACATTGAGTCCCACCGATATTATTTGTTAGAGTTTATGCAAACTATTCGTGATATTAGGCGTAGAATAGTGGAGGAGTGTGAGTGGATTACTCAAGAGACGTTTAAAAAAGTACGGGAGGAGTCTTTACCATTGTCTTAACAGTAGTTGGAAGGATTTATCATATGAAATCAGCTCCAAGATGGTCTGGGAATGCCTAGGGAAACTAAATGAGCTAGGCAAAAGAAATAAAGTAACCCTCCTTGTGCGGTTCGGGTCACACAGGAGTGGAAGGAAACGAAATAACGGATAACCTCGCGAAAAAAAGGGACTGGAATGCCTTTCGTAGGACCTGAACCCCTTTGCGGATTAAGTAGCAGTACAGTACTGAAGAAACTAAAAATGGAAATGGAGCAGAGAAAATCCAGTTACTGGGAAAATCTCCAGGAATGAGCCAAAGTAAAATTCTTCTGGGGAACTTATAACCAGAGAGGTTACAGAATCCATCAACTGAGTAGAACAATGGTTCGCATTATTAGCAGAAATACTTTCAGGCCTTGTAACTGAAAGGGACACCTAAGTAAGCTTGGATTGGGAAAAAGATCAACATCACACATCAAACATCCATCCACCTCCTCTCGAACTGCGTAGCACTGGGCAACCCGAGGGCATTGTACTGGGTGCATTGTTGAAATTGAAGAGGGGAGACTTACCTGACTGGGCCCTCTGACACCTACACTTTTTAAAAGAAATAGGATTGGAAGGCCAGCTGTAAAGCAGCAGATAGGGGACACAATAGATCTTTTAGTGTCGCGTGTAACACCACCTTCTATTACATACATACATACAAGTACAACTTTATTCTGACGCTAATAAAATAATTTTCACTAAAATGTCGACATTTAATTTTTAAAGTTTAAAAGGGTATAACTTGCCAAAAGATATCTAATAAAAAGACCTTTTCAAAGACGTATTTTATTTTATTTCAGCTTTTTGATATGATTTCCATCTCTAATTAGGAGTTGAAACTACGGGGTCGCAGACATGGGTAAAACTTGTCCTCGCGTAAATCGAAATTGACCTGTTTTCTTGTTAAATTCAATTTAAGGTATTTTAAAAGTTATTCTAGGTGGCTAGTTTTTTTAAAATGAAAGCCCGGTATAGTAATTAATTTTAATAAAATTAGTAACAGCACCTTACATTTTTGCTACTCTCGCTCTGTATTATTCATGACGTGCTTGATAAAATTTGATTTTAATTAACACTGATCGTATTTCGAACCACTGCTCCTTAAAAAAAAAAAAACACGAGGTACAGCGTCCTACTTCTAATATAATCTATATAGCGTTAGTTCTTCGTCAAAAATAACGCATCATCGTCTATTTCCATCGGCCGTGTAAACAAGGTGTACACAACGTTATAATAAGTGCGATAATTATTCATATCTTGAACGTGGCCCAAGACCGTTATACCATCCAATTTTCTATATTTTACCGCGGTTGAAAGATGGCCCACGCGTTCTTGATCAGAAATAAAAAAAATAGTTTTTGGGACATTGCAAAACGATCCCACTCGGTGACATTGATTTGAAACGCCGATTTTTCCTTGGTTAATAAAAGCGTTTTGGCAAAAGTATTGTTCGTGTCACGGGGGAAAACGTTTTACATCTGTTGTGCTACATAATATAGGGAGGTTTTACGATGTGTGTTACGGACCGTACTATAATTGTGAAAATAATGGGTATTTTGTACCTGGACGTGTTAAACTGTTCCAAATCAACGTTGTCGCACCTGGTGGTACATTATTTTCAACGGTGTATTTATAATAAAATACGATGTTTATTTCTGGAAATTTGAGCAATATCGCTTATTGCCTCGTAACTCTGGGAAGAACAATTTAGAGATGATAAATAGAAGTATTTTTTTATCCTTTATAATGATCACTTAAGATTTGAAGCTAGCGCAGTATTTATTAATTTAACTAAATATTTACATAAAAGTAAAAATAAATATCACATATTAATAGACAGGCTTCTTGCGGGTTTCGCCGTGTGTCAAAACTTTCGCTGCGACGTTTCGCGTCTGACTGACAGCTTCTTCAGGATAGTGAACTGATTCTCCATGGTCCGACTTCTTCTTATATACGCCCCTGGTGCATTCCAACCGTGTAGTTTCGCTCCATTGACCGTGACGCGTTCGTAGTAGCTCTTCCCCGTTGTTGCTTAAGGTGGTACCCTTCTTCTCTGTTAACGGGTTTTTATTCTTCTCTATTTCTATTGGCTTCCCTGATGGAGTCTTTTCTCGTAGTTTCTTTGGTGGTAGTTGATTACTGTTACATTCTTTGAAATCCATTTTGTGTCCGTGTCGTGGTCATGGTTCTGCCACCGCTGATTGCTCGGTCCTTCTTAATCTTGCGTGACCTCTCGTGTCTCTTTATTCTTATGTCGCTGGCTCTTTCCTGTTTGTCCGACGTCTAGCACTGTCCGCATTGGCGATGTTATCTTATAGATACCTTTCTGTGCGCCCCTTTGGTCTCTTATCTTTGCGGTCGGTAGATACTGCGGATCGACGTTGCAGTCTCTAAGCGTACTGTACGTTACGTTTGCTTCAAAATTTCGGCCTTCACTGTTTCGGTGTTATTCCTGCTATGTAAGGTAAACACCGCCATCCCTCTTCGTGGTTCTGTAGTGTCTCCAGTTGTCCTCTTTCTTAGTCGGCTCTCCTTATGTCGCATGTCAGGTAATCATCTCTTCTTTATGTTTCTCCAATTGTATCTTTTCACTGGTAAGATGTGTTCGTCACTGATTGGTTTCGGCTCTGCCGATAGCAAGTTTTGTATTATGTCTTCTTCTGCATCGGATGGATGCGTGGATCTTGCATGCAGTATCTATCGGTGTGCGTCTTCTCTTTCTAAATACTGCGTGCTGTAGCATTCCCTCTTTTTGTTTTCTTAACCATAACATCCAGGAAGGGAGATTTCCATTTGTTTTTTCTCCATGGTAAACTGATGGCTGGGTGCTGTGAGTCTTATGTGTTCCAAGAACTGTGGTAGTTTTTCTTCTCCGTGTTGCCATATTACAAAAATATCGTCGACATATCGCAGCCAACACTTGTTGGTTTCATATCGCTGAACTTTAAGGCTTTTTCTTCACATGCTTCCATAAACAAGTTGGCTATACTGGTGATTTAAGGGTTTTCCATTGTCTTTTCCTTTTTTCTGTGTTCGTTGTATTTTCTTTCATACAAAAAGTATGTCGTGGATAAGCACAGTTTCACTAATTTCAATGATGTCTTCTTGTTAGTCCAATTTCTGGAAGTTAAGGTCCGTGCGTCCTCCGTGGGTTATGTTTAGTGAATAGCGATTTATTAATGCGAAACCTACTAAATGTCTGTAGGATGCAGTCTTTAGCGTAGACAGAATATCCACGAATGTTTTCGGGAATGCTTTCAGGATACGTGCAGTTTGTCACGGTATATTGGCTTTTAGTAAGTTAGCTGTAAATATTTCAACAAATGTAGGTCGGTGATCCAATGTTTGCTTACATGTGCGGTCTTTAATGCACTCCGTCTTTATGTATTTTTGGTAGTTCCATACAGCCTGGTGGTCTAGCGGTTCTGGTAGCAATCCCTTCTGCATCTCTTAGGTATCGATGAAATTTTAGCTCTCCTTACTTTTTGTGATCTCTCCGTTGGATCTTTTCTTATTTTCTTAAATTGCGCAGAGTTGCTTAGTTCTGTTAAACCGGGCGGGACGCCTTACGCATAATATCACATTTTCTTTTCGTTTACAGTTTCTCCCATATGTAATATATATGTGTATAGAGAAATTGTCGCATATATGACGCATCTCCTATTCATTCCATAAACAAAATTAACTGGAAACTAGTATTACCATATCAACATCTGATAGAGTCATCGCCATGAAGCACGATATTTTTTAACGACACACTAGAATGCTTGAATGGTCACTGCGACCAACTCCCCCAATACTACTAGGATTTACTACATTCTACCGGCAAATGCCCCTTCTTAGTGTATGGTTTCTTTTGGAGATAATTCCATTTTTATTTCGATTAAAATGGAAACACTTTTGTTGTGTACGCTAAGTCTAAAATGAATAAATGTTTATAAAAAAGAAAAACCCTCTGAATCAACTGTTTACGGTTTTCTGCCAATCTGCATAATTTTCCGTTCAAAATACAGAGGACTTGAAATCTGTCTCAGTATCTTTCACTTAAAAGAATAATTGTTTCAACGAAACAATTATTATTTCCGAAGAAATCGTGAATTTAAAATTTAATTTCCTTCCAAGGAAACACCAAATCATGTTGTCCATATAGAAAATTCAAAAACATTTGGTTTAATGCAATTCCTTTTAAATGAAAAGGATATATCTCTCAGTGTAACGATAGAGTATTATTTGTGTAAGATACAGACTTTTAATGTCAATCATCTCCATTATCTTCAATAAGGGAAACGCTTATTTAGTTTCGGACGTAGTTTTATTTGTCATCTTGGTCCATGTTTTTGTGAGTCAATGAAGAATAACTGAATTAAAATAGTTTATACGCTTGCTTATTACTTTTTGATATTGTTTTCACAATTAGGTACTAAAAATTTTTTTGGCAAAACTCACTAAGCTAGACCAGAGTTACCTGGCTGTAAACTGCTCGTGTTAAGATTGCATTTGCGTAACGGAATAGCGGGCAATCCAATCGTTACCATTGGCGTCACGATTTTTACGTGGATCGGGGGGAAAATATTCTGAAATACTTCAGTAGGCGCACAGGTTATCTTTACTATGTCCTATACACTGAGCGTAACATTCGTACGATATCAGAAAACCTGCTTCTTTCGCTTCTGAGTCAGCTGGCTAAGCACTTGCCGGTTAAATTTGGACAAAACGCGCGTTCTAGCAGTTGACTCCCCTCTGCCGGCGATCATATGGGACATACCTTAGCTCACCGAAGGGAATCTCTGTCCGAGTTTTACCCACGCGTCTGAAAATCATCGTCTGGCTATTTTTAAATCGCACACACACTATATCATAGTACATACGTATTTCAAACTATGCAGAACGTTGCGAGAAAAATCTTCCACTAAATGGAAGCAAAAGTAGCGATTTGGGAACGGTGGGTTTCGATCAGTTCCAAAGGCTCGTTAAAATCTTTCAGTGGGACACACGTTAGATGTTTTAGAGGAGAGATAAATTACTGCCCACCTTCATACTTTCGTTTTAGCGAAAAATTCGCCATCAGGAATAATGCCAGAATATCTGGTGCGATTCGTTACGAGAGTTACTAGAGATGTAATTTTGCAACATCCTTTTTCGATGAACGCATATTTTCTTGGATTGAGGTCAAATTGAGAATTATGCATTTCTTGGCCGAGGAATCCAGACGGAAATACCCTGTAGGATATTCCAAATATGAGGAAATTGCGTCGAGGAATGATTCAACATTAAAATTTGTAAAAATAAAACTTGCTGATAATTATTCTAAATCAATATTTTCGTGCATCGCTGATTTATGGTGTTGAGTCTAAAAACGTGGTAAAGATATATAATTATACATAATGACCAGATAGTTACAGAATTCAATGCAGTTTTTAATATCCTTGCAACTATTTGTCATATGTAGTTCAGAAGTCTTCGTGATTGCTGACACTGAGAAAAGAGATTGCATTAAATGAGAAGTTTTATAACTTTTGGTTTTTATCAAGTTCAACGAAAGGAAAAGTGTTTATTTTATTTGAAAGTAGCGTGCTGTTTTGCCGGAAGACTATTTTCTTCTTAAGTATATGCTTTTCGACGAAAAGTAACCGTAATTAAATAGAATGTACCTTAGTTTTGATTAATATTTTATAATATCTCTATAACTTCTGTTTAAGTAAGACAATACACATTACTTATTATATAGTTATTATTATGTACATATTTAACAACATATTTTAGTTTCCTTTAAGTATTATTGAATTATAATACTTAATTAAATAACAAAGAAAACGGCCATTTTGGTTTACTTGCGTGGACACGCATGTATACATTGATTTAAAACTTTTGCCTCTTAACGGAAAATGCAAGCACCTGTATTCAAGCTGAGTGCTTTTTTACACGGAAGTATTTTAGTTTTATTCATGTTCCCACGTGCATAGGTCTCAGATACACAAACAATAATGAACAAGAGGGTTAAAGAAATTTCAGAGATAATTGGAATCTTTTCAGTTAATGCTGATTCACTTATAAGTCAAGGAACTTTACAGCAGTATTATAGTGTTTGAAGGTTTTAAAACTGTTATGCACTGGAAAAACGATCTTGTTGTTTTCAACCATTTTTCATGCATTTGGTTACAGTTACTAAATTATTACTTGATTTAGAAAATATAAAAATATTCTGTATTCAATCAAACAAATAATTTGGTTATAGATTTATTTGAAGCTAGCGCAGTATTTATTAATTTAACTAAATATTTACATGGAAGTAAAAATAAATATCGCATTTTATTTACGTATAGCAGTTTTCTCCCCATAAAGTACAGCAGATGAGCAGATATACTTATGTGTAGTAGAGAAATTGTCGCATAGATGGCACATCTCCTATTTCATTCCTTCAGTAACAGATAATATTTCGCACAAAATAGGCTGGAAACTACGATCGTAGCATACTAATCTGGTATATTTATTACAAGAACATCAGATAGGAGTCACCACCATTGAAAGAACGATTGCTTTAACGACACACTAGAGTACTAGGGTGGTCACTGCGACCCAACTTCTAATACTACTAGGGTTTACAACATTCTAACGGCAAATCCCTCCTTAGTGCATAGGTTTTTGGAGATAATTCATTTTCATTTCGATTGAAAATGATCACGGCAGTTTGTTGTGTTTACGCTTAAGTCTAAAATGTTATAACAAAAGGAGAAAGCCCTTGAATCAAAATGCCTACGGTTTTCTGTCAATCTGCATAGTTTCAAGTCAAAATAAAGAGCACTTGAATCAACTATCAATATCTTTCACTTAAAAGAATAAACTGTTTCAAGGAAAAATATATTATTTCCGAAGAAATACGTGAATTTAAAATTATATTCTTTTTCAAGGAAACACCAAATCATGTTGACCATATAGAAAACGCAAAAACTTTTGGTTTAATGCAATTCCTTTTAAATGAAAAGGATATTTCTCTCAGTGTATATACACCAACTGACAACAGCCTAAACATGAATTCACATAATAAAAGCCAATCTTTTCTTCGTAATCTAGTTTCCTAGAAAGCTAAATGCATAATATAATAATTAAATCGCCGAATAAAAAGTCTTATGGCCTAAATAAACTCCATATTGACATAAGACTTCATTTAGCCCTGGTATGATTTTCCTTACATTTGAGATTTTTATTGAAACTATTGTAAAACTTATTTAATTTTATAATTCTGCAAGTATTTTCGATCTAAATTCGAGACTCATTAAATGAATAACCTCGTCTATTAAAGAAGTTAATAATACTTTCTTTGATTGTGGAAGTGGAGTTGTAGTTTAAATATCTAGATATGGGTTGCCTAAGCTTGATTCTTTTGGTTTTGCTCCATTGGCACTGCAACTCATGCAATCGTCAGTGTTATGTCTCCTATAACAGCTTTCATTCTCAGGAATTTACTGCTGAATCAGGTGTGCCACAAGGGTCAAATCTTGGTCCCTTAGTGTTCATACGTTTTATTAATGATTTATTAACTAACATCACCTGTTCAGTTTTGGCTTACGCGCATGACTTAAATGTTTACTCCGAGATATCCAATGCAGATGGCATTAATTTTCTAAAACACAACTTAGATCTGTACAAATAAGTTACATTTAAACATTAGTAAATGTTGTTTTGTGTGCTATATTCGTTCTAAGTCCCCATTCCATCTCACTATGCAATCGACAGCAATTATCTTGATCTTAAAAGGATTCAGTTGACGACCTGGAAGTGACCTTTGATCCGCAATTAACGTTCGAACCGCAGCTTGAGAAGATGTGTGTGGTGAATTAGAAGATGTTGGACTTTTATTTCTTCATTTTAGCAATTTGCGTCTTATTATATTACTATTGAGTGCTCTGCAATGTATTCAGCTATTTCCGTAGTGTCTGTCACAGATGCTGATATTCTTGATGCCATAAAAAGATTGAAAAGCAAGCCAACTGTTGGAAATGATGGTATTCTTGCTTATATCGTGAAGGATTGTGCCAACGTGTTTGTCGGACCGTTGAACAGAATTTTTAACTTGTCTCTGGCAACCTGCAATTTTCCACAGGCCTGGAAGGTTTCTGTGATCTGTCCAGTATTTAAAAAAGGCGAAGCTAGTAATATCTCAAACTTTCAACTATAGGCCTTTGGCTTTTTACACCAATCAATCATAAAGAGCGTGTGTCAGAGAGCGAAATCTCAAAATGGCCGCTATATTTGTCATCTATTGTCATTTGCTGCGTTAAACGTGTATATCTTTTATGTAATTTGATCAGTAATAGAGACATCATTAGAGTTATTATCAAATAACAATACAGCAAGAAACAATCAAAATAACAACAAGGATAACATTTAATTATTTTTAATTACTCCCAAGGACCATGAAGATCAACGTCAGAATAATGACTGCAGTGGCGCCCTCTCTTTAAATTGTCAGTGCTGTCAGAACGCAAAAGTGGACCCGTTAAAAATGAAGAAGTGAGTATCACTTCTTGTCTTATCTCTTGGCTGAACCAACATTTGCTGCGTGACAAAAATATATTTATGCACACATATGTATACAACATAACAGAAACAATCGGGAGACACGTCTACTGTTGATAGACACTTCTAAAATGAATTCTAATAACGTATCGAACACCACACAGATGCTTTGCCCTACGATAACTGATGCTGTTTGTGCGCATATGTATACAGGGTGATCCTCAATATATGCGACAAACTTTAAGAGCTGAATTCCTGAGGTTATTTGACCTAAAAGTTCATATAAGTATATGTCTAAACGGTTTGGTTTTTAAAGTTATTGAATGTTAATAATAAATTATGAACTATGACTAACGCGATATAATATCACAGTTGGTTCTTCAAAAACTATTGTGTTTGGAGGGAACTGTTTATTTGTCATTTCAATAGTTGTCAGAGTATTCATTCAGTTTATTGCCAGCTTCTGTTTTCTAAAATGAATTACACGAATGCTAAGATGTGTGATATGCATTTCGTTTACGGTCTTGCCAATGGAAATTCGCGTGCTGCTAGACATCTTTCTGAAAAACGATACCCGAACCGTATCATCTCGCATGATTCAATATTTGCCCGTCTTCACCAACGTCTTAGTGAAACAGGAAATTTTAAAAAACGGACGACTGATAACGGGCACCCACCTACAGTGAGAACTCCATAAGTTGAAGAAATGGCACTAAATGAAATTGAGGAACATCCTACTACAAGCACCAGAAAAATTGCGTTTGCTTTATTAAACATTAGTCAGGCCACAGTTTGGAGAATATTGGAAGATCAACTGTTGTATCCATATCACATTCAACGGGTGCAGGCACTTTTGCCGGCAGATTTTCCGCAAATAGTGGCTTTTCGTCAATGGATGCAACACAAAATCGCACAAAATCCTGACTATTTGGTTCAAATATTCTTCACCGACGAGGCTACTTTCTCTAGAAACGCGATTATTAATTTTCATAAAAATCACATATGGGCCGAAGAAAATCCGCACGAACTAGTGAATGCCCGTCATCAACATCAAATTCTCTGTGAATTGTGGGCCGGAATTGTTGGAGATCACTTGATAGGTCACATTTTTTTACCGATGGCGGTTAAATGACGAGGTATACCGCAATTTTCTTAAAGAGGAGCTACCCTATTGCTGGAAGAAGTTCCGTTGCAATTAAGATTATAAATGTATTTTATGCATGACGGTGCTCCAGAGCATTTTAGTTTAGTTGCTCGCGAGTTTTTGGACAATGCGTATCCAGATCGGTGGATAGGACGGGGAGGTCCACAACCGTGGCCTCCTCGATCTCCAGACTTAAATTCTTTGGACTTTTTTCTCTGGGGTCACCTTAAATCATTAGTTTATACGACTCCCATTGAAGATATCGATGAACTGGGAAATCGTATTATTGCAGCTTTTCAAACAATTCGAAATACCCCTGGTATTTTAGAACGGACTCGCCAGTCAATACGACGGAGGATAGAAGCTTGTATTGCAGTTGGGGCGGTCATTTTCAGCAGTTAGTTATAAGTTAATTTTGTTAATTTATAATAAAAACATTAATTATGTTAACTTACTATTAAACATTGTACAACTTCAGAACTAAGCGATTTTGGACATATGTTCTTATGAACTTTTATGATCAAAATAACCCCAGGAATCAGCGCTTAAAGTTTGTCGCATATATTGAGAATCACCCTGTATATGTACAAAAAACCCTTAGTCGCTCTATGCACTGCGTCTTGAAATATAAAACGTTTTGCCCTAGTTATAACAAAGGCTTTCCCACCAAACTCAATTATCTTCAAAATTCTCAGATACTTTTTAAATATCAAATGGCAAAAATCTTCTAAAACAATATCAAAATATATTTCAAACATATGTCCAAATCCAAAACACAATCGTTTCTTGGTGTTCCAATCCATCTCATAATTCCCCTAAAGCAGTTTTTGTACGAGTTACCCGTAAATCATAATTTATAATTACTTAATAACATCCCAAACTGAAAGAAATCAATTTGCGAACATCTGCAAACAGAACTTTCAATTACGTTGACGTATTAACACAACAAATCCTAACACCGCCATTATGCCCGAGAGAAAGACGTTCAAACATCAAGTTTGAACTTGCCTTGAAACATTTAACGGGTTTATAAACAATTGGCGCTATTTTTACGCCGGTCGTTCAGAGCAGCTCTCTCCTAGAATATATGTAACGAATGCATTTATTTATAGAATACGTAAGCAAATGGTTTATTGCAATATTATTCTTGTGTGAAATTCAAAAAAAAAAATACTAATATTTCATATTACATAAAACTGTGGTAAAACTAAATTGGTGACGTTAGCAGATTTTAAATTTAGCGAAAGAATGCTTGTTAGTTAGCCTGCGTTTAAAATTAAACGTGTTGCACCTAAATAAGAATTATCTGTTTATGTTGAATTAAATATACGATTTATATCCAAGCAATAAAGTTTGGGATGTATGTAAAGTATAACATCATATAAATTATTCCCAAATTTAGCATAGGCGCTCAAATTTTGAGAAGACTTGCTGAATCTTCATAAAAAAATATTTCAAAATTAACTTAGGCTTTATTCATTATTCAAAGCAATTTTTTTCTTTTGAGGAAACCACAAAAAAAAGCATTTCAATAATAAAGACTTCTTTATATCCACTTTTACAAACGCAGAATAACAAAGTAACATCTTAGAACAACATAAATCTCCAAAATGAACGTTTCTTGCACAATCTCTGTCGACTAACGAACCAAAATGCATCCGTGCTTTGTAAATTTTAATTTATTAATAGACCTATTTCGTGTCGAAATAATCACCAGAAATAACTCTAGTTATATACTATTCCAGAGCGCTATACACACCTTTGATGTCGTTACTAGACGAATTAGCGTCTAAAAGTTTTGTTGGCAGTTTGGGAAAGTTTTGAAGAGCGCTTATTCGCTTCACTTACGTATTAGGCCGAAAATTATCGCTTTTGGTTTTGGCCAATCGACACAGCTGTTGGCGTTCTATTTTCGGGGGGGCACGAAACGTAGGATCGCGTATGATTCACATGGCGATAGTCGAACGATGTGTTATTATTATTCGTGCAAAATCCGCGGCTAATAATAATAAGTTGATTTCCGTGTGGGAGTCATAACAAAAGTCGTTGGGAAAAATTACTAATTTTAAGTCGGTGACGAGGAACATCTTGAGTTATTCTCGTCTAGATGTAGTATTTACTGTGTTTTAAAATTGAATATATTTGTTAGTTTTTTCTTTCATTCTTTCTTTAACTGGAATTAGGAAGAAGAAAAAAATTACATTGAAAATTAAAAAGTGAAATCCCACACAAAAAACAGTCAAATGTCATTTAAAAAATAAGCTGCAAAGATTGCAACAACTCTTACATTGGATAAACGTCACAATATCTAGAAGAAAGACTAAAAGGTCATAAATATTCAAAAAACATCACAGCTTTAAGAAAACATGCACAATCTAAATGTCATAATTTTGACTTTGAAAACACAGAAATTTTGGAATAAAGAGAAACATAAAGACAAGAGAGACTATTAGAGTCAATACATATCAAAAAACACAAAAATACTGTAATGAATAAAACAGGCATTCTTGAAATTTACGAAGTATATTCGACAGCCATCCTTGAAAATATCAAAAATAACCATTACATTAAAATAGTACATCCTAATATATGCCAATAGTGGAAATATAAAAAACACATATAACCGTACTACAAACAAAAAACAAAAATATCGCAAAACATACACAAACATATGACACTGAAGCATTTAAATCTTTACTAAAATAACACTTATAATAAACACACGATATACACATGTAACACATAGACGATAAAATTTTAAAAAGTATAAAAAAACAGATGTAAAATTAAAAATATTATCTTTATGTTACTATACTGTGGTCGATTTTTCTGTTGTTTGTTTTATTTTGTGATTTGTTAGTTTGTCCATTTATCGTTTTATCATTATTGTATACGTTCTTTACATATTTATATGTAAAATCGCCTGTTGCAACATGGAGACAAATTGAAAAAGATGTGGTAACTAAGCATCGAAACGTTTTTGTACAAGTAATATGAAATAATAAATAAATGCCGCTTCCTAAGAACTTTTTTAATAATTATATACAAACCTAATTACGGCAAAGCAAAAACAAACCATTATCTCATATATTAAAAAAAATAAGTTTAATCAACAATTACACCATATTAAAAAATCTTGTTAATATAAAATAATAACCTTTAAATTAAAACTATTTTTAAAATTCATAATATTTATATTGAACTAATAGATTTATTGGGGACCTGTAGTACCCTTGTAGACGCGGTTAGATATGCGCCAATGATCTGTATTGCCGTCCTTTTTTGCACCCCTTCCAGGATCTTTCTGTATACACCTTTTTCCGCAGCCCTATCCCAGATGGACGCACCCTAGAGCATAATAGATTCTGCCACTGAACCCAGCACCCTCCTGCTACGTTCCCTTGAGCCTCCTATCCTCGGCATTAGTCGGCTTATAGTAGCCTCTTTCAGCGATTCTCTTAACATGTGTTGTTCTTATCCAGATGTACACCTAAGTATCGCAGGGTATCCTGATCTTTCACCACCGTGTCCTCAAGATGAATCTCAAGTTTCTTACGCCTTCCAACCAGCAGAACAACCTCGTTTTATGTGAAGCAAGCTTCAGTTGGTTTCTGGCCATCCACTCGTTTATGTCGTGGAGAGCGTATTCAGCCTTCAGTTGGAGTGATACTACGTCATTTGCCCAGATCATCTGCATTTCCAACTAGTTGAACATCTATCGGTACCTCCATTCTTAACACATCATCGTAGTAGATGTTCCATAAAATCGATCCCATCACCGACCCCTGAGGGATTCCACATGTGATCCTCATCTCACGTTTCTCTCCGACAAGTAGGAGCCTATCTTCTAAGTAACTTACTGTCATGTTGTACAGGTACGGTGAAATTCTGTAAATTTCCTTAGTATACCTTCCCATGGTGCTGAGTTGAACGCATTTTCCACATCTACTGTAATCAATGCATATAACCTTCTTGCACTATATGGTCCCTCATACGTTTTTTCCGCAATTTGCATGACCTTCCGCAGAGCAGTAATTGTGGATTTGCCTTCTCTAAATCCAGGCTGTTCTATCGCAAAACCTCCCCTCTTGTCCACTTCTATCTTCAATCTTTCTACCAGTAGTCTCTCCAATAACATTTAGTAAGCATATGGGTCGGTATTTCTTCTCCTGCTGTCCGGGCTTTGATTGCTTTTCTGTAAGGAGCATTTTCGCAACCTTCCACACTTCGGGGAACTCGCCTTTTTCTCTTTAATTGTACTGACCGCATATAGCATTTCCTCGCGTGTGAAAGGTGGGATTTTGCTCTTATCCAAACTTCACGTTATGCCACTTTTCTAGCGAACAGGCTGGGAATAACACTTTTGCGTTTTGTACTAGATCTTTGTCAGTCATATTTATCTCAGGCAATGCTTTAATCTTTTTTGTCACTATTTGGTAACCTTTACCTTTGATAAATTATTATTATTAATATAATGTTTTGTTGGATGGTATACTGGTTATGATATTGTGTTACATGAACCCAATGAGATTATAAAATTACAATGTCTTATTCATAATCAACTTTCGGCGCCAAAATATTACGACCTATTTGATTACGCTTGGTATAAAAGCAGATACGTTGACCATCCGAGTTGACCAAGATAGAATGAATTTGAAAATCCAGTAGTTTTTGTTTTTACACAACAAGGTTTTGCGCTTTCTGCTCTTTGCTCCATGCATGCTAGCCATGCCATCGTACGATGTGCATGATGCAACAAATTCCTTTGTTTTAAATATTTCTTTGAGAAGTTTCATCACCATACAGAATAATTCATTCTATATTGAAATATGAAAAAAAAAAATTAATATTATTAACGTATTGTAAAATCGATAGGATAATATAACTTTATTGCCCCAACAGCTCACAACCTAACACAGGACAATCTCCATTACCTATTATATATTAATCCCAAAGATGTTTATTTGTCAAAAAAATATATATAAAAACATTTATGACTTTTTTGTTGTCTGTTTAATATAACTCAATCAAACAAACGATTTTTGTCTTAATTTTTTTTCTCTATCTTCTATGGGTGTCAGATTTGCGCGGATACTCTGCAGAAAAGGAAATATCGTAACAGAATGGTCACAGTTCAGGAAAGAGGAATCCTGGGCATCACGAATTCCAATAAAACGGTATCGGACGCCGCTGTCTTGGTCATTGCAGCAAAGATACCTATAGATTTTTTGGAAATAGAGACGAAAAGCACTTATTTGTGAGAGCGGACGTATCTAAAACAACAGTCAGATCACAAGCGAGGAATGCACAATGAATGTGTGGCAGGAGCGATGGAATGCGGACATTAGAGGTGGATGGACAGGCCAGGCTCATTAAAGATCTAGCAGCTTAGATTAATATATAATAATAACGTGAAGCCTGTGGAAATTAAGGAAACGTGGAGGCTGCTTCTTCAGCGCTCAGAAGGATAATAATAATTTGCCAGCTATCAGTAACATGGTCTGGGACTTCTTTCCAGATCCTCCCAGAGTAAGGTTTTTGCCATGGTTTTCCCTTACTCCTTGGCGAATACTGGGAGATAACTAAAGTCGTTCCATGGGCGTAAATATTCTGACTGATAGCTGACCAATTTACAGTAGACTCGCAATTATGGTACTACTAACTACTAACTATTACATTTCACATAAAGTAGTATTCACATAATTACGAGGCTACGGTAATATATTTTTATTATTAATATAACAATCATAGGGAAATTATTTAGTTACCCAAATTTAACCCAAATAGTACTTAGAAGAGTGTAGTACCCTTAGATGGGGTTAGGATGATTTGTAATTATTTAGCTTTCCATAAATAAAGCGTCTATATCAAGACTACAATGATGCTCAACATACATTTTTCGAAAGTACACGATTGAAATCCGAAAGAGATTAACTTGAAATTGGAATAGGAATCTTTTACGTCGGAAAGTCCTATGGAGAACAGAGGTGAAACCGATGGCATAAGACATCCGCTTTTGCGAGAACCATCTTAATTAGTAAGAAGCAAGAAGTTGAGCATGATGAAATGGTCATCGCGGTATCCAGGTGAATAATTTATCCGAAATGAGGGAGGGTTTAGTGGGTGGGCCATTTTGGAGAATCCCACACAATCATTGCCATAGGATCTAGGCAATGGTGTCCATTAAGGATGTCCACCACCAAAAAGGAAAACAAAATACCATCTAGCCTGAAGCAATGTAATTTCAAAAACATTTTGAAGTTTTATTTGATTTCCAGGGCACCTAATCAACAATTTAAATTGCATTCCTTTAACCAACAATATTATTCATTATGTTTCATTGACTAAGCCCATACATATCGATGCTATTTAGGGTTAATTATTATCTTGATTACTTAAGTGTTTTGATGAGTGCAAAAATGCTGAGCAAATTTATTTTTGATCGATTTCTCCAATAAAGGATAAAAAAATCGCATTTCTTAACATATCTAAATACTACTATTACTCATAAAGGCCTATAGTATGTAAACAAGTTTTCTGGCATTCCTGAAGAGGGACAAATGCTAATCAGAAGCGCTTTGCCAAAAAAATATATATATGTGGAATCTATGAGTAGTAACGAGAAGCATTCTTGCGGGTATTTATTTCTGATTAATCATAAACATCGTATCTATGATTAAGAGTCGGCACAGTTGACGTTTGCAACTTCTCCGTCGTAGTGGGAACCCCAGCACCTCATAGGTGGTATCGGATTTCCTCCAAAAGGCGCTCTTTTTCGCCCCAAAACCACCGTCCACGCGAAAATAACCCGTCCGGTCTCAAAAGGGCTCCGTCCAGTCAATATGACTGGACCCGTTCTCCATCACCCCCCACTCCGAAATTCGCGATTCGCTTCGCACACTCACCGCGGCGCCGTTTTAACTGTAGAAGGTAGAAACGACGTGCCGTGTGCAAAAACCGATCCATAGACTAGGAGCGGAGCGCCGGTACGCCGGCATTCGAATAATCGCGGTTGTCAGTGACGGGAAGAACTCGAGTCCCGAATCATCTCAATCAAAACCATCTGGAAGTTGCATTCCGGACGTCACTACTTTAAACGAATCTAACGACTCAGGTATGTAGGCAAAGAAAAACGAAACGTGCTGCTTTAAACAATGTAAAAAAAAAGTCAAAGAGGTGAATCGAATTTCGCGAGTGATCTTTATATATATAGTGTTTCCAAAAAAAAATAATAAAATCGAAACAAAAAAAAATCAAGTCGTCCAGTGGGAAGTAAATCTCTCTGTATGTCACCGCCCCAAAATCAACAGTGCTTATCGCGTTGATTGGTGCGTCCCCCACCCTCGTACACAGCCCCGTACGATTCGCTAAGAGTCAAAGAGTTCTGAATAGACGAGTGCTTTTGATATATGCCCAAATTTGGAATCGACAGCCATCTAGCGGAAGATTTCGCACTTATTTCACAGTTCTGGCGGATTGTGCACCGTCCAAATTTGGTCTGTGCCGGGACGGCCGGATGAAATCGGACCACGCGCGCCATTGGTGTATTTTTAGGCATCGGAGGATGCGCCCACGCTGTAGATTAGCTCTTTTTCGGTTACTTTCCGTCGTGATTCACGCAACACATGCACCGTCCGTTACGAAAGACCGCGTTCCTTGGAGCCGGGCCAGGATGCGAATGTAGGTCGGGTGTTGACGGAGATGTGACAAAAGAAAGTCGGATGTTGTAATGTCGCCGGCTTGTTTTTTTTTTCTTTTTACTTAATGGAGAAAAAATGCGACACTTGTCCTCTGTGGATGTAATGGATATTAGATCAAAGTAAGAGGGTGGACGTAAAGCAGGATTAAAATGGATTTGAAACGGTTAAAATCTAATTTTAATGCACACCATAATCTTGGTTTTGGAACAAATATTTTTTTGAGTAATAAAAATTTGTATTTGTATTTATTTTTGGAAATACTCAAAAGAATCAATTCACCTCCATTTATCTAAAATCCATAATTTGGTTGGCGATTTATGCAGGGTGTATCAAATAAAAAAGTAAATTTTGCTTGGGTGTTAACTACACGACATATAAAGCACAAACCCACCGAAACCGGATTTCATCATTAAAGAATAAAAAAAAGTAAAATTTAGAGCCAAAAATTCTTTAGTCCGGGCCTGATGCAAGGAAACGTCATGTTAAGCACCTAAAAGCTAAACGTGGTATTATGTATAAATACATTGCACTCATTTAGTATTATTCTTAATGCCGTAAGTTCATTTAACGTCATTCTGAATAAATAAAGGCCTTGTAAAAAATAGCAAAACTGAGGCATTTTAAATTTCTTCTTTTTATAAAATAAACATTCCTTCTTGTTAAGAGCATTCTACGTAAGTCTACAAAGTATTATTTTTAATATCCTGATAAGACGTTCGAGTTTCACCGGATATGCGACTTCAGTAGTTACAAAAAACGTAAATATTTTTCTTTTGCTTTGTCGAATCGAGAGTTAGTTGTTAATAAACGGTATACCACATGAATCTGAGTTATTTCTTTTGGATTTATTTAATCATATAACGCAAAATGAATTGAATCGAATTACACAGAAATAAATGTAGATACAGAAAATTTGCAAACACGCCTTTTTGCTATGATGTCGCGCGAAAATGAATCTATACATTTCCGCGCTTTTGCCGATGCATCAAGCTTCGATTTTCTTTATATGAAATCATGATGGTCCTGAAAAGGATCGTTTTTTCGAGACGGGTAGAATTTAAATAAAATGTTCGAAGTGGCTTGCACTCCACACAAAACTAACAGTGGTAATGGCTGAATGATAGTGGTACGTGGGAGTATACTCGGGACAGCATTTAGGTTGGGCACAGGTGCGGCTCTAGCCCACGGCATTTATAAAATATTTTTTTTTTCTCGTTAATGCTTACATTGCATTAAGACTTTTTGATTGTATATTATTACAGTTGCTACATGTTATTATATTTACCTCTATATCTGATACACCCTGTATTTTACATACTTCACTATGTGAATTTATTTTTATTTATTTATTTATTTATTTATTTTATGTCGTGGTTCAAGAAAACATGGACATAGTCAGAAAATTAAATACATGAGTAATATAATGTAAAATCAGTGAATAAATATTACATAAAATAGAACAAATAACTAAAAATGATGATACTAAGATAAAAATTAAAGGAAAAAATAATATTTAACTATAAAAATTTATATTATTATTTTTATATCTAAAAAGAAATTAATATTCATAAAAATTAGATTTCTATCGTATGAAATCACTTTTTACTTATTCAAATAATCGATTTTTTGATAGCATAAATTTTTCGATATCTGCAATGGGTGCTTTCAAATTTTTGGTTTTAATCCACCCCAAATGGACAAACAAAAAATATTGTAACATTTTTATTTTTTTTTACAAATCTATTAACGAATTAATGTATTTTTGTTTAATTACTGTAATAAATTTTAAGAGGAATTTTTCCCGTGAAATTTTTTTCCCTGACGCAGGATTCGAATCTACATACTCTCGTTTACCGGATGAACGCTCTACCATTTGAGCTAGCGAGCAGTGTAGATCCGCACACGAATCAACTTATATCAATTACTTGGAGGGAGAATTGTCGTAATAATTCTAACTCATTCACCTCAAACACCTTGGAAATTTGTGTTCGTCTGAATTGCGTTTCTCATGTAGGATTTAATTTGAGCATAAGATATGCATTATATATTTCTATATTGCAAGATGTTAAAGGAATACTTTAGAAACTTTGGCGCTATGATAAAAGTTGCTTATTTTATTTTTTTTCCCTTAAACATATATATCTTATAAAATCGCTTACCGTCTTCAAATATCAAAATATTAAACACGTAACTTAAAAATACTTATCTTAACTTTATTTCTGGAGATTTCTGTCGTATAAAATGGCTTTTAACTTGTTCAAAAAAAATGATTTTGATATACCTACATTTTCTCTTCAAAATTTAAATCTTTCAAATTTTTGTTTTTAATCCACCCCAAGAGGACAAGCAAAAAAAAAAGAATGCCTTGAAATACATTTTCGGCAGCACATATTCTTAATCAATTCTCGTTTTGGAACAACATTTCCTTTTGAAAAGATGAAAGTAACAAAGAATTTTACTATAAAGAATGATTTGATTATAGACCTCGCTAGAAAGAGCGATGTCATTTGGTTATAGACCTTACTTCGAGAAACAATTATGAAAGAGAAATTTGCGTTTCCCAAATAGGACCTAACATTTATAAAATATTTGCAAAATATTAAATTCATATTTTAGAGACATTAGCCACTAGTTTGAGTATTGATTCGCTATGTTAAAACCACGTGTTTTTACTTTTTTCTTATTAATTAATGAATTAATCTTATAACCAAAATAACATGGTCAAGTAATTAGTTCTCATATCATGAATTCTTGGATTAAATTTTGACCTTTCCTTAGTAGGTTGTTTTTTTTTAATTTTTGGTTTTAACTCACTGTATCCATTAGGGACACAATAAGAAGTGGCAATTTAGCAATGCATATTACAATTCTGGTTTTGGAACAACATCTTTTGGAAAAGAAAGAATACTTATTTTTTTTCTTTCTTAGAAATTCTTTAAACTTAAACAATCAACTCATTCTCATTTGTTTTAAATGTAGCAGAAGGTTTATTTCAATATTATATGGCTTCTGTTGGAATACTTACCTTGTAAATTGGCTTAACATCTTCAAATAATTTTTATTTTGTTTTTATTTTAATCCAAGTCAAATGTACGAAGAAAAATCATTTTTTTCTAAATTTTGCTCGTATTATCTTTAATATTGAAGATAATGCATTGTTATAAAATCCTTCTGCACAATATCAAATCTAAGTAAATTTGTCAATTTTTCAATCTTTTTTTTCAATGTTTACCCTAGAAAATGAGTGATCCATCCTTTTACTATTGTTTTTAATGTATTTAAATAATGACAGAAAATTTCTAAATTTTAGATTTTTGAACTAATCCAGATCGACAAGAAATAAACTGTGATTATGGAAATTTTTCCTTTGTCATTATATTTGAAGGAATAAACACAATAAAACGGTTTTTTTTTTCCACAAGAAACCTAATTTATTTAGAAATATACCGTTTAAATATTATTCTTTACATTAACATCGTTCACAAATCCGGTTTTGGATTTCTAAATTAAAAATTACGATTTCTTGCACCATAAAAACTTATTATTAAAATAGTTATTATTTTGTATCATTTTCTTAGGAATATGTACCTTTAATGATACGCCAATTAATGCATTTGAGGGAAAAATAATCTCTTGATTTATTTTTTTGTCTTAATTTTGCAACTAGAATGCAGTTAAACTATTTTTCTTTGTGCTTGTTGAAATCTGTAAATTGTAATCGTGTCAAAAACAGCTGTTCGTAACTACAACTCTATTAGTGGATGATTTTCTCTTTAGGAGTCGAATGCTCCAACAAACGATTCAAGATTTCCTTTTCCATAAAAAAACAATTGTTTTCTCCCTCAAAAATCGATGAAAAAATTGAAGAAGTCGATTTTTGATGAAAAATCGAAGAGATTGATTAAAATTCTGATAAAAATTCGACGGATTTGGCGGACTTTCGATGAAAATCTAATGAGGTTTGCAGATTTTCGATAAAAAATTCGAATCTTAATAAAAATTCAACGAACTTTATACATATTGTGCTTCTTCTAAAACTTTAACATTATAAATTTTGTGAAAGTGAGATTGGTACAAATGTCTAACCCCTAAAAAGATATTTTATGCTTCAAATTCGACCAAGTTCGTTGAATTTTTATTGAACTTGGTCGATTTTGAAGCACAAAATATCTTTTTTAGGGGTTAGACAGTTATACCAACCTCACTTTATCAACATTTATAATATATAAGTTTTAGAAGAAGCACAATATATATATATAAGTCATTTACGTAATAGTGAACCAGGATTATTTAGTAGTTAAGCTTCATATTTTAATTTTACTTATATTTGTAGTTAAAATCCATTTCGTCTTTTCAAAAAAAAAAAAAGACTTGCATTCCCTTACTTTTAAAAAGAAAACTAATAAAAGACAAGGAACGAAATGAGGGGGCATGCTTTCTTGAATTTTCTGCATACAAACTCTATAGCATTCCATTTCCATAAACTTTTGCTTAAGATTCATTTAAAATTTGCTGGAGAACAATGATCTTAAAATAGGAAAAAAGTATAACGCATTTAATTAAATAAAAATAATAAAAATGCCAAAAAAACCTGACCTACTTGAAAAAAAATCCTTGAATAATCTCAGTTTGCAATACTTTAAAATTGCGTCAAATGAAAAGTAAACATTTTTGACAAGAAATTCATTAACTGATGTTTTTAACTGTTTTGAGCCAAGTCTAGTAAGTATATAATAAAAAAATTGGAAATACATGTAATAATTCCCAATTAAATGAGACAATGCAGTTCAGCTTAAGTATTTGAAGATTTTTTCGTCATTATTTCAAAAGAAATTCAGAAAATTAGATTAACAATATTGGGGTTGTTTTCTAAGATCTATTGTTATCCCATTTTCATAGAAAATGCTTTATAACTTCGTTGTCACAATTAGATTTCTTGTGATAGGGAGCGCTTTTTTACGTAGTTATCTTTCTTGGAGGCTGAGATTAGTAATACATAGAAACTTTGTCCGTGCCAGGCATTGGGCTGGCACAGAATATTCCCTCCTCTTCGCTTGTATCAAGCAGGACCATGATAGATAATTAAATACATTGCATGTGTGTAACAAGCTTTACTGAACTGTAATAATAATAATAATAATAATAATATTTATTGTCGTATGTTTAAAACATTGACAGTGTCGAAAATTTACAAAATTTGAAATAAGATTTTCGAAGGAAATCCTGAAAGACTTGCTTGGGTATCTTTTCACGTTCTAATCTTCATCTAATCTCACTCTTTTCTTCTGTTACAGGCCGAAACTAAAACCCAGCAATCATGCCTTTCAAACCAGTCGAAAACCAAATGCCCAAAGTGCGAAAAGTCGTGTACGCCGCTGAAGAACGTGTAGCCGGCGGCTACAAGTTCCACAAGTCCTGCTTCAAATGCGGTAAGTCCAGTCGCTGACGCCGGATTGGAAAGATAAAATTAAGACGAAATATGACGTCAATTGTGATGCGCAGGACTCTGCGGCAACATGCTCGAATCTACCAACGTCACTGAACACGACAAGGAGCTGTTTCTGACAAGAACTGCCAACGCCCGCAATACCGGACCAAAGGGATACGGTTTCGGTGGAGGTGCCGGCTGCTTGAGCATGGACACCCGAATGCCCATCTCAGGTCAGTTTTCTCTTCGAGGAATACGCGCTCTTTTTCATTTTGGTTTTTTCTAATTTTTATCAGGACTTTATTAAAGATATAAATCATGGAAAATTATCGGTATCGGTTCCAAAGAAATTCGAATATAATAATTATTTAAACGCAATGTATATAATAATGAGGCTTTTTCCTTATCTATTACAATTTTAATTGATTTTATTATTGTTATATCATTTGCTATACGCAAGCTAACACTTCTGATGTACGTATTTTATTTTTTTTAACAACTTTTTTTTGGTCGTATATAAACGAAGCAAGCATCATCGCTTGTAACTAATAATAACAATTTTATTAATTCAATGAAACAATCGTTGGGTCTCTCCAATAAGAACAATCAGACGTGTTCTTGCAAATAATGATTTTATTGTTTTTCGTTTTTTTTTTATTCACAAGAGAATATGCCCGATGGCATTTCGTGTCGAATAATGACCACAATTTGTTTTTTTTTTATTATTTTTTTTACCAACAAAAAAAATCAATTGAGACACCCTACTATTGCATGTATCCATTTTTAGCAGCCAGTAATAATGGAAGCACATCGGGACTTACATCAACCAATAGGCATTCAATCAAATCAACAATACGCATACAAAAAACAAGAGGTGCACAATCATACAAACACAACACAGTATAAATTATATAAATAAGCGTTGAATAACTCAAATTGTGTGCCGCAATCCGTTTCAATGTATTTTGAACATATATATAATTTAAAAAAAAAACAGCAAAAATAATATATTATAATCAAAATACTCTAATTTATTATTATTACTTAATATTATTATTATTAATACTATCTTTTAGTTTATAAAAAAAATAACAATTTTAGATATTATCATTTCGTAATGTTTTCACGTGGATTATATACAAAAAAAAACAAATTAGAATTTTAATTCGTATATTATTTAAAGGCACACAAAATATAACTATCAAAAAATTATCTATCTTTTGTATATTCGAATTGAGGAAAAAATAATTTGAAATAGTACATGGCGTTCTAATTAGAAAAAATTATTAATAACAAAATCACAAGAGGAATATTTTTTGGGTTACAAAATCAAGATGGCTTTTCCAGAATAATTGTAAAAACATTAGATAGTTAAAAAATGAAAAAATGAGAAAGAGTTTTATTTCCTTTTCTGTCCAGAAAAATAAGTATCTGCAAATTTGTAACAACTCCTATTGAAAAAATCAATCTAGGAATTGGTAGGCACATTTAAAATATCAGATCAAAGTTTTGCACTAAACACTTTAATAACTCGGAGCAACTCTGGATTTCTATTCTCAACCAAAGACCAATGAATAAGAAATCTATTACCTAAACATGCAAGCGCATACCTATCTAAAAGAATATATTATAAAGTGTTTCCTACGCCTACTTAACCCTGTTCGGATACCAAAACTAACGACGATTAGTTCTTCGCATACCAAGAATTAACGACGATTAGTTCCTGGTATCCTAACAATTTTTCCTAAGCCTATATATGCTTTCGTATGTCTGATTCTCTCAAATATTAAAGAAAAAAAAAACAATAGCTATTTTTTCTTTAATATTTGTAGCTTTCTAATCGATTCAACGTATAAAACAGATATTTTTGTTTTTAATTAAAACAAATTTGCAGCAGATTCAAACAATGTTTAAGTTCTAGGCATTTAAAAACGTAGAAAATAATTTAAAAAAAAAATTATTAAACGTTGCACATTTATATTTTATTAAACAATTAAATAAGTGAATTGATAATAAAACAGCAACGAATAAATATATTTAAATCAATCACTATTTGATGCCGCTAGTAATTGAAGTATCACTTCCTTCCTGTAGATATGATGAACAGTTTTAAAAAATATATCAATTACAGCACAATTTTCTCCTATTCTGTTATGAACTGGTATAAAACTTTCCGATTTTTTATCGGTATTTAAAATAACTTTGAGTGGTGGCATCAGTTTGACGTCTATAACTCTCAATGTGTTGTTAGTCACGGCAACTTCAGACACGTATATTTCACGGTGAAATTGTAGCAATCTTAAGGAAACTTTATTTTTTTTTTGTCATTCATCAATAACATAATTATGATACCTATTTTTATAAAATTCAATAATATTGATCGGCACATGTTTGTAAAAAAAAAAGTTTTTAACTACCACCAAATCTTACTACACATTATTTAGTGGGAATGCATTTGTTAGCACTACCCTCATCACTATATGTATATTTGCTTACCTGCACATAAAAAAGGTTATTTCTACGTCTTTAAGCTAACTTATCCTGCACTCAGTAAGATGTACCAGCAAATATATCATTACATTCAATCAAAAAAGCTCTACCTGTTTCTTTTCATACTTACCAAATTCAAATATTTTGGAAAGGAGTCCGATTTTTTTGCGTAGGATTTATTGTAAATTGTGCAGAAACATGTTTTAAACAAAAGTAAAGAAGGAAATAGTTCTTTGGAACATCTAAATATCGAATATAATAAACAGATGTGAGATTTAGCTTTACTACTTACAAACTTACAAACTTTAATGAAGAAATCTCTGAATTTTGGAATAATTGCTTCAAGTTTAACCATTTTAATACACAAGTGTATAATTTAAAATATACAGGATGTTCTATAAATTTCATTTCGTAAAAGAGTTAAATTAAATAATATAAAACTGTTTTGCAGTGACATGAATATTTTGTTACATAAAATCTGTGACCAGAATATCATAAGAATATAATATTTTTGACATATTTGTTTTTTGGTTAACATTGTATTAATATTGACATTATTTTCTCACTAAAATATTAATGGTATACAAGGGTGGTTTGATGTAAAACTATTCTCAAGAACATATATTGAATGCAGAAAATTAATTATTTATTAATGTTAAATATTTTTTTGATCGAAATATGAATTGCAAAAAATGTAAGTTAAAGCAAGTGCATGCAATTCACTTCAGATAATCAAAACATAATTTTTTTTTGTCGATTTAGATAAGATGTGATGATTTTAAATACCTATTTTGACGTTAATACTATACTATCAAGAAAGGCAAAATTAAGATATTAAACAACCTTCTTTTACAATTTTAAGTTTAAGGTTTTTTGAGAAAACCTAATTAGAAATTGGGGGAAAAGAAGATGTGAAAGTTTAAAATATCTATTCTATCGTTAGATTTTGAGTTAATTATATTCCAAATATTCAATATGTGTGTGTGACAATGCTAGATCTTCATGTTGAGGTTAACAAAAACAATATACTTTATCAAAATTTGCAGTTTTAATGTACCTATAAAAGCCTCTATTTTTTTAAAGCTATTTTTTAGGTTGGTCAGAGTGAATAAGTACCTCAATAGTCAATATAGCGCCCATTTTTACCGTCTGGCTTGGCTAATTTCACTCTTACGGGTTAACCTATTACGAGATTCTTACGACGGATTCAATTAGCAGTAATGCAAACCATACGATCAATATAAAGCTACTTGTGTGATGCAACATTACGATTTTATTTATACCAAACAAAGCACAAAATTTAAAGTATTTAATCACATAACCTCACTTTATATACAGACCAAGAATGCGATAAATAGAAGGCATATCGCCTTGATGAGGGTGATGATATCAGATTGATATTGTTTGATGATATTCTTTAAGATATCTACCCTTTTTAATGTGTTTTCCTTTCCTCTTATTACTGAATGACTGAGATTTATGAACACAAATGCAGCACAGATTGGTCTGTTTGAAACAGTAACTCTGATATTTAGGAAGAATGATGACAGTTCTTGGGCTTTCTATTTTGAGGTTATGGTTTAATTGGCTGTCAATAAGTATTTTATGTTGAATAGAGATTCTTGAATTTCGGAATGAATTATCGATGAAATGTCATGTTCGTTGAAGAATATAGAATTTCTTGTTTGTTTTATTAAAAAGAAGAAAAATAAAGATTTAAAAATCTAATTACATGTTTCATATAATATTAAGGTGTTTGAAGTATGTTTTAAATATAAATAAATATCTTTTTTATATACAGGTGACTGGTACTAAAACCTACATATTAAAGGACAACGTAATACAGCTTATTTACAATAGATTCAGCCAAAATTGCCTTATACTTTTGTATATAAGTAAATAAAAATCAATAGTTTTCGAGATATTCCCAGTGAACCAAATTCAAATTTCCCGAAATTATTTTTAGTAAGTTCAACAGTTATTTAAATACCTTTAAGTTGAAGTTACTAAATATAATCGCGGGAAATTTAAATTTGATTTAGGGTTATTTTTCTTAATTTTTTTTTAAAATTTACCACTTACTCGTATTCATATTTTAAATTAAAGAAAATAATAAATCTTTATTTCAATTTTTCCTAACTAAAAGATACATTAACACACATTATGTATCAAAAATTATGTCAAATACTTCACAGTAATAAAAATAGAGAAGAGAAAGCTTTCACTTAGGAAGAAAAATATGAAAGAATCTTTACGAAGCCGAACGTACTATTTAGGACATAGAAGATGGACATTGCTTGTCGAGGACTTTGTGGAATAATGAGTCTAAATTTGATAGAGAGGGTTTCCATCATTGGTCAGAGCAAAATCCACAATTAACTAGAGCAAGGGGTTACCAAAGAAGATTTACAAGTCTAAATACAAAAAAAAATCAATATGTCGAAAACTATTCACTTTCGTATAAGGGAAATTTGGCTAAATCTATTGTTAATGAGCTGTACTATCACGTACTTTAATATGTAGGTTTAAATGCCAGTCACCCTGTATATAATCTTGAAATTCTAAAAGGAGGTTGACCATACATCACATCTTTTTTAAATATATAACTTCTTTGGGCACAGAAACTTATTTGTACCAACGTAATAAATTCTATAGAACCACACACGAAACAAATATGATCTTTCTTTTTTCGATTTTGTACACCCAAAAATAAAATCGGGACTTACAAATATTTAACGCAAAAACACACAAACACATCCGTTTTTTTTTCACCCCGTTGAAGAACGGAACGATTTACAAAACGAAAGACAACGCATTAGATCAGTGTGCGAACTTTCTGTGTTGTGTCGTACATTTTTTTATTTTTATTTTTGCTATTCTGTTTCTTAATCTGTGGTTGTGTAAATGTTTGTATCTCCCCAGAGTAGTTCCTCTTTTAAAATACTTATCAATTTACCTGCCTTATCCTTCCTGGAAACCGATTTTTTACACCTCGATTTTGACAGCTCGTACGAAATGACTTTTTGTTCGTTCGACAAAGATTGTGAGAAATAAAATAATTAAATATATACATATAAGTTATAAGACAGCAACGTCGTCGCAGATCTGCAACCAAGCCACACCATGGTGAGACTGTTTTTTTTTTTATCTTTTTTTTTTTCTTTCAAAGATGGATGATGATTGGTACTACTACCAAAGACGCTGTTCAAGCATGGCTTCTATTAAAAAACGCGCCGAGCTGTTGGATGAACTAACTATTTTATTTCCTATAATATTATATTTTTGTTTGTGTAGCATATTATATATAGGCTTTCCTTCCCTAACAAAAGATAAAGTTGTGATGGGATGGGGAAAGACGCCCTCAGATCTTAAGTCAAAAAGACCCCTTCGTTTTGTGTGTACTATCAGTTAAAATATAAAAATAATAACCGATCTCTCAGAGATATGAGAATCTACTTGACCTCTTCTCATTACAATTTTACACACTCTACAATGTCGATATTATATTTTAGTTAGTCTTTAGCGCTTCGTTTATATCAGCTAACACAAAATGGATGAACATGACACGTCAGCAGCAAGCAATATTTTTATATTATCACAAGCACACCAATTTTTTTTTCTTTCTTGACCACCGTAACTGCTTTCTCACTATTCTAAAACGAATATACGAGAATTATAGCGTATTTATCTCGCTTCATATCTGATTCTAGCGATCCGGACCCTGACATCATGGTGACCAGAGCTCCTTTGATCTCCAAATCCGTAGCGAAAGCTCCTGAAGGCGAAGGCTGCCCCAGATGCGGAGGATACGTCTATGCTGCAGAGCAAATGCTCGCCAGAGGACGGGTGAGTAGTCGAAGCGATCGATTTTCATCGTCAACTTTACCGTTCTCTGTTTGGATTCTAAAACGAAGCTGTCAAAATTAGGGTTGGCACCGTAGATGCTTTAAGTGCCATAACTGCTGCAGAACGCTGGATTCTATATCGCACTGTGACGGACCCGACAGGGAAGTGTATTGCAGAGGTATCAAAATAGACACAAAATCAAAAAAAAAAGCATGTTTTTGTTTGCGATTCCACCTCCTAAAGCAATACTACTCTTAGTGTCTTCCATTGTTGTATTCGTCACTATGTGCATCTATATTTCTCTCATTGTATTTTCGATTTTGTATGACGTCTGTTGTGAGCGTTTAACCCTTTGTTTTGAAGGCATTCCACAAGACTTGCTTCAAGTGCGCTGACTGTAAAAAGGGATTGGATTCCGTGAATGTCAACGAAGGTCCTGACAAGGATATCTATTGCAAAGGTGTGTTGATTCAAGTGTAATTAGCGCTTATTTTGGATAAAATTAAATTCATCATGGAATCGAAAAGTATGAAAAGAAATTAACGATCTAAAAATAAGAAAAAGGAAGTTGGCAAATTGTAGTTTACAGAATCTTGCTTTCCAAATCTGCCAATTCCTTAAGTGATCAGTGCCTACAGGGCTAATTCCCATGGATAGCTCAAATAACTGAAGTGCAGAATGGCAAATTTTGAAAAACTGCCCACAAAATAGATGTAGCAAACATTAGTCTTTTGAAATAGCAAAGAAAAATGATTTTAAACCAAAATAAAGCAGAATCAGGTAGAAAACATGGTTTGCAAACATTTTTGAGAATCCGTTAGGGGGGTCGATGTTTATTCTTACTCTTGACAATGAGAAAAAAACCTTAAAAATAGATTTTTTCTTTTTCAAATCCGAATTTTTTTCTTTCTACCCCTGCCGAATAAAATTTTGGAAAGTTGTCAATCTTAATTAAACCTGATGCGCTTAGGTACATATTAAAAAAAGAAAAATGACAATACGTTAAAAAAAACAGCTGAGTGAGAATTGGAACATAAAGAATACAATTGTTCCTAGTAAATAACAATGAGCACCGACCCCATTAAGTTTAAACTAAAGCATTAGGTGCCTAAATTGAGCCCAATATGAAGTGAATATTGATAGAATTGGAGTAGTGCGTTCGTTCGAGGAAATCCTTTTTGCTTTCTTAAATAAGCTTCTTTCATTATTTTTTGATTTCAAAATCCCTAATTGAGATTTGGATTTAAAAATTTTAAATTCTGACAAAAAAAAATCCGATCACAAATGAACAAATTTGATGATAAACACTTTAGAATATCACGAGGTCGAATATCACAAATTAGAAATGACAAACTTTGAAAAACATCTCGGAAAATGAATATGCCACTTGCTCTTTTGAAATGACACGGAAAAGTGATTTTATAGCAGCATGGAGTTTCAAATTTATTTGCTTAGTGAAGTGCAGAAGTCAGAAAATATGATTTGCGAAGTTTTTCGAAAATCTGTCAAGTTTGGACTAAAGTATTTTGTGGCTGAATTTGGTCCAATATAAAGTGAATACTCTTTTAAGAAGTGAACATCTTTTGTTTCCTTAAATAAACTTGCTTCATTATTTTTAGATTTCAAAATTGCTAACAGAGAAAGCTATCAAAATTTTAAATTTTTAAAAATTTAAATTTTGATAAATAAATAAAAAAAAAATCTATCAGATCAAATATTCGAAATGTAAATCCAAATTGCAAATTTTGAAATTAAATTCCTTAAGAAAATGAATAACTACACTAATTACTTTTTTAAAATGACAAATTCTGAAACTAAAATTGTTTTATTTACGATATTGGTTATTTCCAAAACCTACCGTTTGAAAAGACTTTTTTTTAATTTCTTTAATATTGCTTAAATTAAAATTTGCTTTTGAAGATAAAAAGAAACCTTAGATATTTTACAAACTATTCTAAATTAAAACCCAATGCTCAACAATTACTAAGGAGTACCACTTGTATTTGATTGCTATTGGTCAAGTTGATTGTTTAAAGAGGATCTTTACCGTTAAATAGTGTAAAGAAACGCGATAGCAGCAGTATAGAAGCATACTTTTAAAAATTTATTTCAACCAAAACTAATGGATATACAATATCACTTTGATCCTTAGCAAATGATTGAGCGCTAGATTTGTGGAACCAATTTCTAAAGACGTACTGGTTCACAGTTTTGTTCAAACAAGTATTCCTTTGCAACGATTGCAAATCATTGAGCAATGCTTATATGTAGCATTTTGTTGCTGGATTTAGCCCGATGTAAATCAAAAATGATTACTGATAGAAATTTTTTAATTTGAAATGTTTTGTGTAGTTAGTAGACACTGATTTATTATTTTTAGATTGTTCTAAATTTCAAGTTCTGAAGAAAAACCAATCAAAATTAAGCAAATTTGATAGGAAAATCTTTATTCTTCCTTGGAATACTAGAGCAGATTAAATGCAATACGAAACATTCTAAAAAGGACTTCACAAAAAGAGTATAGGACCATATTGTCCTTTCGAAATGATAAACATATTTCTTTTGCAGTAGCACGAAACGGTAACAGCAGATCAAAATCACTTTCTCTATCTTTTGCTTTTACATAAACTTCCAAGCAAGAATTAACGATTTTGCCTAGTATTATACATGCCAAAATTCCCTCTCAAAATCTCTTTTCCTCATCCGACCTCCAGCATGCTCCATCTTACATTCCAAAGCCCAAATTAGAATATTACCCCCACGATCTCGTTGTATGATTTACTCATCATCTGTGTTGTCCTTATTTCTTCTGTTCAGTGTGTTACGGAAAGAAGTTTGGACCTAAAGGTTACGGCTACGGCCAGGGCGGAGGTACCCTCCAGAGCGACTGTTATGCCGACCTGTAGGTATCCAAGGTCATTGAACTAGACGACGGATTCCCAATAATTATTGCATTGCTAATAAAACGTTTCTGGGTGTTCCAAAATTATCCAAATCATTGGGAATCCGTTGTACAATTCGATGCCAAAACGTTTTGCCAAATTTTGCCAAAAAAAAATAAAACAAAAAATGATAATCCCCGCTTTGAAGATGATCTTTCTCTCTCTTTATTATTGTGTGATGTAGCTTGTTACGCTCAGCGCTTTGGTCCAAGGGGGATAGGACATGCAGGAGGCTCGTTTCTCGGACTGATGTGCGATGCCTTGGACTTAGAATGGCAGAGGTAGATGATGTGAATAATAGAAAATAGAATGAGATCCGAAGATGTGTCGTTCTATCCTTTTGTGCACAGCATGTTCTGTACACTTCAAATTTCACATGGTGCTGAGATGGAAAAAAATATCCTCCTGGCACAAAATTTGCATGTAAATCTTCTGGATATATCAAAAGACCATTATAGAACCTCTGTCATTACTTTTGCTTATTACGCTTTACGCATAAACCCTCTCCTGTTATGCTTCCCTTGCTTGTCTGCAAAGCATTTTCTTTTAATAATCTCATCCGATCACGTGGTTCCTATAGCGAGCAGGCTCCTAAAACTACTGTCATCGATACGGCCAAGATCAAGGCCCCACCAGGACAAGGTTGTCCTCGCTGTGGTGGCGTAGTCTTCGCCGCTGAAGAGGTGTTGGCTAGAGGCCGCCCGTGGCATAGGAAGTGCTTCAAATGCAAAGACTGCACCAAGACCCTAGACTCGATCATCGCTTGCGATGGCCCGGATAGGGACGTGTACTGTAAGACTTGCTACGGAAAGAAGTGGGGACCCCATGGTTATGGGTTCGCTTGCGGATCTGGATTCTTGCAGACCGATGGGTTGACGTAAGTGCCAATCGATTTTCTCGCGTTTTGACAATTACTTCGTTGTATTAGTGGTAATTATTTCGATTTTCTTCCAGCGAGGATGAAATCTCAGCTACTAGACCGTTCTACAACCCTGATACTACTTCCATCAAGGCGCCACCTGGTCAAGGTTGCCCTAGATGCGGTGGCATGGTGTTCGCTGCTGAGCAACAATTAGCTAAAGGAACGGTAAGTATCCAAAAAGGATAGGAATTTATGTTCATTTCCAAGATTTGTTTGAGGAATTGAAAATTTATCTGTAGCATTAATAACCAAAGAATGTTGAGAAGGATGTCGTATTTTTAATCAATTCTTTGCAAATTTGCCAAAATGATTTCGATAACTACATTTAATTGAAGCAACTTTCTTGTTGTGCATAAACAATTATTCATTTCACACCCAGGAAAATAATGACTTTTGTTTTTGAGAAAACGATGAAAATGAAAATTCATGCAAGGTGCAAAATCTTTAAAAAAGACTTCGTAGATATTTTTGGTTGCTCTGATGGTTTAATGGGAATAAAACTGTCGATACCAGCATCATTTTTTTATTTTTGCCCATTCAATATGTCGTTTCTTCAGTTGAATATACATATTTCCTTAAAGTCACCTTTCGAATTTACTCCCAATAAAAAGAAATGATATCCAACGCTTGGTAAAATCCATTATTTGATCAGATCCAGCTCTTTCATCCCGCTTCATTTGCTAAAATCTAGTAAAAACATGTGGCTGTACAATCAGAAATAATTAATTTTGAAAAGAACGGCATACCAATGAGTTAATTTGAAGAAAAGAAATGTGATTTAAGCTTCAATGTGGAATTTTTTTAATCAATTCTGTTTTTTTGGTGGTTTTAACTGGAAATAAGAGCTTTTCACGTCTAGGTACTCAATAAACGTCAAAAACTATTCATTTTTTTGTTGGTTTTCCACTTTTTTGTTGGTCCTTGCAAATTCTAATCTTCGATTTTTTTTTTAATAATTTGATCACTATAAAGAAGGAAGTTAATTACAATGTATACACAACTTTAAATAAAGTTAGATAATTTATTATTGTTTCTCTTTTGAATAATTCAATTGATTTTACAAATACTGTTAAATTTGACAATTGCCTCCACAAATTTCAATCTTTATTTTTTTTTGAATTTCGATGATGGCCTAGAAAGCCTTCTGATAAAATTCGATCATTATCAGAAATGGAGTAGTCCACAACCAATAGACCAAAAGTTAATGACATTAAAATTCGATCATTATCAGAAATGGAGTAGTCCACAACCAATAGACCAAAAGTTAATGACATTAAAATTCGATCATTATCAGAAATGGAGTAGTCCACAACCAACAGACCAAAAGTTAATGACATTCAAGGATCCTCTTCTGCTTTTGCTCTTTGAAAACTTGATAGACTTCGTTGAGTTCCCAAGTAACAATTTAAGGTTTGAACAACCTTTTCCTAAGGATGTCACGACAAGCTAAAAAGCTGGCCACAAACTTGTTACACTAACAAGGAAATAAGCTTGATGCAAGGTTATGTCAAGGTTCGTAGTTGACACACGACACGCTTTTCACAAGGTTAAACACAATTTAAAGTTTGAACAACCTTTTCCTAAGGATATCACGACAAACTAAAATGCTGGTCACAAGCTTGTCACACTGACAAGAAAATAAGCTTGTTACAAGATCATGTTAAGGTTCCTAATTGACACTAGACAAGCTTTTCACAAGGATAAACACACAGGCATACGACAACCATGCTTACGAAAAGCTTGCGATAATTGATGTATTCTGAAATATTTCAATCCCTTTTAAAATCACCTCTATTTTTTTTACTTAAAACCTTAACCCTCTTAAAAAGAATGTCACCATTTAATAAAAAAAATGTACTAGATATATACAAACATAGTTATATTTACAAGAAAAATGAGTTTATTTTTCAATATCTAACTATATTGTTGCTGGGATTCTCTGTAATAAATTTATTTAAGAAAAAAACTAAATAATTACAAATCATACCAACCCCGTGCTCCACGTAAAACGTACCACACGAGGCCTACCTATTCTAAGTAGTATATGGATTCTATAACAATTAAAATGTTCCTACTTTAACTAAATAATTTCCCTATGATTGTTAATAACAAAAATATAATACAGTAGCCTCGCGATCAAATGAATATTACTTTATGTTGAATGCTGAAGTATGTGAAATGTGATTAGTTCACATAATCGCGAGTCTACTGTAAATCGGTCAGCTATCAGTTGTTATTAAATGTGCCCATGGAACGACTTTCGTTATCTCCCAGCATTCGCCAAGGACACTGATTCTTTATAATATACTTATATACAATCAATGGCCAGGGAGTAAGGGAAAACCATGGCAAAAACCTTACTCTGGGAGGATCTGGGAAGAAATTCCAGACGTTGTTACTGATAGCCGAATTATTATTATTATCATCCTCCTGAGTGCTGAAGAAGCAGTCTCCACGTTTCCTTGAATTCCGACAGCCTTATCGTCTTTACGTAGCTGCTCCCTTTTTCACACATTGGAAGTTGAAACCGGAAAGAAGTAATCACGTAAAAACAAACAAAACAACAGCAGTACCTATTCTAATACTTAACAATAATTTAATCCTAATTATTCTAACCAATAGTAATTAAATTAAAAATATATATTTTAAATATTTATATATGTAACCCAACCATGTTAAAACTATAATTTCACACTAATTCCGCTAACTAAACTAAAGAGCATAAAATATTCATTCATAAATACGCACTACCCTACTATCTTAATACCATACCGTAACCTATCTAGTTCTTTAACAACATTACTAAAAAGATTCCCACCATTCCACCGACTCATTATCTCTAACATGGGTTTCGCTTCGCGGCCAAGTTAACCCCTTAGCTAATAAAGTGGAGCGGACATTCAAATAAGACATGCTCCGCTGTATCTACCAAACCACATTCGGAATGCGAATCATTAACCCTCCCAATTCTACATTCAAACCACATTCAGAATGCGAATCATTAACCCTCCCAATTCTACATTCAAACCACATTCAGAATGCGAATCATTAACCCTCCCAATTCTACATAAATATGATTGAAAATTACCGTAACCTGTTATTAATTCTACCACCTGATACAATAAATTAACCAAAATTAACAAAACAAAACCATTACTGGAGAATTAACAAGTACAAAATACTATAGATGGAGAAAATAGGAGCAACATTGCTGTTTCCTCTATTTTCCTCATTACTACAAAATACCCTCATACGTATGTACCACAGTAAATATATTATTGGTACCACCAATAAAGATAAGTTTTATAGCATTTTCATAAAGGACATGGCCCATCATGGTCTCCATTTGATTTATTTGTACACGGTTAGGTTAGGATCTTGAACTCTAGATATTTTGGGAACAACAATGCGTATCAAGTAAAAAAATGTATAAGTAAGTAGTGCTTCCTTTAGTCTGAAAGACATTTTAAACTAGTCTAACCGTCACATATAACGGTCATTGGATACTTAGAATATAATATTATAAACTAATTGAAACTGAAACAGTGAAAGACACAAACGCACACATCAAATTCTGGCGGTCGATGACAAGATGGCGGTTTAACAACGAAACAAATCTATAGATTCAAACGATGAACGATTGAAGGCGAATCACTCCAGAAATATACAAGGCCACTGCAAATAATACAATAACCTTGTCACAACCATATCATTGAAGAGGTTCTGTAAATCTTGTTGTCCTAAATGCTACGACAATCTTGTCTTAATGCTCACACTGTTAGACTTGTTCAACTATCAAGCTTGTCGGCGACAATTCAAAGTCGAGCAAGTGAAAAGCTTGTCGCAAGCTTACATGTTATCTGGGTTTTGATTTTAAATTAAGATTCTTGACGCTATATTTTATTTAATTTTTCTTTTCCGCTTGTTTTTGTTTCCTTGAAATTCAATTTGATCTGTTTCTGATAATAACTTAGAAAGGCTCCTGATTAGATTCATCCATTGTAAAAAAGGAACTTTTACACAACTACTTCCGTTAAAATTTATAGATTTAAACAACCCTCTATCCATTTATTTTCCAAAAATTATATTGCAGAACATTTCCATTTAAACCTCTATTTCTCTTGCTCTTTCCAGATGTGGCACAAGAAGTGCTTCAACTGCGCCGAATGTCACAGACCCCTAGATTCGGTCCTGGCTTGCGACGGCCCCGACAAGGAGATCCACTGCAGAGCTTGCTACTCGAAACTGTTCGGCCCGAAAGGATTCGGTTTCGGCCACGCCCCCACTCTGGTATGCGCCGATGGCGTCGCCCCAGCCGTCCACAATCCGGCCCCGAATTCCGGTCACAAGGCCGCCCCTGGACAAGGGTGCTCCCGATGCGGTTACTCCGTCTATGCAGCGGAACAGATGATCAGCAAGAACCGCATCTGGCATAAGCGCTGCTTCAGCTGTGCCGACTGCAACAGATCTTTAGATTCGACGAGTTTGAATGACGGTCCTAACGGTGAAATCTACTGTCGCGGTTGTTATGGAAAGAATTTCGGTCCCAAAGGCGTAGGTTTCGGCATGGGCGCTGGTACATTAACGATGGCATAAGAATCACACAAATTCTCCGATAGATGGCGATGTTATAACATATTATTATCATTATATTTGTGTATATTTTTTAACTTCACTTAATTTAATTATTTTGATTTGGGATTCGGATGAATTCTCCCAATTAATATAAAATATTAAGGAAGAAACATCTGATCTCTATAGCAATTTTAATTAATGAAAGGCTGTAATAAATATAATTTTTTAGGCTATATATATAATATTACTCGAAAAAGAAAATAGCAAAATTAGCAAATTAATCTATGCTTTGTTTTCCTCATGTAACATAAATGCAGATATTTATTTACAATACATATCCCTATAATTTTGTAAGATCATATTTTCCTTTAAAGAAAGGACGAGCAATTTTCCTTTCTACTTTATCATATGTAATAATTCCATACCTACTTGTTTTGTTAATTTTCCATGTGTAACTTGAGGGGACTCGAGAGAACAGTTCGAACGTCTTCGAACAAGAACGATGAATAAACGTATAAAGAAAAAGAGAAAAGACTTTCTTCGTCTTCGAAACGACCAGGTTCACCTGGAGATTTTTTTGTATATATCTACACTGGCCAGATTCCTTTGGTCTAATTTTAAAACGTACCAAACTTAAACTTAAAAACACATCTCACAATTTATTTATTATTATTGTTATTATTACAGCTTTGCGCTTTATATGCTTCGATAATTTGTTTTGTAATATTGAAGACAACACACACAGAAACACACATATAATTTAATAATTATTATTATGTTATATTATTATTACTACATTATATTATATCGTTATTGCTTTTAATTTCTATTTGGGATAACTTTACTCATCAGATATTTAACTTCGTTTTATTTTTCTTGTCTCTATTAGGGTGTAAGTTAAATGATAATGATGATGAAACTTAATGTAACTTAATTCAATACATCCAAATAAAAACGACAATAAAAATTGAATAAAATCAACCAAATTGTATTTTTATTTACAAGAAATGATAACACAGGAACATAACCTCACACAGTTCTACCTTACAGCGCCCTCTATGCACAAATTGCATAATCTATATAAAAGCATACAAAATATATGAGCATAAAATAAATCCATACGATGTAAAAATACCTAAAATATAAATTATTTACCTTACGTTCTCATTCTTACACAACAAGACGTCTGATCCGAAAATAACCCCACCTCTAAACATTCCATCATCACACAGACTCTATTTTTAGCGGGGTGTAACAAATACACATATTTCTATGTATTTATATATCTTCTAAGCAATTATGGGCGTATTGAAAGAGTTTATTCTCCCCTCCCTCTGTATAAACGATTTCGAGTCACCTGTAGCATACGTTTTTGGTTCTGCGAGTCTTGTCGAAAATCGCTTTATATGCACGCAACGCCGAGGCTGCCGCATTTTCGTAATATAATAATCTCGGATACGAGCCAAAATGGCGACGGATAACTCGCCAAAATTCCGCGGATTTTTTCGTTTCTCGTCACGGTGAAATATTATTATAATAATTATTAATAACTGGAGGATATTTTTAAGCCTTAACATCTGTGGTTTTATTATTATTAAATAATCGGATGATGAAATGACGGTATTCTTAGAATACATATTTTCATCTCTAAACATATTTATAATTTTAAATTGTGAATTGTGGCGCCATCTATCGGTAAGTAGCAAAAGTTACTATTAATTGAATGTGTAAGTGATGAATGCGACATCTCTGAATGAGATAATGTACTATAAGCTTTAATAAATGCGGATTCAGATCGATGCGCCATCTCATGTCCGAAAGTATCAAATTATTGGAGATTGTCCCTGTTGGCATAGATTTCTGTAAAAAGTAGGAATCTTCAAACTTAAATTTGAAGCGGTAAATATATTGTTGATATTTAAATGCCAGATAAGTGTGTAAGATTCACGTTTTACATACAATTTAAAATGGATAAATTGCTATTTTGCTCCATTCACTGAAAATAACGCAAATTGGAATTGCTGTCAGTGCAAAGTTTCAAAAATTTTTGCTATGAAGGAAAGGTTTCGAATAATTTGTTTTCAAGAGTAAAAATATCTAATAATTTTATGTAGTCGAGGTACATTGTTATATTTTAAGCACCTATTCGGAATCTTCCAAGCTTTTGGGATATTTAGGTAACAGTAATAATAAATTTTTCAATATGTAACTATTTTTAATCTATTATCATACAGGAATACTACTAGACATCTGTAATAATCCCCAGTTATTTGTTCGTTCGATAGATTCCAGATTGAGAAAAATTGAGAACGGAAATGCAACATCTGTCTCATATAAAGAATATCAAGATCTTATGGAAAGAATCCCATTAAAAACTATCGAGGACATAAAAGACTTTGAGAATGAGTTGCGGAATATTAAAACTAAAATTATGGAAACATTTGTAAGTATTGGTGTGAACTAACATAGGAACCATTTTTCACTTTCTTCTTTAATTGCATTACATAGATACTATCGGGGGACATCACTCTAAAGAGTGTATAAATAGAATATTGAAAAAAGTATTTTCTAACCAAGTAGGGGTTAATTGTTCTTGATTAGGCAAAAGAAACAATTACTGTGTTTGTGATTTAAAAATCATTGAACACATAAAAGGTACTGAACAAACTATTATTTGTTAAATTGAGAATGTTATTTTTAGATGTAACCCTCAAGAGCAATAACATCAAAGAAAAAGAATTTGAAAACGAATGGTTCGTCTTAGTAAACTACGACTTAACCGCGAGAATAATACTTCCCAAAACAATTGAATAATTTTGTTTTAAACTAAGAATTTGTTTTTATTTCAAATTTAATGTGTAATGTTAAAATTAATTTTTATGTAATATACTTATTACATTTTTTGGAACTTGTTTTTACTATTGCGTTCTGTGTAGCTCTAACAGAAGCATTTATATTTTTATAGTGAATGGTCTTGAATTCTAAACTAATTACGAATAAACAATTACACCTGCCTTATATAATTTTTTAGGTACCTTCATTTTTGATCAAAATTTGAAATTGTAAAAATACAAATGCTTTCGTAAACCTTATGAATAATTCGGATATGAAAGGCACCACAATAAGTATGATGTAAATAGAGTTTGCAATCACTATTTTTTCATACTAAACTGAAGTTCCGCTTGTTTTTAAATTGCACTAAATGGACAGAGGTATCAAAGGGCAGGGAATTCGAACATTGGCACAAGACAAACCACTGGAAAAGAGAGGTCCAGTTTAACCTTTTTAGGTAAGTAAAAAAGATAAATGTATAAAGAAAGTATAATACCCACCTAAAATTAAAGCGATTGGATATGTCTATTTAATATAATAAAATTATATCATTATTATATGAAACTACATGATATATTTACATAAAAGTAACATCGCTTGTAAATTATCATCTCTATAAATGTTATATTTCTGATACATTGCAAACAAATTTCTATGTCACATTTATATTATAAATTCAGAAGCATGTAATATCTTTGAAACTGTAAGTTACATGTAGATTACAATTAATATAACATGCAAAGTTTAAAGATCGGC
>RXPK01000140.1:1024104-1328057 GCA_004143645.1 Protaetia brevitarsis
AATCATAAAGCGTTATTCCCTTGGCTTATTCTAAGAATTCATTTTGTCCTTGAGATTTTTTGAAAAACCGCTTTGTTCGAAGATACAGGGACGAAACAAATGGGACAACCATATTCGATTTCGTTGAAAATTATTAATGCTAATAAAGTATGGTGTTACGCCAATGAGTTTTATCAGTACAAACATTGTTTACAAAGCGTTATTTTTTTTTTTATTGTTGGATCTCGATTCACATGAAATGGGCTAATTTTGTTTAGTAGTGGATTCATTTGAATACGTCTTTCATCGATCGATTTCGTTTTGATTGAGTGACGTTTGGATGTTTGACGTGTTTTTACAGTTAGTGATATCCTTCTTCATATGACCTATACGAAACCGAGATGATTGACATACATTTCATGTATGATTTGTGATTGCACCGTTATTAAATCTAAACGATTTGTACATTGACGATTTCCGCCGAATGTCCCCGACCGAAAAATCTTCGAAACATTCTCGACTCTTTTCGTGAAACTGCCATTGATAACGTGGTGGTGGCCAGGAAGGATCATTGATGCAAAACCGTGCAATTGTAACAGAATGTGCTTTGGTGTGATAGAGGAAGGATCTGGTAGTTCTAGCCGCGAAAATGCAAATACTTTGAATGTAAGTCATTAATGGCAGTTTTGACAATCTCAATGACAATTGTTGTATTCTTACTCACATTCAATGCGTTAGGCACTACTACTTCCTATTTCCTCCACGTTATTACTAGTCAATGGATATTGAACTAGTTTGCATCCCTCATTCCTCTCACAGATCTTTTACCGATGAAGCCATTTTCTCAAGACTGCAATAAAGATTTTTTAATAACTGCGTGGGCAGGAAATTCGAGAGTATTGACAGTCGTTTTCACCATCGTTTGGTTGAGCGTTTGGAGTGGAATTGGTGGGTGACTATCAATTGGACCGGTATTTCTACCAGGAAGACTTACTGGCGTTGTTAAGGATACGAAATTCCATCCTGGTATATGTATAAAGTATTTAAATTCCATTTTAGTTAATGACTAGTGATAGGTACCGTTGGGGTTTGTGAGCGGGTCTCTTCACAGGAAATAATAGTCTTTTTTTGTTAAAAGGCTAGCGTAATTAAGATACATGGTATTACTTTGTATGTTATCTCTTCTTGTTTATTGTATGTTAGAAGGCTGTTGCAGCATTCCTACGTATTATTTAGACAGAAAATAACGGCTGGTCGTACTTCCTCCTCCTGTAAGAAAGGCTAACTATTATCTGGCGATTGACGTCAAACCCAATTTATAAAACCTTAACATAGTTTTTTCAATTAATTGTTCGTGGTTTTCTTTTCAGCTAAAGTAAAAGTACGTGTCCTTTTCGTTTCGGGCGTTTCTAAACCTTAAATAAATATAATAAACTTCTCTCTAAAAATTTGCAATCAAAATAAACCTGAGAATTCGAGAACAGGTGATGCAAAGCTTTCTTCGGAGATGTCATTGTTTTGTGTTTAATTTCGTTTAAATCTCGCCCTATTCTTGGTTATTTTTGTGATGTGTGTAAGTTGTGCCCTTAATTGGATTACGAAAGAATTCATTACGGACATCGGCGGAAGAAGTTCAACATTCCTGCTTAAAACTAACCAAAGCATACGTAAAACCGTAACTCGTTCGCTCTCTCTCTCTCTCCCTATAAATTAATATTTGTAGTAGGAATACTATATATTAATTATCAACTTATTAGAAAAGCTTAAAATTCATCTAATAGTTGTGTTTTTTTGTCTTTGCTTTTATTTTTAAATTTGTAGATTGTAGTTTTTCCTTAGTTGCTCATACATGTATTCATCATTAGTGTAAAAGTAAACATTTTTATTTTCGCCCTACCAACTGCGAAAGTCAGTTTATTTTGTACCATAGTAAGGGGTTGGGAGGAAGTATCTCGTCAGGGAAAGCCGAAGAGGTGGTAATTCAGCAACCTTTAGGCTAAGAACGTCCTCTTCGACTGACGGAGGAGAAACCGTTGGCGAAACACTTGGCTCAAATACTGAAACCATTCGCTACGACAAGAGGTTGTTTCTCAGCGTGGCTCCCGCGCTCAGAAGAGTAGGAGTTCTGTGAAACGAATTTGGCTTTGTCCACTGAATTTGGGCTGGCCATCCTCCGAAGTTTCCAGACAAGAAAACCGTTCCGGTTACAACGTGGTGAACGCATTTTGAAAGCAACGCAGCCGAAATTTCTGAGGATGTACCATACGCGCAAGAATGCAATGTGGTTTATGTATCGATGGTGCATACCACCACAATTCAGTTTAGTTGCTCGTATGTTTTTAACAGCTAACATGTGGAGATCGCTGATCGAGGTGGCCTCACGCTTAGCCTTGTCGATTCCAGGCTTAACCCCTAGATTATTTCTTTTTGGAGATCTCTGAATCAATAGTTTATCTGCTTCAGTGGATTTGGACGATTTGCGGCATCGATAATTTGCTGGGTGTACTCATTAGAAGGACCTGGTGTTGTTTGAAGTTCGCAGTCATTGACGAGAAGATTGTATTGCTGTCCGACTGTAGAAGCCATTCGAACATTTATTGTAGTTGACAACTTACATTTACTTGTTGATAATGATTTTTACTTATAGCAATCTTGTTGCCTTTGTTCTTCGAAACAAGGGGTTTTTCAAAATCATTAGGACAAACTATTTTAGATAGGCCGAAGAATAATCCTGGAATTTTTGCCGCATGTTACCTAACACCTGTATACTCTCAATTCGTCGTAAAGTGTATTCGGTTTTTATAAAATTTTATATAAAAGTAATAAACCTATCTCACTGGAAATACAATTATCTTTTAAGAGGATGTGACACTTTTCCAAACCATTTCATAAACGGTCAGCTCTAATTGAAAAAAACTTTTTACAACCGTTTCTCTCATAACTTATTTCCGCTAATATCAAAACATTTATGTCAGAGACCTACTTATTCGATAAGTGCACGGCAGCACCTTAATCGGTTCCATTCCTCCCGGGAACGTCCACAACAATATACAATTCTGAACAGAGCAAGGAAATAATACAGATTAAAATATAATATCCGAGGTCGTACCGTAAAAGCGAGACCCCGGTTTAGTCCCGTCCCGAGAGAGACAATCTCCATAAAAAGGGGGCCTAATTATCTTTTTGGCAGCGCCATTATTCATTAAACATGTCGCGCGGAGCGCCAGTACCAAACCAGCCGGTAGTTATTTATTAAATAAACGCCACGGTGCCGCACGGTTCCTGCCCGACATCGATTGCGAAACTCGCGGGGTTATGCTGGAGTTTCCCTCTCGCTCGTCCCCAGTGAAAAGAAACGGAGAAGGTTCTGGAATAAAAGGAAGAGGAGAGAAAGAGGCGATTCGGAAATTGCTTCAAGTAGGTTGCGCGGATGGACGCGCCACCTACGGTAGTCGATAAAAACTAAATGGATATGGCACGCTACGGCCATCTATCGGTGAAATATGTAAGTAGTGGGAATACTGTTACTTAGGAGGTTAGGTTAGATAACCTGCCAGCCGCAAAAAATATTTCAACTGCTGTCAAGGACAGGAAGAAGTGCAAATGAATACATAAATATTTCGGTACATCAATATGAATAAATTAAATATATGTTCTAATTCAATCTATATAGGGTGATTCTCAATACATGCGAACACTTTAAGAGCTGATTCCTGAGGTTATTTTGATCATAAAAGTTCATATGAGTATATATCCAAAACGGTTTGATTTTAAACTTATTTGATGTTTAATAATACATTTATGAACTATGACTAACACAGATATATATCACAGTTGGTTCTTCAAAAACTATTGTGTTGAGAGGGGAATTGTTTATTGTCAATAATTGTCAGGTATTCATTCAGTTTATTGCTAGTTCTGTTTTCTAAAATAATTACACGAATGCTGAGATGTGTGATATGCATTTCGTTTACGGTTTTGCCAATGGAAATTCGCGTGCCGCTAGACGTCTTCATGAAGAACGATACCGAACCGTATCATCCCCGCATCATTCAATATTTACCGTCTTCACCAACGTCTTAGTGAAACGGGAATTTAAAAAAAAAACGGACGACTGATAACGGGAACCCATCCACAGTGACAACTTCACAAGTTGAAGAAATCGTACTAAATGAAATTGAGGAACATCCTACTACAAGCACCAGAAAAATTGCGTTGCTTTAAACATTAGTCAGGTCACCAGTTTGGAGAATATTGAAAGATCAACATGTTGTATCCATATCACATTCAACGGGTGCTGGCACTTTTGCCGGCAGATTTTCCGCAAAGAGTGGCTTTTTGTCAATGGATACAAAACACAAAATCGAACAAAATCCTGACTATATGGCTCAAATATTCTTCACCGACGAGGCTACTTTCTCTAGAACCGCGACTATTAATTTTCCTAATAATCGCATATGGGTCGAAGAAAATCCGCACGAACTAGTGAATGCCCGTCATCAACATCAATTCTCTGTCAATGTGTGGGCCGGAATTGTTGGAGATCACTTGATATGTCAACATTTTTTACCGATGCGGCTAAATGGCGAGGTATACTGCAATTTTCTTGAAGAGGAGCTACCACTACTGCGGGAAGAAGTTCCATTGCAATTAAGATTACAAATGTATTTTATGCATGACGGTGCTCCAGCGCGTTTTAGTTTAGTTGCTCGCGAGTTTTTGGATAATACGTATCCAGATCGGTGGATAGGACGGGGAGGTCTACAACCGTGGCCTCCTCGGTCCCCAGACTTAAATTCTTGGACTTTTTTCTCTGGGGTCACCTTAAATCATTAGTTTATACGACTCCCATTGAAAATGTCGATGATCTGAGAAATCGTACTATGGCAGCTTTTCAAATAATTCGAAATACCCCTGGTATTTTAGCACGGACTCGCCAGTCAATACGACGGAGGATAGAAGCTTGTATTGCAGTTGGGGGTCATTTTCAACAGTTAGTGTAAGTTAATTTTGTTTTACTAATTATTTTGTTAATTTATAATAAAAACATTAATTATGTTAACTTACTATTAAACATTGTACAACTTTAGAACTAAGCGATTTTGGACATATGTTCTTATGAACTTTTATGATCAAAATAACCCCAGGAATCAGCGCTTAAAGTTTGTCGCATATATTGAGAATCACTCTGTATATTTATTAAGTTATAGTTTCACTTAATGTTTCGATTTATTACTTAAAAGAAAATCAATTTCAAACGATGACATATATGTCACTGAAAAGAGAATTTTTTAGAGTTTCAAAATACGTAATAAAATTGAATATATTCCATTGAAAATTTTACATGTATTTGCTATATCTGACACATTGATGCTAAATTGTTTTTGTTTTATTTTAAAGCATATGATAGGGAATTAAACGTAAAAGAACTTTTCTTCTTTAAAATTTTTTCGTATCTCTAACAACAGCCGAGATATCTGTCGTGACAGCTAAAATCAAACAGACTGTATACAGGCTGATTCTAAACATATGGGACAAATTTTGTGGGGTTAATATCATCATAAATGTTCATGGAAATGTTTGTCCTAAACGGCTTAATTTTAAAGGTACGGGATATTCAACAGTAAAAAAACTGTTGATTGATTTAAATATTGAAAATAAGCGTAATCATCTTGAGTTCTTATGCTCTTTATGTATTTTTGATACATTATTATACAATAAATTGTGAATGTTATCGATATGAGAACCAGTGTAAACTGGTTTTATTAATACAAACTGGCAATATATTAAATAATGAATATTATGCAAGTTATTGATTTAGAAGACACATCACGTGCAGCCTCCTCGGCTATCTAGTTACTACTAGTAAAATAATATATACTAAATAACTACTCATTGCTTAATAAGAGGAGAGATTACTAATATGCATGACCTGGTCTTAGTTTTCTAGTGAAGAGGGATTGTATCTTTGAATATTATTTAACATCTGTAAAGAAAAAGGCAGATTAAAGAATAGAAGTTTATATTTGTTATTATGTAAAATATTAGCCGGAAAATCCTAAAATCGCAATAATATGTATACTTATGGGTACTGCCGTTTCGGAGTTATGTTGAAGAGACGGAAAAAACACGCGTTTCTTGGGCCTTATTTCTTATCCAGGCACATATACCTGCGATTTCGGGCCACTCGAAGGCGCCGCAACCCTAACATATTATATACTGTCGCACGCGTATTTCGACGAGGATTCCATATTTGAAAGCGCCGTGGCGCTAGCGGTCTCCGTTCCGGAGATATGGGCAAAAAACCGGAATTTTTATGGAAAATTTAAGCAAAAATCGCCGAAAAATAACCTAAACGTCGAGATAGCCCCAACATATTATAGGTCAAAAGAAGCGTCTCCTCGAGCGAAATCGAACGGCGCCGCGCGCGTCCCTCTAGCTATTACCGTTCTCGAGATATGGGCGTTCAAAGTTTGAAACTTGAAAACGACGCGAGGTGACTCTTAGAAGCGCCTTCCGACGGGGAATCGAATGGCGAGGAGCGCGCTTTCGATATCTCTACCCGTTTCCGAGATATTTGAGGTCAAAGTTTTGAAAAATTAAAACGACCCTAGAGCCTTCTAATATGATCATCAGACGCGCATTTTGACGGCGAATCGAATTGGTGAAAGCGCGATCCGATATCTCTAACCGTTTCCGAGATATTTGAGGTTAAAGTTTTGAAGATGAAAATCGCCGCTAGAGCCTTTTTGGGATAGTCCACCAGAAGGCGCATTTATCAGGGAATCGAACGCAGAAAACCGGAACTCGATATCTCTAACCGTTCTCGAGATATTTCGAAAAAATGTGTAAAAACAGTTAAATTTCCTTATTTTTCGACCTAAAATCTTAATTTGCGAGCGAACTATCCGTTCCGATTCGGTTCTTGGCGGCATCCAGCGTCTTCCCCTGGTCGCGCCGGATCTTTTGAGACCAAGCAGAACCCTCTAGGTACTGCCGTTCCGGAGTTATGTTGAAGAGACGGAAAAACACGCGTTTCTTGGGCCTTATATTTTATCCAGGTACATATACCTGCGATTTCGGGCCACTCGGAAGGCGCCGCAACCCTAACATATTATATACTGTCGCACGCGTATTTCGACGAGGATTCCAATATTTGAAAGCGCCGTGGCGCTAGCGTCTCCGTTCTCGGAGATATGGGCGAAAAACCGGAATTTTTTATGGAAAATTTAAGCAAAAGTCGCCGAAAAATAGCCTAAACGTCGAGATAGCCCAACATATTATAGTTCGAAAGAAGCGTCTCTCTCGAGCGAATCGAACGGCGCCGTCGCGCGTCCCTCTAGCTATTACCGTTCTCGAGATATGGGCGTTCAAGTTTGAAACTTGAAAACGACCGCGAGGTGACCTTTAGAAGCGCTTCCGACGGGAATCGAATGGCGAGGAGCGCGCTTCGATATCTCTACCCGTTTCCGAGATATTTGAGGTCAAAGTTTTGAAAAATTAAAACGACGCTAGAGCCTTCTAATATGATCCATCCGACGCGCATTTTTGACGGCGAATCGAATGGTGATAAGCGCGATCCGATATCTCTAACCGTTTCCGAGATATTTGAGGTTAAGTTTTGAAGATGAAAATCGCCGCTAGAGCCTTTTTGGATAGTCCACCAGAAGCGCATTTTATCGGAGAATCGAACGCAGAAAACCGGAACTCGATATCTCTAACCGTTCTCGAGATATTCGCAAAAATATGTAAAAGCAGTTAATTTCCTTATTTTTCGACCTAAAATTCTCTAATTTGCGAGCGAACTATCGTTCCGATTCGGTTCTAGCGGCATCAGCGTCTTCCCTGGTCACGCCGGATCTTTTGAGACCAAGCAGAACCCTCTCTGGTACTGCCGTTCCGGAGTTATGTTGAAGAGACGGAAAAAACACGCGTTTCTTGGCCTTATTTCTTATCCAGGCACATATACTGCGATTTCGGGCACCTCAAAGCGACCGCACTCACGAAACTCACTCTATATCTCGAAATCTATGAAAGATAGGTTATAAGGGAACTGCTGGGATATAAGCGATAGGGAATGATTACTTCTAATGTACCGAATTAAATACATAGGCTGTTCTATTTGAGAAAAACATGAGTTTTCTGCATTTGAAAATGATGTCACTTTGTTCACTCAGTTTTGTAACACCTTGTATGTTAGAATGGTAAAGTGTGTTACCGTTTCTTAGAAGTTATATCTTACATGAATAACATAGCAAATATTGGAGTCTCTACTATGCAGTATTAACGAGATATTAATTTCTCAATGAAGCAATGATTATGACTAAAAAAAAAGAAAAACTTAAATAACTCAAAAACGGCAACATGTAGCTATAGGAATAGCTAATGAAAACTGACGTATTTGTAGTTGTAGAATCCAAAAATGAATAAAAAATTATATCATTCTATTTAAAATAAGAAAGTTGACATCCATTTCCGGTCAACCGGAAGTGATATTTTGGTTAAGGTATTTTACATTTATAGTTCCAATCGAACAGATACTGGTGCCAAAATCTCAAATATAAGTAAATAATAGAACATCATAAACTTTTCATGTACCAGTTACGTGGAATACCCTGTATATATTGCTGTGTTTCATAAGAGGAAAGCTACCAACCATATTGAAATGCAATTACTATTTTATGTACACACGTGTTTGTAAGTCCAGTATAATTTGGATTAATTCACACTAGTAGTCATGGAAGTTGAATATAATTTATCGTCTGACAACTGTACGATAGCTTGGTAACCTAGGTGTCTATTTTAATTGAATGGGGTAGTGACTCAATGTGATTCGTATAAAGGAAATGTTTGAAAATCCTTGGTTACGTGTTGATAGTTGATGAAAAGTCTTAAAAAGCTGTGTCATTTCTCATCAGATATAAATGAATTAAAGCATATTGCGGGGGTATATCTGGTATCGTAGGGGATAAATTCACGAATTTGGTGAAAAACGGAAAACGAGGTATCTGGTCAAAACATTGTTTAAATTATTATTATCATTTCGTATGAGATTTAAATTCTGAGCTTTTGTAAGTTGGTAAACGTGGTTGGAGGTTTTCTATTCCCTTATGATAGCGCGGGTGATTTTAAAAGTTCATATTTGAATAAAAGGATCTAAGTTATACTGGATAATTGATAATACTTGTTTGAATATCCCAAATAGCTATACTCACCCTGAGTAAGAGTTCTCATACTTTTTTATATATTTCCTGTATAGACTTGTTCATGAATTATACATGTTATTAATGATTGCACTGTTTTATTAAAGAAAGTTATTTATTTATTTTCCTTTTGCTCGTAAAAAGCATATAGCCGGGAAATCACAATAATATATATATATAAATAACAATTCCTTTAATTGGGGTATTGTTTCTTTTTTTAATTTCCTTTATTACAAATTTAAAAGCTATACAATAACTTACATGAGTAACATCACCAGTGATAATCATTTTATTATTAAAAAAAAAGAAAACGTAAAGGTTATTCTTTTTCCAATTCGTCTCTAACAGCTAGGATTATCATACTTTCTACGGATGAGACACTCACTAGATGCGGTAATAAAAGCAGAGAACGCTTTCGCGCAACGTGAGTTTCCGTTAAAAGCTCGAACATAAAATATCGCTCAAGGAAAGACGCCAAACACCATCCGAAACCGAGTAAATGTACTCCCTAACACCGGCACTGTAATGCCGAGAGTTCCATCGTTCGGGTATTTTCTTCCAGCCCATTGTATGTGTGTACATAAGTATCTTAGCGTGTTCTTGCCGATGTATTCGACAGGCGAGGCTTTCCGCATAAATTTACCAGAACCTTTCATAGATAAGATACAAAAAAAAAAAAAGAAAAATAGATTTTATACATACAGGGATTTCATCAAAGAGTCAACCAAAACACCTTCATATCACCCTTCATCGTGACACTTATAATAATGCAGAGAGTACCAGGTAAGACGTAAGAATCTCTCTACAGGTCTGGTAATGTAGTACATAGCTATATATATTATATATATTGCAACGGAAGAAGGAAAGTAACAGTCACGGAGGAACTTTTGAATATTACATCGGTTTACTTACGACGCGAAGGAAGCAATTTGTAGATAAGGTTTTAAAATTTAAGATATTCGACTGGGAAAATAGTACGTCTCAGGACCTCTACGCTACAGTTCGAAAGCTCTGGAGTGTCACGTAGGTGAACCCGTACTCGAAAAACTTTCGCCGAAGGGACAAGTTCCTTAACCCCCCCCTCTTCTCCCCCGCAACTCCACCCTTTTAGCTTTAGCTGATAAGTGGCTGTCCGCGTGGAGATGTAGGTTTGAGTATATACAAGGGTGTTAGAAAGTAAGTGAAGAAGGTCCCTTGATTACACTGAGGGAAAGAAATGCATTGATTTAACCAAAATACGCATAACCAACCAAAAATTTGCATTAAATACGGCCCACCGAAATTTATTGTTAGATTAAAAATTTACGTTTTGTTGAAAATTATATTGTTAACTTAAAAATAATTAATAATAATATAATAATAGTGGTTATTTGACAACAGAGAATACATTTTTTCAAAACATAACAAAATGTTATAAGAACAACTCTTAATAGTATATGCAAGGAGACATATTCGTTCACTCTCTGATGCCAAACGGCTCGAGATCAGCGACTTACTCGACGTAGCTGGTCTTACCTCTTAAGCCTACAAGGGTGAAATAAAGGAGAACGCAAACGAAGCTACCAAAACCACAACAACTATAAATAATATATATGAATACAACAAAATTATACTGTAATAACATATATGAGGGTATCTATATAGAATTCAAATTTTAATTATAGCCATACGATTCACAATAATATTTCGTAGTCGACAGGCGAAGGAACTCGGAAGCGACAAACGCAGATCAGTTGGGACACCGGTTATATAACGGACGAATATGGTAAGAAAAAGACCTTTTGAACATTTCGAGATGGTGCCGGGCGGTGTGAGCAGTCCTCTAAATCTAAATATTTATTGTATGAACGTCCGCTCTGAAAGTAATCTTTCGATAGAGATAACTAGGCTTCTTGTGAGTAATGATTTTGAAATAAAACACAGTTGCATGAAAATCAGCCCTGCGAGACATGTTGAACAATTAGCTAGTTTAAATGTATAGGAAATATGGTCATAGCGACGAAGGCCATAAATAAAACGCAGGCATGAGTTCTTGCACTCGCTGTATTCTCATCTATCAGAACTGTCAGACAGGGAAAATATACATTATACAAAAGTTAAAATGCGGACAACACAAGTGTCTCACATAAGAGCTTCCTCAAATTTATATCCAAGCAGTCCCTACTGCCAAACAGAACCCTCAAACAGCAAAATTGCACGTCTTATAAGGCAAGAAACATGTTTTTAAACCGAAGCTTGGAATCCATGAGCAACCCAGATTCCTTGGCATGCTCTGAGATGGTTAGTGCCTCGCTGTTAACAAAAATCGTATTTGCCAATAACTTTAGATTTAGTTTTAGCCTGCCAAAGACCAGGACGCTAGATTTTTTGGAATTAAGACGCAGCGAGTGCCGTAAAGATTCGTCAGCAATTCGTGCCAGATCGTCATTAATATTTTGAACAGCAGTCGCGACGGCATTAGGAGGAAACGAGTAATACAACTGCGTATCGTCAGCATACATATGATATTTTACAATATACTAAGCATTTAATGATATTAGCAGAATATTATACAATAAAGTAACGGTCCTAAAATTGCTACCCGTGGCACACCCGAAACGATTGCCGATGTCCCAGACATTCGACCACCGTACGACACCTACGAGTTCTGTTAGATAAAATAAGAATGGAAAAAAGTAATAGTGTCTTGAGTAAAGCCGATATAATGTATATTGGATAATAAAAGGGAATGATCAATTGTATCGAAAGCATTACTGTAATCGAGAAGAACGAGAACAGTGATATCATTATTGTCCGTAGATTCTCAAAATGTCATCAGTATGTGAGCCAAGGCAGAAGCACAACCGACCCCGACCTAAACTCTGATTGTTCAGAAGGCAAAATATTATGGTTATCCAAATACAGTTTAATTTGTCTATCAATTATCCGTTCTAACACTTTAGATATAGTAGGTAAAATGGAAATGATAGACTCGTTGATTCAACTGAACCCTCAATTTCAATTTAAACAAGTTCAATCGTTAATGCAACACTTCAGTTTAGTTGATGTAACACTGGTTTTGATTTCTCAATACAGCTCTAAGTGTGTTAGAACAAAAAAAAAATGTTTTGTTTAACAAGCATTGCTGCTTAGCGTAACTTCGAAATTGTGTTGAAACTACAAGCACAAAATTAAGAGTGTCAATGCAAACATTTTTTTTTGGTTGATTTGAAGCAAAAAATTTGTTCATTCAAATAATCTCATTTTGGATCTTTTGGAAATTTTATTAATTACAAATTGGGGTTTGAAAACAAAATATGACTAACTTAGGTTCATATATTTATTAATAACTTCACAACAGTTATAAAGTATCAAATATGTAAGTACACTTTACAATAATAGTAGGTATATAAAAGTAACGCCTAAAAATATTTTATTTACAAATACATTGAATACATTTCCGACATCTGACAACGTATGTACATAAATGAATTGCAATAAATGAGTTCCTTCATATAAATACAACGTGTTTCATCAGTTTGTGTTATAATAAATGCCTGAAAATGATCATTATATTCTAATGTTTCATACACTTGTATTACAAAAAAAATATCTTTATCATTTGGAGTCAACATTTCTAATATGGCGTTCGTTTGCCAAAAACATTGTAAGAATCAAAATGGCTTACCTGCAAACACTGAGGTTAGATATTCAAATCCCTACTTGAATTAACAATTCTTTTACTCGTTCGTCCCCATGGCTAGTATTTAGAATCACAATATATCACGATATCACGAGCCACAACGAAGACTCTGATATGTGTTTGCAACAGCAAGCAACCGATCAAATCACGGCCACACACTTGATCAAATGAGTATCTGACGGTATAGGTAATTATACCTATGTACATTATATAGGTACATTTCCATAATATACAAATACTGACTTATTAAATCGTATTACAAGCTAAGTAGAAATAATATACATTGTATTTATGATATTGTTTTCTAGAAAAGGACTCTCTACATAATAATTACTACATAAAACGTTAACGTAGTACCTATATACCCATAGTTTTAAGATCTACATATGTAGATGCGCAAACGCAAAACATCTTTTTTTTGGTTAAGTTAACCATTTTTAGTTTCAATATTATGCTATGAATGTTTTCCGTCAACTATTAAGATTTTTTTTTGTTTTTACATCACCATTTCGGTCCTCAAACAAAAACCTTACTTCAACCATCTAAGTTTCTTCAGTCAACAGATTTTTTAACAGAAATAAATAGTTGCGCAAATGACTTATTTTAGTTGGATTAAATTACAAAATTTGTTGCATTAACACAACTTTTGTGTTAACATAGTAGTTATTGTTAGGTAACGCATTTCTTCTCTCAGTGTAAGAACATTCTTATTGTCTTATTTTGAACTTATAGTCAGGTAGCACATTTTGACGTGGAATCTTTTATTGACGGAAAGTTAAATATTTTTGAGGTGATGAAAATAATATAAAAAAACTCTATTTTTAATTAGATAATTATTGTAATTGACATGCTTACTAAGTAATAATAATAATAATAATATGTATATTTATCAAACGACCAAGAGTACAAGAAAATACAGAACAAGTACATGTGGTATAGGATAAGTCAAAGAATCTAAGCCAAAAAATGATAATACAAAATAGCAATTAATACCAGAGATTTAAGCATTATAAAATAAAAGTGATATGAAAATTAGGATGATTCAAAATACTCATTCAAGGAATAATAGCACTTACTAACTAAACAATCTTTTAGTGCATTTTTAAAAGAATTAATATTATTGAGTAACTTAATGTCAGGTTTTAATGAATTATATAATTTAATACCATTTGCCTTCGTAAGTAACAAGTTTGTTTTGGAATAATAAAATCATCAGCATTACGTGTAAAGTAGTTATGAAAACCCTTATTTTGATTCAAATTAGGTTCGATGTTTTTAATAAGTATTAGTATTTTATAAATAAATATATATGGTCGGTAAGGGCATAATACCTAAACGTTTAAACAAAGTGCGACTTGACTGACCACGTGGCACTCTCGACATTATGCGAGTAGCTCTCTTTTGTAAGCGGAAAGCGCGAATACTTTGGGAATAGCCCCCCAGAATATAAGACCGTACCACACCCAAGTTTCGAAACATGTGTAGCAATACGTTTTAGTGATATGTATGTTTGTTACTTCCATTAATCGGTAAATCACGTAGCATGCCTGTGATAATTTAGAGCATAAAATATCAATGTGTGTTGACCAACCTAAGTCATTATCGATATGTAGACCCAGTAACTTGATGGAGGTAGCCTGTCGAATTGATTGCCCATCAACTCGCAGTAGTTGTTTACAGTCAGTATCTCTTCTTTTTGGAGTAAACATCATGAAAGCAGTCTTTTCGATGTTTATTCGCAAATTATTGACGGTAAACCACTGCACAAATATGTTTAGCATACTTTGCATATATTTCCTTAATTCCTCAATATTAGCAGCTGCATGTAAGTAACTAATATCATCTGCATACATTACGAGATTATCGTCATTAATACACATGGTAGATCGTTAACAAACAGTAGGAAGAGCAGTGGCCCCAGTATCAAGCCTTGCGGCACCCCTGACTGCACACTAAGTTCAGATGAGACAACGCCATCCACTGTAACTATCTGTTCTCTGTTGGCTAGATACGATGTAAGCTAATTTTATAGTGCTCTGTCTCTCAGAACAAAATGCCCGGGATTTCAAAATTTTAATTTTGTTTAGTTCAGTACAATTAAATATTCTTCAATTCAGGTTTTTAATTTATTTATACATTGTTTGTCCGTATACTATTTTTCTTTTTCTTTTTTGTTTTTCAATAAAAATCAAATAAAATAATATAGTAGTTTTTATCCACCCAGCGACCTCTCTGATAAGTGTAAGAATACTGTGAAAAGTGACCGTCTACCGGCTAGATGGCACGGGACACTTCTAAGAGCATCAAATCGCCTGTCAAAATAGTAATCCAAGCGCTTGCTGACGAATAGGCAGTTTTCTTACATAACGGGCGCGCCCCCAAAACCCCTTCTCGGATTATTAAAATTTGAAAAATAGTAATTATCAAATGTCGTTGTAAAAAACATCAAACGTACAAATAAAAGAATGTTTTAACACAAAACAAGCTTACTCTGTATTTCTTTACTAAAATGCTATTGTTTTACCACTTTTGAGTCTCTTCAATCACAGGTACGTATTGCTGTGGAAGGACACCCAGTTTTCGCGAGAGTTTTTTTTTAAGTTGCATAGTTTTTGTCGTGTTTACTCCGTTCAGCCTTTGTCAATGTTTCGAGAAAATTTTCACAGATGTAGATTTTATTTTTATATAAGATTAAGTTAATGAGTTAATTGTTTAATTTATTTAATTAAGTGTTGAGTTTTTTTTTTAATTAATTTCATTTATTTAGATGTCTTTTATTTGCTCTTGTTTGTTAGCGCCTTTTCTTTGTTATTTTTTTACGTTGTACGCAGCTGTTGTTTGAAAAACGACTGTTCAACTTTGTCACGCAGTTCCTTGGTCGACTGTCAGCGTGAGTACATGTATTTTTAAATTGTTTGCTGCCATTTTGTTAATGTATTAATATAGAGAATCGATTAATTGAAAATTCTTGTCCATCAAGGAATTCGCATGATAATAATTGTTATTATATTGATGTGTGCACATCATAGATGTAAGATCATTTATTATTTTACGTGCATGAAGATATATTTCAGTTTAGTTTTTTTATTATAGGTCAAAGAATTAATTTCTCCGTTTTTCATTTTTCTGTTTTTTTTTTTATTTTATATAATTTTTATATTATTTTAATTATTAATCACCTCGGGTTGGGTGAATAGAAGCTTTGTGCTTGCATTTAGTTTTTCATTCTTGGTTTTTTTTTTGCTGGAAATTGTCCACGCTTAATTGCTGCAGCGCCCAAAATTTTTAACATTTTCTGTACAAATAAGAACTGACGTATCATCGGCAAACAAAATGGTATCTGGTCTAAATCATTTACATATAAATAAATTGCAAATAAATATAAATAAAACACAAAATCTGGTCTTTACAACAAAACTGTCAACTCACCCGAAAACAGCCAATTTTCTTGGGATTGTTGTAGACGAGCATTTAAAGTGGCACCAACACATTGATAATTTAGCAAAACGACTGTCATCTGCTCTGTTTGCCATTAGAAGGTTAAAACATATTGCAAGACATGAAGCAGCGAAAGCGGCATATTTTGCCATTTTCCACTCCCACATGTACCATTCGATACCTATGTGGTCTAAAATTTACCGACAGCTGTAAAACACATTTCGCTAAGGAAAACATACTTACTTTACCATCTGCGTACATCTTGGCTGCTGTCACGCACGTCCACCTAAATAAACATGACCTCGCACAAATGGGGATTCCCATAATTATTTCAACTCGCTCGCGGAATGAGTTACGCAGTTACCATTACCACCGGCTAACTTGCTCTCCAAAAAGCAATCGACTACATGGAGGGCAAGCTGTACACAACATCTTGCCGAAGGAATTGAAGGACCTACCTCTCATTAAGTTTAAGGCGGAAACTAAGGCAATGTTATTGAAAAGGGAGCTGTACAGTATCGATGATCTAGTCTTTTAATGTGTATTTACTTCAATGTCCTGTTTATTATTTATTATTTGTCCGTTGTACCTTATATTTTAAATATTATATTTTTTCTTTAATTTTTTAATTAACTGACTGTTGTGCCCTTTACACACACTAATGTAATTATGACAAATTCTTGTAATGGTTTTATTACAAATATACCAGTATTATTATTATTATTATTATTATTTCACATTTCACAGATATTTTTGTTGTTATCTGGTACACTGAAGAGACGCATCGGTCCGAAGACAAGATGGCCCCCTTTGGTAAGTATTGTATTAGCGCTAGATGTTTAGAGTACGGCGTATAATGGAGCAGGTGTCGAGCATCACAGACTTCTGCATCAGTAAGTATAGATCTTCTGGTAGTCCCAGTTCCTCCAAGCCTTTGTGAAGTTTTTTGGGTATTTCGCCCGTCGCCCCCATCACTATGGGTACCACCATAACTTTCCGTAGGCCCCCCCATATTATATTATTATTATTATTATTATTATTATTATTATTATTTATTATTATTATTATTATTATTATTATTATTATTTTACCGGGACGTTGCCGCTCCATAGAGCGGAACAGGCGGCCCCTCCGAAAAGGTAAGTTTTATTATTATTAATCTTATAATAACAGAATAATGTAATATAACAACAAAGTACGTAAACCCTATCATTGTAGGTGTCCTTACTCCATGGAACAGCCGTCATCCTGGGGGATGGATACACTGTAACTCGCGATTACAGTGCACCCTCTTGTTCATGGCCGCGTCAACAAACTGTGGATAAGCGATCACGATTATTTCGGCAAAGGTGGTGGGTGCCTAGATTCGTTTATTTCGATATTTCGATTATTATTATTATTATTATTATTATTATTATTAATTACATACAAGAGGTACAGGAGAGGCCCCAGAACACTACCTTGAGGTACACCTCTTTTAGCACATAAACAATGTGAGTGTACTCCATCTACTTCCACGTAATGTAATCTTTCATTCAAGTAGTTTTTAAACCAATTACAGACTCTTCATCTAATACAATTACTATACATCTTTTCCAACAAAATTTCATGATTTACAAGATCAAAAGCCTTACTCAAATCTAAAAATCTTCCAACACACGCATTACCATTATCAATATTATCATATAGCATATTGAAAAACTTGTTAATTGCAGAAATAGTGTTACGACCTTTACGAAAACCGTACTGATTGCTGATGTGACTTCCATTTACATACGTGACGTACGATATTTGAAAAAAAGTTAAACTTGCTAAAAATAAGACGTTCAAATTCCAATTACTATCGCTGTATCTGCCAAAGATCTACACACACACATATCCTCGCACAGTCACCCGCGTTGGTACGTGTGCGCACATGTCTAGTCCTTAGACTCGAAGAACCGTACGACTTTCAGCTCTTACGCTGCGAGTTGAGTGTGTGAGGTCCCCAGGGGCGTCGTAGATGGACGTCGGATCACGGCGTCCGGTAGCAAAGTGCCCTGACACTACCAAGAAATGCAATATTAATCAGAACAGAGCGGGGACCAGAACAGTGCATTAAGGTAATGGAACTAGCCGGCTCCTCTAGCCATCTCGATTCCGACGTCGCTGTTCGCTTGCCCCTCCCTTCTACTGGGTCCCTCCGCGGCCCCGTCTGAGAGACGCGGACGTCGCCGACGGAAAGGGAAGGAGGAGCGCGCCGGAGGAGGGGTGTTCCTCATCGTCGTCAGCTTCCTCCTAATGAAATACACAAATATGTATTCTAACAGTCGTCTACTTAATGACTCGACGCCTAATGCGACCGTACCTGCTTTCTTACTTAACTCGGGGAAGCTTTTTTTTCTCTTCTCATTTGTTATTATTATATTTCCTAATTGCTTCTTTTCCTCGTTCGCCCCGGGTGACGTTAAGAACTCCATCTTTTCACTTCTAAAGTCTTCATTTCTCCAAGAAGGGCGGGACTTGAAAAGCCTTGCGAGTGCTATTCTTGTCTTCGTAGGGGAAAATACGGTGTGATTCACAATAGAGACTTTAAAGGAAGAAATTATTTACACAAAGAAAAATATGAAGGTGTTTCTAGTTCAATAAGGGTATCGAAAAAAACTTCGGAGCAACTCAGGTAAGACAATTTCCTTTTTTATTTTGCATATAATACTGAAAAAAAGGTGGAACTCCAGTTTTAGACCTTCTGCACTCTCGGCGCAACTTACTGTGCCAAAGAAACAGGAAATTGTAGCACTTTTTCAGTTTTTCGGCTATAACTCCTTTCCGATGCGTGCTAACGAAAAATCTTTCATTGGAATGAGTGAATGAGTGCTTTCACGGCTGGTGTCCATACTGGATGTGACTCACCACTCATCAGGCAACTAGCGAAACCGCAACACCGCCGTCCTGAGGATGCCGCCCGTAATGTTTGGCGAAACGTTGACATTTACAAGTACTAGACCACGGCACATCAGCCCGGAAACCTTCACATCCAGTACTTTCATTGGAATTTTTTTCCTTGTTCTAAATTCAACACTAATCAAGCTACATCTCGTGAAAAATCAACAAGATTTCTAATTTTTCCTAAAAGTGGGATTTTTACCTACTTTCTCACTTTAAATGACTTAAATATAACAATTTCTATTGTATACAATATGCTGCAGGTCAATTCCTGTCTTAGATTTGCTATTGAAGTGAGATGTTTTGCTTAAACACATCCCAGATAATATGTAGGCTTACGACAAGCTTTTCACTTGCTCAACTTTCAATTGTTACGACAAGCTTGACAGTAAAATATTATGACAACGTTATTGTATCATTTACGGCAACAATGGTAACTGTATGAACATTGAGACAACAACATTTGCAGACCCTTCTCAATGAAAACGTTGTGACAAGGTTATTGTATTATTTGCGGTGGCCTCGTGTATTTCCGCAGTGAACCGTTCATTGAATATTGATTTTTTTTTTTGGTTTAACCGCGATCCCGCTATTTTGCGTCCTGTGTGTTTGTGCTGTTTGAAACATCCTTTAGTATTACCTATTTTGATATCTTTTAGTAGACATATGTTGTTGCTTTAAGAATATCTATAGTTTATAATCCTAACCGAACTGTATGCAGAGAAATCAAATGGAGACGTGCATGACCATGCCCGTTATCCGGGATAATATGTTTTTATTACTTTCTATTTGATTTACTAGCTTCTTTTGATTGTTGCAAGCTTTTATCAAGGTTGGTACAGATTTTCAAATTTAAAAGTTGGTTCAACATTGTCATTCTAGCCTTGTCATATGCTTGTACAGATAAGTTTATGAAAACCTTGTCCTATGTCAACTAGAAGCCTTGATAGAACCTTCCAACAAGCTTACACCCTTGTCAATAACAAACTGTTTCGCTTGTCTGGACAACCTTAAACAAAGCTTGTGTAAACCTTAAATTCTGTTAAGGTTCCAAGAAAGCTTATTCGAAAAAATAGTGTAGAAAACTGTATATTCACCTGCTGGTATATCAAAAGAGACAAGTAACTGTACCTAATACTGGCCAGTGAACTTATATGTTGGTTAATCCAAAGCGTAACTCATTAATCACAGGTTATGACCGACATATGACAGATTTGTAACGTCACGTAATTAGTGATAGCCTTATTTTTGTTGAATTATCAGCAGTGAATGTAATAGTTCCAATTGATACAACTGACAACACCACGTGTGATTACAACATGACACATAACATCCACAACAAACCTGACAAATGCCATTTATCTTTGTTTAATAGATATTGCATCAAAATTGTTTTACAAAACTGTAAATCATCACGTCATGATGTTCTAAACATATAATAGCAAAGTTTTCTGGTCTATAAGTAGCAAATATAGACATATTCTACAAGTACAGAAATTGTCGTGAAGATGGCGGTTCTCCTATTTCACTACGTTAACTTTCCATACCCGTATAAATTTTCTACAGGGCACGCATAGTTATTAAATATTCATGTACCTATTACTTGCTAGATAAATATTTCGTAGGAGCAGGGCATTTTAATTTCGACAATATTTTTTGTTTTGTTTGGAAAAAAAAATCAGAAATACTGAACTTTTCTTTGTAATTTTGACTTTTAAACAAGTAAAACTTTTATGGAAATTTTCATTACTTTACAAATTTTACTTGTGAGTGTTCCAGACTACATGAAAAAACCTTCGAAAAATTACTTATAGTACACGGCTTTAGGTGCACAAAACTGTCTGAAAATCGTACAGGAATTTTACCAATAATTTTTTTTCTTGGCATATTTGGAAAATGCACTAAGTAGGGGAAGGTGGGGCAAGATGGGAACATTAAGCTTTAGAACACTGCATCAGGATTGAAAATTGATATACAAGGTTCTAAGTACGCTTGTTGTAATCTTTAAACATTTATCTGCTGGATGAATTTACAATTTTTCGATGGGTACCTACTCTTGATGTTGTGAGAAAATTTTGAAAAGAAATGTGTAAATACACCATCTTGCCCCACCATGGGGGCAAGATGGGGTTCCAGTTAAGAATGGGCCGTACCATAAATCTAGGTAATAGGTAAAAAAAAAAAATAGATTCTTAAAATATTCTTAAAAACATGCAGGAACAAAGCTTAAACTCTTTAAAGCGGAAGTATTTAAAATAAAAAAAAAATACAATAACGATAAAAATATTAAACTTAATCTTCACAATTGAGACAATAGAAGACGAACTCATCCATGTTATTCGCACAGACTCCATGTACCGAACCTCGCCATCCATGGCATTGTATCAATACTTCCCCTTACAATACTAACATTGAGCGTCATCTTCCTCAACAGAAGAAGTTGATTATTTCCTTGACGTTTTCTAAAAATCAATCTCTTTGCTTTCCTTACAAAATTCGGCTTCTTGATCTCTTCTGTTTTCTTCTTTGTCATTTTTTTTTTCCTTTAACTCTCCCTCAGCACTTCTAGTTGCCTTAGGAATTCTCCAGATTTCTATTTTCTTGTAGCAGATTTTTATACGTAGTGCTTGTAAGGATTGTTGTTTTTTCCTTGTTACGCTTTGATTGAACCTGTACTTTATTCCTAACATGAGAAATAGGCCTTATGTCTTCGAGAAAGCATAATGGCCTATCCAGGCATATCGGACCAGACTGAAGAGTGAGATAGTGATGTCCCCATGTTGCCCCATACCAATAGCCCCATCTTACCTCTTTGGGACATTATCTGCTTATGTTATAATAACATATTAAATATTTGATATAAACAAATAACGTACTATAAACGAAAATATATGCAATACATGTCAATTAATAAGCACAAAAAAAGTGTAGTTGTAAATAATTTACTTATGCTTCCGATACTGGCCGTTGAACTCACCATCAAAATAATAACGAAATTCTGGAAATTGTAAAGTTCACGCACAAACAGCAATAACTTTGTTATCACGACTAATAAAGTTTCCTACATTACAACAAACATCAAACAGCACTTGTCCATATCAGGGTTGCTATTATTTGACAGATGCTTACTGCCGTTTTGTAGATAAGACGATGTCCCCATCATGCCTCGTGGCCCCATCTTGCCCCACCCTCGCCTACATGTTTTTGATAAATTTAGATTAGAAATATTTGGTGTTAACTGGGATTACAAAGTTCTGACGAAAAAAAAACTCACGAACTTTAGCTTCAATTTTGTTGTATTTATTCACGCCTATTTACCTTTCGACCAGAATATACACGAATTAATCGTCAAGTATTTAACAATTGTTTGAACATCATGCTACTCACCGGCACACACAAAAAATAAATAAATATAAAACCGATGCTCGCACCGGCTCTAAGACCGCTCTCACCACTCTGTTTATTTTGGATGATATATAATTTTCTAGCTAAATTGTTTTGAATCGGGAGGTGATGCAGCCAGTTAGCCGGCGTACGCTACAACTCGACCGAGTCAGACCAAAAACGGGTGTTCCGCTACTATTTATTAGCTCGATTAAAAATACATTACGTTTGTTTTACGGAGCGATGAGTATGGTCTCCACTGGACAATGTGATTTAGGAGCGCGCGTCAGAGATGTAAGTATGTATACATAACTGGAACGTTTTCGTGTAGGTATATTTATCGCGTTTACGGCTGTTTGATTTATTGTAATATTATATAGAGTACACGAGTGGAGAAAAGTTTGTCGTGTGTCGTTATAGGTTGAATTAACAAAAGGTGGTAAAGTAAATGCTGCGAAAATAGCACATCAAATATAAACTGAAGTGGAATAATGCTTCGTATGTATGTAGGGAGTCGAATGTATTTGTATATTATACATGAGGTTGCTACACACAAAAAAATTATTACTCAATTTGAATATAAATGCATCACATTGAATATAACATAACTTCCTATACACAGAGATTCAAATTGATTTGTCAATTCCGCTCCTATAGATAGTAGGACAGGGTGTAGGTATATGCCGCGTGTTTGTAATGAAGGTTTGAACTAAGTCAGTGTTGGAACATAAGAAAGTAAACGGATCTGTCATAAATAGGAAAACGTAACCTATATTTGAACTCGCATTATAATAAACGACTATGGATTGTGTTTCTGCTTGTAAAATGAAATGTAATTAATTTAACTTTATCTAAATATGATTTAACAATTCAGTACTAACTGTGTTAACTAATTTATTTATTATACTTAAATATAAACATACAATTAGTATAATATTAAGTGACAAAACTGCATCTCTCAGTTCTTCTATGGTAGCATGCGGGTTTCTATAGATCTATTTTTTTAGATAGCCGAACATGAAGTTAATCTAATGGGTTAGATCAGCGATCTTGGTGGGCCATATTATGTGCTCTCTAACGAACCTATCAGCAAAAAAACTGTTGAAGATATTGAGATTTGCGAGCAGTATGTGCTGGAGCATTATCGTGCTGAAATAACCTGCTTCAAGCTTCATTTCTTGTAACTCTGCAATAAACAATTCCAACATCTGTTGGTAACGTTGGGCTGTAACAGTTTCCTTGAAGAAAATTGGCCCTATTATTCGTGCCTGGACATAGCTAATCAAACTCCAACCTTTACGGATGCAATTGCGTTTCTGGAAATTCGTGTGGTTTCTGCAGACCAGATACAATAGTTTTGTAAATTGATATAGTCTCTGATAAAAACCAGGCTTCATCCGAGAAATGATTTGTTTAGCAAGTCATCGTCCGTTAAATGTTATTAAACCAATGACAATATTTCAATCGCCTATCGTGATCTAATGGTAATAATTCCTGTACCGTAGAAACTTTATAGGGATGAAAATGTAAATTTCTTTTGACAGCTCATTGCGCTGAATGTATGATAAGCCTATAAAATATGAAATGTAATAAACTATTTCACTTAATGTTAATATTGATTTTTACATGTTGTTGAGCTATTACCACAGATAAATTCCCTTATTTTCTTACAGTATTCAGAAATACTATGTTCTGATATTAAGCGTAAATATAAACGATTTTAAAAAAATTATAAGATAAATAATCGAAAGATACTACAACAGGCACGCCAATGTCGCTAAATGTCAAGAAAATTCATTTAATGTATGAAATTTGTTGTATAGTAACTTCGCTCATTTAATTGTAATAAGTATAGATAAATTTTCCGGAAAAACGTTTTCTTCTTACGACAATCATTTTGAATCACATGGTGATAAGCAAGAAGATGATGGTATTTATATTGAGATAAATTTGTTCAGTTTTCAAACCCGTGAATTTGTTAGACGAAACAATTTTTTGTTCAAATGTAATCAAATATACCTAAAATCATTATGAACATATAATATTTTCACCACAAAAATAATTATTTTAGATTGAGTAAATTGGATTTTCTCAACTGAAACTATCATATTTACGCCTTAATAATTTATGTACATTGATAGAAGTGTATAAAAGTATTGTTTGAAGTATTGCCTATATTTGCTTCCAAATATAAGTTAATTTCAACTGGAAAAACTTACCAGCTTAATCTAAGCATTTCTACTATTCAAGGGTAATAATTACTTACTAATTTGTGTCTGTAACACAAAAAACCGCTGTAGGGAAAAATTAATAAACAAAGAAATATTATGTAATTAAATAAATTTACTGTATACTTTATAGTTTTACAATGTTTGGAGAGAGGTAGCGTATCGGGGTTACTCCAGGAGTGCAACGGGATATTGATGCGTAGAGGTATAAAGTTTATGCGTATCCGTCGTTGCGACCGTGTTTCTTGGGATACTGCCCACTCAATACCTGGCCTGGTATCTAGTCGCGTTGGTACTGAATAATTTTCAATCAGTATAATAATTTGCTAGTATTACCTACTGAAAACTAACAACTATTAAATACCTACATATGCTTGTTGATGTACACACCTGCCATGTTCATATATTATCGACAAAATGACGCTGACTCTAATATTATTCCAATGTTTTAACCTAGTAATCCTTAATATTAGATAACATGTACGTACTGCTGTGCACTGATTGATTTAAATGAAAATGCAAAATGAATTTTAAAGTGAAAAAGAAAAATATAATTAGCTAGCTCAACGGATAAAATTTAAAAGGGCGCCAAAAGAACAATTAAACCTCAGAGTTACCCTCGCGCATTAAAACTTGAATCTAACCACGAAAAGTAAATTGAGATGAAGGAAAATCGGAGATTTCGTTAATACCGAAAAAAATTGACAAGGGTTTAAAATAATGGTTGCACTGGAGACACAATTATGATTGTCTTCTTGTGAAATTTCAAACTTTAAATTTTAAAATGTTGAAAAATGTTGTATACTACCTATACTCGTTCATCCTCCCATACTATCGACTTATAGCATCAAGGGTAGCATCTTAATTCGAAGTCTGAAATAGAGGATCTGGTGTACCTTTGATAGTACCTGACCTTCAGATTCCATATCATTGACATGTGTTCTGCGCGCCGTGAAATCTCTTTGGTTTCATCATACGTATCTCTAAGTATTTTAAAGATTATTTCCCTCTTAAAAGAATTGTATTATGCCTTGTTATGAGTAAGCTTGAATATGCTGCTTTGATTTGAACCATGTATGCGCCGTTGACTCTCATATTTAGATACCATCCATCGTAGATTTTTAAATTTTTGTCATATAAATCTGATGGAACCTATCCTGAGAGAGGTGTCCCTCAGACGAAATTACTACTACAAACATGGCATGTTTAGTATAAGCATGAGAAGGGAGGAGATCTACAAGAAATTTCTCCGAAAATTACTTAACAATAACATAGATTGCCCCTTCATTCTTCAACGGATGAATTTCTTTGTGCCAAGGTTGAGCGCCAAGACAGTAACAGCACCTTTCTTGTCCCTTTTGCGGATAGAGACATCATGAGACCGGGCGCTCAAATTACACGCTTTCAAAGTGGCTAATAGGCATTGAAGAGGATTTATTTAATATGATGTGATATTTCTTAATTCTATTTGATTTATTATATTATTATTATTATTGTACTTAATTGCATACAATTAATTGTTACTATCACATTTTCTATGTATTGTGTATACCTTTATTGTATATTATTATCTTGTAACTGGGCGTTGCCCGTTGGATAATAAAATGCTTATTATTATTATTATAAAATAAAAGGACAGAAATTTTTAACCCAATGACGTTAATTAACAATCACATTTATTTCAACAACGGGTTAAATTACAGATTATGCAGAAAAAACCTTGAACTGAAGGTTCTGGCCTAAAATAAAAACTGCACTTGACTCTAAATTAAAATAGGACAAGGCTATTTCCTATGCAAAGCAAAAGTTTTGTTTGTTCAGGAAAGATTATCCAAAATACACAACCTTTGAATTACTATCCACGTGGTTTCAACAAATTAAAATAAAACTAACGTGAGACAATTACTAGAAAATTACAAAAAAAGAAAAACTAAATGCAGAACAGAACAATGCTTCAACTCACCCAATCGAAGGTGATATGATAAATAAAAATGAAACAAAAAATCAATACCGGAAAATTCACTCTTTAAACTATAATGAGAAAAAATAAACCAAAATGTATCTTCCTAAACAAAAATAATAATTGATCTTATATCTATAATGTGCACACTTCAATATATTAATCATTATTACGAAAAGAATTCCTTGATGGACTAAATTTTACAGGATTAAATTTCAATATCAAATGAATTACAAAATGGCAACAATGATATACAAAAATACGTTTACTCACGTCAATAGTCGAACAAGGAAGTCCTGACAAAATTCTTACAATTGTTTTTCTTTACCATAAACCTCTCCTCAAAATCGTACAACGCAGACGCATACATATCAACGACAATATTCAAAATAGATCCGCATTAAAAACTACACAAGCAAAACAATAGACATATGAATGAATGGATTAAATTTAAAAAATCTTAACACAATAAATTAAAATGATTCAATAGACTCCTTAACTAAAATTTATACAAAACAAAATTAAAATTGTGAGAAATTCTCGATAAATTGAATAACACCTGTTTTAGCAAAGAAACCAACAACATAACAAGCAAAGTATGCAACTTAAAATACATACGCCGAAAAAGGGTTGGTCTAACCACAGCAGTACTTACCTTGTAATATTTTAATAGACAGCTCTGCAATCAGCCCCCATTCCACCCCAATTCTCTAAGTACTTGACACGGCGGTATCAATTAGAATTTACTTACGCCTCACCTACAACAACATTGTTCGCTGGTCAATCAAAAAGTGACGCCAAGTAAAGCACATGTTGTGCAATAATTGGCGGAGTAAAATTCCTTTCAAATGTTTCAATATTATGGCAATTTCAATTTGATATTTCATGTTTAACGCTAATTAATAATTAGGTCACATTAAAAACGATAATTGACAAAAACATTTTTTATGATTTTCCTCGAAAAAACATTAATTACGTTGTGATTTGGGTGTTTCCAGACTTTTCGGACGCACTGTATAACTCTTCAACTAATTTATACACATCCTGTAGTAGTAAGTAAGCCTGGAAGCTCTATAATTATTTTTTTTTTACATTTAAATCTAAAGAAACAAGTTATTATTATTATTATTTCCTCCGAATAAGTATCATGATCAAGCATAAGGACATACAATCACTCGAAAATAACACCAACAACAGCAATACTTAAGATATTAGAGGCGGCCAGGGATGAGCCAACAAACTGAAGTTAAAATTTAATTAACCGACATAAATTCAGCCTCGGTGGCAGTCTGCGCGAAATTAAGATTCACTATATGACATTGTTTGGAACGTGACGTCGGATTAATTAAAAGTGAAAAACTTGTGTTAGCGTTATCGCCGTGGGTGCGGGCCGCCTTTTCGGGGGAAAGGGGGCCGCTTTTCTCGATTGGAGTGAGTGGGGGAGGGGCGTGTAGACGGACCCGCATTGGCGCGGACCGTCTTAAGTGAGCAGCGAGAGCCCGGCTATTATTTTACATTATACTTGTATAGGGGTGCCGCCTTCATGCGAGCTAGTAATTAGCGAATTTACTGTACGCTTTTATCAAGATGAATTGCGAATTTTAAAAGTTTCCAAGTTGCACGGTCTGATGTAATTGTTAGTTCTACAGCGTGTTCGCGTAACGTTTGTTTAGGTTCTATTAAGATATGGGAGATGACTTCATTTTTAAGTTGGTAATTACGAATTAACAATTAATTACGAATATAGAGTCAAAAGCAAAATGGCACATCTAACATGGCGGGAAAAGCTTTGAAAAAATCGATAATTTAAGGGATTTTCGATAATAATTATATAAAAAAAAAATAAAATAAATGTGAAAAAAAAATAATTATTATTTATAAATTGTGGCAATTGGGTAAAAAAATATTGTTTTTGTATAAAAGAGTTAAAAATGTCCTAAAAAGTGAAAAAAATGGAAAAAAATGTTAGTATTAAAAAAGAAAGAAAATCAGAAGGATTGTTAAAAAAAAGTTAAGAGCGGAAAGAAAGAATTAAAAAAGAATAATAAAATATAAAAAGACCAGAAATTTGGAAACAAATTTAAAAAAAAAAGTTAAAAATATGTAAGGTGGTAATTACACTACACAGAGATGCACAAAATGATTGTCAATTCGCTCCTATAGATAGTAACAGGGGTAGTATATGCCGCGTGTGTAATGAAGGTTGGAACTAAGTCAGTGTTGAACAAGAAAGTAAACGGATCTGTCAATAAATAAGGAAACGTAACCTATATTTGAACTCGCATATATAAACGACTATGGATCGGTGTTTTCTGCTTGTAAAAATGAAATGTAATTAATTTAACTTTACTAAATTATGATTTTACAATTCAGTACTAACTGGTGTTTAACTAAATTTATTATTACTTTAAATTATAACATAAATTAGTATAATTATCAAGTGACAAAACTGCCATCGTCTCAGTTTTCTATGGTATGCATGCGGTTTCTATAGATCCTATTTTTCAGATAGCCGGAACATGAAGTTAATCTAACGGGGTTAGATCAGCGATCTTGGTGGCCATCTTGTGCTCTAAAGAACCTTCAGCAAAAAAACTGTTGAAGATATTGGCAGGCTTGTCGTAGAGCAGATATGTGCTGGAGCATTATCGTGCTGAAAATATACCTGCTTCAAGCTCATTTTCTTGTAACTCTGCAATAAACAATTCCAACATCTGTTGGTAATGGTTGGGCTGTTACAGTTTCCTCGAAAAAATTGCACCTATTATTCGTTGCCTGGACATAGCTAACCAAACTCCAACTTTATTACGGGATGCAAATTGCGTTTCTCGAAATTCGTGTGGATTTTCTGGCAGAAAAGTACAATAATTTTGTAAATGATATAATCTGTTAGATAAACTAGGCCTCATCCGAGAAAAAATGAATTTGTTTAGCAAGTCATCGTCCTCTAAATTGTTATTAAACCAATGACAATATTCCAATCGCCTATCGTGATCTAATGGTAATAATTCCTGTACCGTAGAAACTTTGATAGGGAGAAAATGTAACTTTCTTTTGACAGCTCATTGGCGCTGAAGTGCTATGATAAGCCTATAAAAATTATAAATGTAATAAACTATTTCACTTAATGTTAATATTGATTTTTTACCTGTTTGGTTGAGCTATTACCAACAGTAAGTCCCTTATTTTCTTACAGTATTCAGAAATACTCACATTGTTGGTGATATTAATTAGTAAAATAAAACGATTCACGAAAAAATATAAGATAAATAATCGAAGAATACACAACAGCGCACGCAATGTCACTAAATGTCAAGAAAATTCATTTAATGTATGAAATTTATATGTAGCTAACTTCGCTCATTAAATTGGTAATAAGTATAGATAAATTTTGCGGGAAAACAGTTTTTTTATTACGACAATCATTTTGAATCACATGGTATAAAAAAACATTCACATGTTTCGAGATATGATGTCATTAGTAGTTTTTTTTTTGTTAATGGACCTTTTCATATCTTTAAAGTGATAAGTAACAGCAAAATATTCAAAATAAGACAACGTTCAAACTCAATACTCTTATCAGGGAATGTAGTATTAATAACTTGTAGAAATCTTTGCCTATCTCCCAAGCCAACCATCATTAATAAACTAATTCTTTCACATCCTGTTCGCCCATAATAAACAATTATTTTAGTGTATGGAACTTATCTCTCAGTACTGTTATACAGTGCTATAAATATTTTTTATATGCTAAACATAGTTTTCCTGGCAACACAGAAATACAGATATTCTTTATCAGCATCAGATGTATCTAACAAAAAGATGTTAATAGCTAAAACCTTATTTTAATATCTCAAAGTCGGATACACCAAGCCGTATGTCATTGTAATCAGGGTGATCCGCTATAAAAAAAAAAAACTACCGACGACGTCATATCTTGAAACATGTGATAATTATTGAAAATCAAAGTATGTCACAAAATAGAATAAAAATACTCCAAAAACTTTTCTTAAGGTTATTTTTTCTTAATAGCACCCCTAATTAAGCCAGATTTCAGGTGTTCCCATACATTTGCTTAACCCTGTATAAGATAATATATTAATGAGCTCAAAGCCAACTCAATCATTTACACGTACCAAATGCGCATTTGGTATTTGACAATACATTTATATGTACACCTGAAGATGTTAGCATAGCTAATGAAATGTGCATTGTATTTTGAAGATTAAACAATTTGTGAGACTGAAATTTATTGGTATTTCCTATTAGTTATCAGTACATCTCACAGTGCTCGATTTACCTGCTATTTAATTGTTTATGAATTAAGGATTCTGCATTTAGAATTGAGGATTGTAATTTGGAAAGTAGAGGAGATGGAATGTGCAAAAATTGTCAAATTTCTAGTAATAATTTTAAAACGATATAGCACGTTCCCACTGATAACTGAACTTCTTGAGAAAGCTTTAGAATTGAATTTTTAGGTAAGTTATTCATTCGACGTCGAATACGTCGGCTACTTTAATCAGAAAAGTATTTGTAAGCACGGTAGTATATGTGATACAAAAAAAAATCTCACGTTTGTGGAGAGTTTATCGCTCAGTGGCATACACAACTGGTATTTTTCCCGAAAAAGGGTATAAACCTTAATTTAAATTACAATTCATAACAAGATCTACATGCACAATAATTGCTGCGCGCGATGTGCTGTAATTTTTCAACATTTGCGGTAAACAAAAGGACCATTTCATTGACTGCTACTTTTGCTGCACCAACACCGGGTTTTACATCAAAAATAAGGATAAAATTACCTAACCTGTCTTCTGCCACTTGTACTATAATTTGTAATATTTCGATATTCCAAGAAAATTTTCTTTAAAAATGTGTTTTTACATAAGTGCGTATAGTAATTTTGTTAAATTTACTGCAAATTCTGATACAGCAAGAATTGTACATATTAAGATGTAATGTGATAGTCTGTATACAAGATAATTTATGTATATGTTCAAAATTGTAGTGTGTAATTAGAAGTGGGATACTTTCTACACTCGGTATATTATTAGAACTACAGAAATTCGTAGTCAATCGCTTCAAAGCTTTTCCCTGCAGGTCCGGGACGTAGCAAGCAAAATCTATCCTATACATCCGCTATAATCGCAAGTAAATGTACACCGATTTTCCATTTGTTAGACAAGGGAACTTAATTAAAGGGATTTACCCGTTCCCGAAGTCTATCACCGCCTACAACCTCCCAAACTCGACTAGTTGTTCTCTTGATAAATGTATTTGATCGTCGACTGAGGTACAGTCAAACTGTTAAACTAATTGTGAGGTAAGTAAATCTTACTACCAGTTAAATATATATGCGTATCATTGAAATAAACAACGTACCGTTCAAAAAAATCTAATCAACCCATCGCAATAACCTTGGGAATTACAGATGCAATCTTTCTTCACTTAGCCAAATCCATGGATATCATACTAATTAATACTTCCCTCTTTATGCATTTAAGAGTAATATCATCTCTGTGTTTATACACTGTGGTTCTAGCATAACCTCAAAGTCAGCGATTCCTAGGAAACGGTGCTTGACTTGTAATTCTGCTAATTTACGTTTAAGCAATCGTTTAAAATCGCGAAGATTTGTGGGCATAGAGGAAGCAATTTTAAAAAGAGAATTCTTGCTACGGCATATCCAAATGTGATCTGTGTGGGAAGAAAGATTGGGGTCGGAACTTCTGGTTCGAATGGTCAACTCTTAATACATTTATGGCAAACCACGACTACTTTTTAAGCACAGTTAGTAGACGTTTGTGCTCAGGAGGATTTCAATAAATCTATGGCAGGTATCCATCCATGCATGCACTTACAATCAAACCATATTGATTACTAACAGCATATAGATTTGAATTTAAGTTGCTGTAGTTGACTTAGGGCAATGCGTCTGGATCTGACACAATTATTCTGATTTAAGTGGTCAAACAAGTAGCCAGCATATAATGAAGCAGCTATTCTGTGTTTACAGCTTTTCGACGTTAGAGGGCACCTCCATGTCTTTATTCTTGTTTTAATTATCTATCTTCTGATTGGTTGCGTGACGTATTTTTTTCTTCCGCTTCCTGTTACTTCTTGGTTGTTGTTTAGACGCGCTCTTACGAGTAAATCTTCCAATCTTTGGGAATTTTGGATATTTTCACGCATCTGTGGATTTTATTGGAAGGTTGCTTGAAATAATCATTGGCTGTATCTTCGCTTGTATTTGAAGTGGAAATTTCGTGATTATTACGGCGGATGTGCCTGATATTTTGGGATATAATTTGAGAACCATGCGTCTCCGCCATTTCTGTTACTTGCTTTTTCTCTTCGTTGAACCACCTCGTTAATTAACGAGGTTTTTTTTTAATCCCCCCTTAATTTTAACTCTGGAATCTTCCCTTAGTTTTGTGTGAGATTTTGATCACCCACGTGCGGCTGAGGACTTCTGCGACTCTCTAAGTCCTTCGGAGAACTTTACCTCCTTTGGAATCACACGGACCACTTGGTTTCGGGTATTACCGAGTCAGCCCAGAGGCTACGATCTGTCTCTCCGAATAGGGAGGATCTCTACGCCCTGCTAACAGGTGATCGAGGGGCAAAGCTAAGTTGCACGTTCCTTTTTTTTGTAATATCTCTCGCGTTTAAATTTTAATAATAGAAAGTCACCCCCGATCACTTATTTTTTTGTTGCGTTTTCGATCACGAACCTGTAAATTTCATATGTTATATCTTGGATCGGAGGGTTCTACTTGCTGCTAACTTAGTAGAACATTACGACTTCATTTAATTCATTCAATTAATATTTAATTATCTTTTCATTTATTTATTAAACTCAATATAACCGTTTAATCACTAACCGATTGAATATCGGCTTGTCATATACAGGGTGATTTATTCACCATCGATGTTGTTAATTCAAATATTTAGTTTTATTTTTGCTTTTATTTGTAACTGTAACGACGTTTATTTTTGAATTTCAATTAACATATATTGTAAGTATTATTTGTGAATTTATGTGATCTGATTGCGTTGGCCAAAGCGTTCAGTGTTCGCGTCCTATCGTAGGACTATTTATTATCACAATATATTTAACTTTAATATTATAAATAATCGATAATAACGTTTAATAATACAGAGTATAACATATTATTTTCTAAATATACGATGTCAATTTACAACAATATTTCCTCTTGAATTTATATGTTAAATTTATTAATAAAATTTTAATTGTTTTGTCAGTAAACCCATCCTTTTATTTTTATTTGTTGTTGTGTTTTTGCAAAACCTTTTACCCTTCGCGTTCTAATTATCACCCTGGATTCCTGCTATCTTGGGGCATGACAGGGTAAGTAATCCTAGCAGGTGGCGCGAATTTTTAATCCATCTTGGTTATGTGTTTCTAATCAACTCACTCCCTCGCGATGAGCCGGCTGGCACCCGCAATGATGCCGAATATGCATCCACTTATTCGAAGGTTTGTAAAGGCGGAAGTGCATCACCTTTTCTCCTTTTTATTTTGAATTCTTGCCTCGCGATTCTCACAGATACTCTCCGTCACTTACGGGGGGGCGAATTCATCCCGCGAATTAAAGTATTAGTTATGATAAATTTATAGCATTTTCGAGAGGGTTTAGAAATTTTTAGGATGGGTCGAAGGGTTAGGCGTGGTACAGGGGCGCTTCTGTTGTTATAATAGGAATTGAAATACATAATCAACAGTTTAAATTAGGGGATCATGCAATATTTTTCAGGCAGAATTAGTTGCAATAAATCCGGCAGTAGTTTAAAGTAGGCGCGAATGGGAAATAATGCGGGACGTGAGAATTATAAAGATAGCTAATCTGTATTAGAGGCGTTAGGGAATTTAAAAAATCCGACGATTTGTTGTTAAGATACTTGGATAGATGTTGCGCAGGGGGTAATAAAACTTTTTTGAATAGGCTCATGATAGGTACAATCGTAATGAGAGGGCGGAATCAAATTAGCGAAAGAGGCGGTATCTTAGGGGAGTAGTTTGATTATTAGATTTGGACTATTTCGGCTAGTGTAGTTAAAAAAAGCGTTTAAGGATAAATTGATAATGGATGGGCAGAGTAGGTGGATAATACCTTAATGGGAGGTGGACTAGAAAATTTATCGTAGCGTTACACGTTTTAGGAAAATGAGGGTAATTTAGTTATCAGGCGTAGAATTAATAACAGGTCACGTAATGTTACAAATCATTTTTATGTAGAATGGTAGGGTTAATAGATTGCTTTGTGAGTGTGGTGGGGATAGAAACAGCGGGACATGTCTTACTTTGAATGTCCACTCACTGATGAGTGGCGGTCGCGTACGGAGTTAGGGCATTAGCTAGGGGATAAATTGGCCGCGACGCGAACAAGATTATTAGAGATAATGAGTCGATCGAATGTGGGAATTTTTTTAGTAATGTTGAAAAGAACTAGATAGGCTACGCATGATATTTAGATAGTAGTAGGGTAGACTACGCTTATAAATGAATATTTTATGCGCCTTATAGGTCAGAATGGTGTAAACCTAAAAATATAAAAATATAAAATTTATTTTTACTCTTGTTAGAAATAATTAGGATTATGTTACTATTAAGTATATAGAATAGGTACTGCTGTTGTTTGTTTGTTTTTTAGGTCATCCATCTTTCCTGTTCAACTTCTGAATGCGTGAAAAGGGAAGCAGCTACGGCGAGAACGCAAGGCTGTCGGAATTTGAGGAGACGTGGGGGCTGCTTCTTCGCACTCAGAAGATAATAATAATTTGGCTATCAGTAATAAGGTCTGGACTTCTCCCAGATCCTCCTAAGTAAGTTTTTGCCATGGTTTTCTCTTACCTCCAGTGGCCATTGATTTTATATAAGTATATTATATATAATCAGTGTCCTTGCGAATGCTGGGAGATAACGAAAGTCGTTCCATGGGCGCATTAATAATAACTGATAGCTGACTGATTTACAGTAGACTCGCGATTATGTGAACTAATCAATTTACATTTTTTTTTATCATTTTCAAAAGTAATATTCGTATGGTCGCAGGCTACTGTATCTATATTTTGTTATTAAAATCATAGGGAATTATTTAGTTAGAGTAGGATCATTTCAATTGTTATGGAACCCATATAGTACTTAGAATAGGTAGCCTCGTGTAGTACCTTTTCAGGTGGAGCACGGGTTAGGCATGATTTGTAAATGAATTTAGTTTTCATAAATAAAGTAAATAGAGATCATTTGTAAAGGTTAACGACTGCGTGAATCAAGTTGTAAGAAGTTTGCAATGAGTTAGATCAAAGTTTCAAATTTAGGGATGTATCTACAAGGATTTTGTCGTCGAAAAGTATCATGCCAGTCAACTTTTTCTGAAAATAATTTACACCAGGCGTGCACGCCGAACAAAAAAAAAAAAAAGAACGAACATGAAAACACGAGACAACTAGACGTGTTTCCCCCACCACCATACATTATTCAATCCCGCATTACCCATATGTGTATCTCCTGCGGCGGTCTTGTTTATAGTTCCACCTCATTATGTTATGGGCCCAGCTCGGGCACGTCGGACGTTACGTTTCCGCCACCCCCCACCACTCCGCGTCCTCCCCCCCCTCTCCTCCATTCCCCACGCGCCCTCCCCTCCCCAATTCTCGCCCGTGTTTTCCCCGTTCGCGTCATGTCACCGGCACTCTCGAGATTAGCCGTGGAAAATTGGAAGTGCCTCTAGCTGTCTCTTTCCGCCTTTGTGCCGTGCCCTTCCGTATTCTCTCTTAAACCAATCGAAACTATTCTTTTATTCGCATGAAATATTTATGGGGGTAGGTGGGTGCTCTTTGTTTCTGTAGAGGTATCCCATCTCGTAAGTGAGTACTTCGACTTTTCGGGCCGAAGTGGTAAGGCGAGGAAGTGGTATGGGGATTAGAAGGAGAGGTGTGGGGAGGGGAGGTACTTTTAAAAATATTGGACGCGTGCGTGCGCGGGCGTAATATTTTTTGCGCGTATATAAATTGTAATTTAAAATATTTAGGACACGAGGTAATCATGTGAAGAGGTGAGATGAAGTTGCAAGGAATGTAAGAGAATTTTTTTTTCTCTAAGTTGATTGCTAATGCATGTTTTTCCTTCATATTTTCTTCATGGTACTTGTACTTGGTGATGATGGGGATTTATTTTGAAAGGGAAGCATGTTGGAGGACTTCCGAAATTATCATCTTCGGTAACATCATTCAAGTCATGTTAATATTGAAGTAGGTATACAAATCTTACATTCGAAATCTGTCTTCCCGATTTATTTATTTTATAATAATTACAAAGTAAAGGACTTCCAATAATTTCAAGTAGACAAGCACATTACGCTTTAGGTAGTTTTCTTTTGTTTCTTTTTTCTATTGAAAGAATTGAAAAAAAAGTTATAAAATAATGGACTTTAACATTAATAATTTGTTCATTTTTCTTGTTTTGTAATATATTTTTTAATTTTGTTAACTTTTTATAATTTTTTTTTGAGAGTGCTTAACCTTTTTTACAAATTTTCTTTTTATACTTGTTTATTTTTTGTTTTTAGCTTTTCGTTATTTTTTTATTCCATTTTTTTGCTGGTTTCACATTTATTTCAAAAAAAAAATATATATTTTTTTTATTTTTTTAACTCTCTTAGTTGTTTCTCTATACTTGTTTTTTTTAACATTTTTTTGCTATATTTGTACCTTTGTAAGACAGTTTTTCATATTTTTATAACTGTAACAAGTTTTAACATTTTCTTTTTTATTTTGTTAACTTTTTATATATATTTTTTTGAGAGTGCTTAACCTTTTTTTTACAATTTTTTTTATACTTGTTTATTTTTTTATTCCATTTTTTTACTGGTTTCACATTTATTTTAAAAAAAATATTAAATTTTTTATTTTCTTAACTCTCTTAGTTGTTTCTCTATACTAGTTTTTTTTAAACTTTTTTTTTTAATTTTTTTCTTCATACCATATCACATTTTTAACTTTTTCTCTATTTTTTTTCAGCTCATTTTTATATTAGCTTGTTTTTTTAAATATTTTTCTAATTGTAACAGTTTTTAACATTTTCTTTTTTTTTTGCATTTTTTTGACTTATTTTTTTAGAATTTTTCCAAATATTTTTTTTACTTCTAACATTTTTTAAATTTTCTCTATACATTGTATGCTGTTTTTCACCTTTTTTTATTATTTTTTACTCCTTTTTTATATTAGTCTATTTCTTCAAGTTTTTGAATTGCTTTTTTAATTTTATTTCACTTTATCTCTACTTTAAAAAGAGAGCAAAAAATTACTTTATAATGATTATGGACTTCAAATTTCATGTAGATAAGTAGGTTATGCTTTAGGTAGTTTTCTTATCTTTTTTTCATTGAATAAGTATTGAAAAAAAAATGTTAAAAAGTAATAGAGTTCGACATTAACTCTTAAGAATTTTTAACATTTTTCCTTTTTTATATTTTGTACATTTTTTTGTTTATTTTGTAGATTCCCAACGTATTTTTTCTTTTTTTGTCTTTTTTAATATTTTTCAAATTTTCTCTATACCTTGCATCACATTTTTTACTTTATTTACCCTTATTTTTATATTAGTTTGTCTTTTTCATGTTTTTATAACTGCAACAGTTTTTAACATTTTTCCTTTTTTACCTTTTTTGCATTTTTTGTTTTTTTTTAGATTTTTTTCAACAGTTTGTTTCTTTTTTTTGCCCTTCCTAACATTTAAAAACATGTTAAACAAATAATGGAGGGTGAAACATTAAGAATTTGTTCTTTTTTCGTATTTTATTTTTTTTTTTCGTTTTTTTAACATTTTTTTATTCTGTTTTTTATCGTTGTTGCACTTGTATATTTTTTAAAAAATCTAACATTTTTTATGATTTTTCCCAATTTTTTTATCTCTCATAGTTGTTCTCTTTACAAGTCTTTTAACAATTTTCTTGCGAACTATGTACCTCTTTAAAACATTTTTTCATACTTTTCTAACTGTAACAGTTTCTGACATTTTTCCATTTTTTACATTTTTAATTTATCTTTTAATTTTTTTCCAACATTCTTTCTCTTTTTTTGCCTTTTTAATATTTTTTATATTTTTGCCATACTTTGTGTCCCCTTTTTAACATTTTTTTTTTTACCAGTACATATTTTAAGAAAAAACCATATTGGAGAACGTCTTTCCTTCTGCTAGTTCAGTCTTCTCTTTTGTTTGGGTAGGTTCGCAATGTTAGGATACTTTTCATAGCACTGCCCAAAAACACTAAACATTTTCGATTAATTCTGTGCATTCTGAGAAGGGCAGTTAACATTATTTTCATAAAATGAAATTCTTATTTTTGGTTTGACAAATATCCGTACGATTTCGGTATAATGATTAGAAAGGCCAGAAGACAAAGAAATAACCAGAAGTGTAATCATGAAGAACTAAGAGGAAAAACAGAATTACTTTGTTTAGAAAGACCTCTAAGCTGCAAGATCATAAATGAAAATCTTCCTCGCATATTCTGCCAATGAATGAAATATAATTTTCGTTGGGTAAAGGATTTATTTTGATTCTCCATTTTCAACTTTTTTTTCTCACAAAACCACTTATGTTTCCGTGTCGAGTTTTAATTATGCATTCACCAAAAAATAAAAAAAAGTTGCCTGGAGCTTTAATACAATAAAAGTTGAAAGAACAACCATAACACTTGAGGACAGATTGTGAAACCAGCTTGGTTTACATAACAAATTCCTATCTTGAATTTTGATGAAATCTGATACTAATTATAAGCTTATTTATCCTCATTGCTGACACCCTTTGAAATATGTTGACCCTAATTAATTCTAACCTTCCTCTCTCCCACTATTTGTCACCTGTTGCCTCGAGGAATCCCAATTCTATTTGGGAATGTATGATGGTTATATGAGACTCAGACGAAAAGGTGGATGCGTTGTTGAATTTTCTGTTACGAGGCATATGCATCAAACTGTGGGGATTATGATACGGGATGTCATAACTTATAGGAATAGATCTCGTTTGGTATTCGTCCGAGGTATCTAATATGAACGTTCAGCGGTATGTGGATGAGGTAGTAGAACTCTTAAAAAGAATACTAATGATGCAGGTAAACCACGTACTGTTAGAACACCACAGATCGAAGAGGCTGTTCTGAATGAAATAGACAGACATCCTCGCACCAGCACCAGAAAAATCAGTGAACATTTAAATATTAGTCATCAAGTTGTTTGGCGTATTCCTACGTCGTTCCCTGCTATACCCTTACCACATTTAAAGAGTGCAGGCTCTTCTTCCCCGAGACTTCCCTTTAAGGATTGATTTCTGCCAATGGTACCTTAATAAGCTAGCAGCAGACCGCATTTTTAATTGTAAAATCCTTTTTACCGATGAAGCAAATTTTTCAAGGACTTCAATTATGAATTTCCACAATAACCACACGTGGGCAGATGAAAATCCACATGAAATTGTACAAACGCATTTTCAAGAACAGTTCTCATTAAATGTATGGGGTGGTATAATTGGAGATAATTTGATTGGTCCTTGTTTTTGCCTGGTCGACTTACTGGTCAGTCATACAGGCTATTTTTGCAGAATGAATTGCCTTTATTACTTGAAGACTTGCCCCTTTACTTAGAAATCAAATTTGGTATATGCACGATGGCGCGCCATCACATTTTTCTATTTTAGCTCGGGATTATTTAAATGAAGTATATGAGAATAGGTGATAGGACGAGGTGGACCTCAGCCTTGGCCCTCTAGGTCCCCTGACTTAAATAGTATTGATTTTTTCCTGTGGGGACATCTCAAATCTCTAGTGTATACAACACCTGTGAATACTGTTGATGACTTACGAAATCGAATAATCGATGGATTTGAAACGATAAGAAATAATCCAGGAGTATTTGAGAGAGTGCGAGCATCAATGAGAAGAAGAGCGGACGCCTGTATAAGGGTTGAAGGAGGTCACTTTCAACAATTGTTGTAGCATAGTTTCCTTGTCATTGTTATTAATTAGGGTTTTTATTGTTATTAGTTACGTTACTTTGTATTATAATAAAACCATGCTACGAAAACCGGGTCATCCTATTTTTTAACAGGTAGTAGTATCTTAACTCTTAAAATTAATAAACTCAAGTGATTATCTGAATAAAGCCAGAGCCTGCTAGACCATTTTAAAAAAATTAATTTTCTCTGGCGAATTACATAAAATTGTTTTCTATTTTTTTTTCTCGATAACGGTCAGAGATAAGAAAAAAATACGAGAGATCAAAAAGTTTCTAAACAAGACAGAAAATTTATTGCGTATTTTAGAATCTAGCAGTGGCGCATCGCAAAAAAGTTCAGGGTGGGAAAAGAGGGCATGACCCGAAAAAATTATTACCCCGTAGATTTACATCATCATTTGGCATGGCTAATGATGCAGGCCTTATAGCGTAACTTACCTTCCAAATTTGAGCAAAATATCTCAAAACTGTAGGAGCTATACGGTAAAAAGTAAAAAAACTCTTTGAAATTTCAACACCCTGCAGATTGGTAACGAAGCGTTTGCAGACCTATGTTTATATGAAACTTTAGGCACAAAATAAACCAAATAATTACCCCCTTCGTTATGTACATGATATTTAGGAACAGCCTGTATTATAATATTGACGTAAAAATAAGTTACGTTAAGAATATTGAGCGAAACTCAACAGCTGTGAGTGTAATGGAATTTTTAGCGAAGAGGATTGTTATTATTAAGAAATCTTTATAGAATATTCATAATGGTCTTCTCAAATATCCTACCCAATGGTAAATACTATAATTTCCTCTTAAATTACAATTTTCAAGTCTGTTAGATAATTCCATCTCAAATAATCTGGATAATTTCGATATAATCTTGCAGCTTTCTATCTCTCAATACGACACAATGGATTTTCTAACTACTTCGGCGCATTTTTCGATGAACAAGAGATAAAATCCCAAAAAAAAAATGAAGCGACCACCCCATTTCCAGCAGCATATTTCTCCTATTTATCCCGCGTGTTCATCTTTCCTTTTCAATCCGACCCAGGGCCGTTTATCGCCTTTGACGTATTATTACCAATTTTCTCACCCCAACGGCGCGCTTAAAATAATCGAATTACCCGAACCGTCACCAACGATGTCGGTTAGTGGCTGCCTCTCTTCGTTCGCCATCCACTCCTACCGCGGTCCGCAATGTAACGAAGGAAGGAGCGAAACAGACGAGGAAGCTTGCGCCAAGTGGTCGCGTCGCTTTCGGTGCCTGTTTCATCAGTCAGTCGTCGTTGGAACTGCGCGTCTATCGCACATAATACGGTTCCGAAGTCGTGTCGACGGTATACACGCGATCCTGTGCTTGCTTGTATAAATCGCGCAAAGATTTCGCCGAGGAAATATATGTGTGGGAATATTTGATGCGATTCCGCACCGATTTGTTTTATTGGATAGCCAACCTATAGAGTTATAAACGATTTAAGAAATCTTGGGGGTGCATCGGCTGAGTGATTCTTTAGAAGTTATCAGTTCTAAAAGCCGATGGAACAGTTTAAGTGCTAAGGAAGTAAATTGAGATTCCTGCGTGATTGTGGGTGAGGTGGTGTACCAAAAGAAAAGGAAGAAGCATTTTAGGTAGGAATACACTTTAGGAAATTGCTAAAAAAATCTTAGAGCAAGCATGTTGTCTTCACTTCTTGAAGGCAAAAACTCCCCCAAATGTCTTCATACCTAAATCATCTTAATCGAACTCTTATTCATCCCAATTCACACTCCAAAAACCTCTCGTTAACACAATTAGCTGTGCCCATACAAATAGGAATTAACTCATATTATCATCTCAAATATTTGCGCTTGGGATTTAAATACGACTCTAATCTTCTCTAAGCGTTCGCGTACGCATATAACATTAAATGAACAATAGTTGTTTAATAGCGTGCGCGTTAATGTACTTATGTATGTAGTTCGTCAAATTGTGTTTACTAAAAGCACATCTATTGTTAGCACCTCGATTATAAAGAGTCCACTCGCTAAAATAGGCTTTCAGTTTTGATTCCTGAGCAAATACTTTTAATTCCAATTAAGAGTTGTTGTTTTGTTGCCCTGCTTGTATGTCTCGATGTAATGTTTGGTTATGTGATTATATACCTATTTCTATATTGTCGCGGTGACATTTAAAAAGTTTCTAGATCGTTTGCGTATGTAGGTGTTTGTTTAAGGACCACGTGTTTGAAGCAAATTGTTTTTCAAACTGTGTGTACGAGTATGTACAATACTATGTTGTTTTCTGTTATTTTTCGGAAGAAACCTGAAATGAACATATCGTTTTTTGTTGTAGAAGCTGTTTGACATGCAATTTTTGGAAACATTGTAGTCTTTTGGCTTAGTCATTTCGGATTTTTTCAATACTGAAGTATTCTGTTTTCTAACAGAGATTCTAGTTGGTTGGAGGAAATAATCCTGTGGCTTCATCTTAGCTTGCCAAAAATTGTCTGGGTTTTTGCTGCAATAGCTTCGCATTCACGCAGGATGTAATTTGAGGTCTCCATCATTCTATTACATAGTCTGCAGTGGGTATCTTCAATGTTGGTCCCAATTTTTTTGTCCTTTCCTTTTCTTCATTGCATTGTTCCAGTGTTATCTGTGTTTCTCTTAGATCCAAGTCCTTATCTGCTTAGTGTTAGAACAGGTTCTGGGCCTATACAGGGTGATTCTCAATATATGCTGATTCCTGAGCTTATTTTGATCATAAAAGTTCATAAGAACATATGTCCAAAATCGCTTAGTTCTAAGGTTGTACAATGATTAATAGTAAGTTAACATAATTAATGTTTTTATTATAAATTAACAAAATAATTAGTAAAACAAAATTAACTTATACTAACTGTTGAAAATGACCGCCCCCAACTGCAATACAAGCTTCTATCCTCCGTCGTATTGACTGGCGAGTCCGTTCTAAAATACCAGGGGTATTTCGAATTGTTTGAAAAGCTGCGATAATACAATTTCTCAGTTCATCGACATTTTCAATGAGAGTCGTATAAACTAATGATTTAAGGTGACCCCAGAGAAAAAAATCTAAAGAATTTAAGTCTGGCGACCGAGGAGGCCATGGTTGTGGACCTCCCCGTCCTATCCACCGATCTGGATACGTATTGTCCAAAAACTTGCGAGCAATTAAACTAAAATACGTTGGAGTATCGTCATGCATAAAATACATTTGTAATTTTAATTGCAACGGAACTTCTTCCAGCAGTAGTGGTAGCTCCTCTTCAAGAAAATTGCGGTATACCTCGCCATTTAACCGCATCGGTAAAAAATATGGACCTATCAAGCGATCTCCAACCATTCCGGCCCACACATTGACAGAGAATTGATGTTGATGACGGGCATTCACTAGTTCGTGCGAATTTTCTTCGGCCTATATGTGATTTATTATGAAATTAATAATCGCGTTTCTAGAGAAAGTAGCCTCGTCGGTGAAGAATATTTGAGCTAAATAGTCAGGATTTTGTGCGATTTTGTGTTGCATCCATTGACAAAAAGTCACTCTTTGCGGAAAATCTGCCGGCAAAAGTGCCTGCACCCGTTGAATATGATATAGATATAACAGTTGATCTTTCAATATTCTCCAAATTGTAGCCTGACTAATGTTTAAAGCAAACGCAATTTTTCTGGTGCTTGTAGTAGGATGTTCCTCAATTTCATTTAGTACTATTTCTTCAACTTGTGAAGTTCTCACTGTAGATCGGTGCCCGTTATCAGTCGTCCGTTTTTTTAAATTTTCCGTTTCACTAAGACTTTGGTGAAGACAGGCAAATATTGAATGATGCGGGATGATACGGTTCGGGTATCGTTCTTCTAAAAGGCGTCTAGCAGCACGCGAATCTCCATTAGCAAGATCGTAAACGAAATCCATATCACACATCTCAGCATTCGTGTAATGCATTTTAGAAAATAGAAACTGGCAATAAACTGAATGAATACTGTGACAACTATTGACAAATATTGAAATGACAAATAAACAATTCCCTCTCAACACAATAGTTTTTGAAGAACCAACTGTGATATTATATTGTGTTAGTCATAGTTCATAATTTATTATTAAACATTCAATAACTTTAAAACCAAACCGTTGTGAACATATACTCATATGAACTTTTATGAATAAAATAACCTCAAGAATCAGCTCTTAAAGTTTATCGCATATATTGAGAATCACCCTGTACATATATGGTGTCGGTTGATTTTTTTTTTTTTTATATTAATTCATCAGAGTTTTTTCAAAGTGATATTATTGCCATCCGTTCTTCAATTTATTTTATAAAGTCAGTTTTGGTTGTACCGTAGGATTCTCCAACATCTGTTCACTGCTTCTGTTATTCCTAAACACGCGAATCACTGTGTCTTGCTGAGTTCTGGTATAACAGTTTGCTACTGGTTATTTATCCAGCGTCTCAGAGATGCACAAGTGATCGTTGGGTCTGGTAACTGTGATGTATGTCTAATTTATCAAATTCGATTGAAAACATGCGTAGAACTCATTCACTATTAGCTTGCATATTAATTTAATTTTAAATACTTAATTAGGTAATAAAATTGAAATTAATAAGAGGTTATTTTTTTTCTGTTTATTAAATAAAAGAGTTTTAATAAATTGTTTACCAAATTATATATTAGACATAAAATTCCCATTATACATTATATAGATTTATTAACACGTGTGTGAACATTGCCTCCCACCTGTTTTTTGATGAGAGAACAGATTAAATCATCTATTATATTTGCAGTTTATATGAAAAATATTTATTACTAAAAACTTCTTCCGCGTTTCGCCGTGGGTCAAAACTTTCGCTCGACGTTTCGCTCTTCATACTGACAGCACCTTCAGGACAACTGAACAGTTCAGTTAACAATCACCCTCTCAGCGAAAAGAGTTCAGCTTGTGCACCCCCTAGGAAACACATCCCAAGCTCTCACCGGCAAGCGACCGTAGCATAAAGTTGGCACTGCAGTCATTGATCTGGCTTCGATAGTTCATGGACTATCAGTTCCGCTATATGGCTCATATAAAGACATTGTTTTTCGATGTTTATTACGTNTACAGTCGGAGAGGTCCACAAACACTTTTTTACCTGACTTATTTAGATTAAATCAATACGATTTGTAACTACATATATTAGAACTATTTTATATATAGTATTTAAAATGGATCTTTTATTCACCACAACATAAAAAACGCTCCAATTTTAATTTATATACACGTTCAATTACTTTTCGGCAGTATTGTATATTATATAATACTTATCTCATACACACGTATCTTCTAAGTACATAAAAAATGTTTAAACTATTATTATACATGCGTTAAACAAACAAGAGTTATAAATAAAATTCATGTGTCGGATAGAAAACTATGTATATGTGCTTACGTCAGATATTCAAAATTCATAGATATACCGCATGTTGTATATACAGATAATCATAGCTTCCTGCGATAATAGGAAATGAATTAGGATGACGTGATTAGTTTCACTTTCACCTGCGCTGTCTAGGTAATTAAGCTATAATATTTTATGTTGGTATGGGAAAAGTTTGTCTCAATTATTTTTATGTGCGGATAATGTTTCCTGTTAATTCTTACCATCCAAGAGATACTTAAATAGCTGAATTTAAATCATATTTATTAGTTTCTCGAAAGCCATCAGATACTTTGCCTTATATTTCAACCAAATTATAAAGTCGTATTGTACAATAACATTCGCTGATCGCTTGTGTTAATAAGATTGAATGTTCTTCAAGGACTTGTCTGCGATAATATAATGAAATATGAAGTTATCAATATTCTTAATCTCTCAAATCAGTTGGTACTATTAATCCACCTGAAATAAAATGGGTGTCATATCTGTGTTTTGTGTCAACAGTGCAGAAATACCTTCATTCTTTCTTTGCAACAGTTTGTATTTATTGTCTCTCACTGCAGTAAGCACTCTTCACAATGGAGAATGAAGTTATACCATACCACATACCCACAACAAGTAAATTATAGTTGACTCTTACTGATGGAAACTGATGGCACAGGGGTAATAATCTACGAATGCTTTCACTTCTAAGCACACAAAAAGACATTCTACAACATAAACGCTAAATCACATCTATATAGATTCACGATAATAACACCACAAATCTCACCAAATGTTCTCCACACACTTGAACTTCTTAACTGACATTAAAAAGCAGTCCAACGGAATATTTTTTTTATATACAATTTATTATTCAATAACTTATGTAGGTAACTTCACATTAATAAAGTATCACCTATTAAAAAACTTTAGTCTAAATAATACTGTATATATTAAATGTTAGAGTACAACTACAAGCATCCAAGAATAATCGAATTTAGACGATTTATAAATCTCTCGAAACAAAATACTAGAGCAACAGCTGATCTATTTGACACGGCATATATCAAAATGCCCTATATAACCTGAAAATTTGTGAATGCGCAAATTTTCAATCGAATATCAAAAATGAATCAATTGATTTGAATTGCCAAAAGTTAAATCTAGTTTACCCAAATTTAGCGTGTCTCAATTGATTAATTGCACTTAATAACCACCTAATAACTTGCTTATTGTATAAATGGCTGAAAAAATAGATCAATAAAAATATTTTCTTAAAAGCGTTATTGTGATTGGTGTCATTTAGGCTACACTATTAAATCTTACAATTAGTGTTTATGAAAGTGTTTCTTTATGGCTATTATGATTTTCTGTACAAGTACAAGAGACGCAGAGATTGCGAAATTGGATTTGTTCACGCGAAGATAAGAAAAATGAGATGCTGTCACTTGACGCTAAATTCTTAATTATGCAGTTGAATTTGTCAGGAGTATCGTCTGAATTCTACATTTCACTTAGTCTCAGAGCGTAAACGAGACAGCGGACGCTATTCATTTCAAAATTAGATCATCATTGTTTGTGTGTGTACATATCTTAATTGCCTATTTAGTTCTATACTTAAGGAATGTTAAATAACGTTGTATTTATCTAAGCAACAGTTTTTAATATACTATTTGATGGTGAATTACGATAGTTGGAATATGTTGTTTGATAATTTAAATCTTTATTATTATTATGTACATAATTTTAATTAAAAACTATAAAAACATGTGGCAATAATTTTAAATGTTGTATAGGCAACTCAAAATACTACTTCTGTTCAATTTATACTTCTTAACTATAGATGGCGATAACTACTAATATTTAAAAACGGTTGCAAAAAATGCCAAATTATGTTTTATGTCAAATAATTCCCATTTTTTTTTAAATTTAATAAAGTTTGCTATTTTGATATACAGTTATGCCCAAATAAATCTAATATAGCCTAATTTTAGAACTGTGTTCAACGTTTCTAATGTTGCCTAGTACATAATAATTAAAATGCATTCAAATGTAGTCCTTCAGCTGTTCCTCTAAACGTGTAATCATTCTTCAACTTTTATTTATGTGTATTTTAAGAAAAATGCATTAGACTGTTGTAATAAGGGATTTATTAATTTAGAATATTATAAAAGATGTCTTTCTTTACAATAGTACCTACCTTTTAGAAACAGAAAATAATTACCAGAAAAGATTAATTAAAGAAATATTCAATATAAAGATAGTATCAATTTCAAAGAAGACAAACAAAGAAGAAAATATATCGCAAGCTTGCTGGTTTTTTAATATTTCCTCGAAAACGGCTATAATGGTTATGTTTGAAATTTACATTTTTGCTACATTTGGTACAAGCTTTTGTTTGCCTACGCCACTTTTTTCTCAAAGCTGGCTGAGGTGTGTTTTACAAGTGAATATCAGCAGCTAAGAATAAAATACGGATCGATTATTTTTCACTGCTCTACATCCCCTACAAAATTTTATCAAAATCGGTATCAGTTTTTGTTTTTGGGTAACCATACGAGTGAGAGCTACAGAAAGTTGGTTAGCGAGCTATTGTTGGCTTATCAAGCTTTGGATTGCAACATGTCACTCAAGAATCACTTTTGCCAGATCACTGCTGGACAATCAAAGGGGACCAACCAGGAGCTTTCTTTGCTAGAAAATCTTAGCTCCTAACTTCGTAATAAGCCTTTTTTGATTCAGGTCATTGTTTTTTGAAATATTTTACTAAAGAGAATAAAATTCTTGGCTGACAAGTTTTTTTTAATGTTTGCTTTTACTGCCAACCACCTATTAAAGTAAAAAATATCGTGAAAGCCCATGTGGCACGACAAAGTTACAATTTTGTTTAGGACCAGTGTTATAGAGCAAAATAAAACAAAACCATATTAGTATTAATATTATATTACAATATTACTTATTTTTTTTTCCACGGAAACATCAAAATTTTAAACAGCACAATACAATTAGGAAAACGCGGAATCTTTATAATCATTACTGGATTCAGTTTTTGCATCAGAATTCGCTAATACTTCCTCATTGGTCAATTTGTCGCGATGCTTTTGTTTCTGGCCGAATTTTTCCCCAACTATATCACCACCAGCAACCTCCTCATCTTCCGTGACTTTCTGCTTCTTCAATACATATCGACTTCTCATCCTAGTATCCACTTTTTTCTTGCACTAAAGTATCGCTGCTGGTGACGGAAGCTTTTTCCTCGACTTCTGCTTGGGTTTTGCCTTCCATCTTCTCCAAACTGTCACTTTTGCTTATGGTGATCACTGGAATATTATCACTCCAAGTCGATGTCAAAGAATCTTCTCTAAAATCATTGGAAACTTTATTGTTAGATGAGATTCTCTTATTCTCCTGGTGCTTCTTCAAATCGAAGGAATCTCTTCTACTTTTCCCTGGGACATTTGCAGCGGTTACGACTTCCATTTCCGGAGTTGCCGGGCTATTTTTGTTTTTTCTGATCAAAGATCCGTGGACAGCTCTTTGGAAGCTTAATTTTTTCCCAGTTTCATTGGTGGGGGTTTGCGATTTTGCTTCCTTGACGCTGGTGATGTCTTCTGGGAGAGAATCGTGCACATCTGTATCTGTGCCATCTTCATCTTCCGAAGGGATTGATTTCCTCAGCGCTCTCTTGATCAATTTTGAAAAGAAATCTGCAATTCTTCAAATTATATAAACAAAACTGTGGCGAATCATTTTTACCTTTAGTTTTAGCAGGTTCTTGTTTTATCTCCTTATCTTCTGCTTTATTTTGATTCTCCTCAGATTCTTGCTTGGGGGTCTCGTCGAAGCTTTTACCGCTGGGTAGGTTATAAAGCAACTTCTTCCATTTTCCAAAGGGTGTCTGTCCCAGTTCGCCAGAACCTTCGGAACCGACTCTGCGTCTCCTATCGGCAATTTGGAATAATTTTCTGCGTTCCTCAGTCCTTTCTCTGCGTAATTGTACCTGGAAAATATCAATCGATTAATTTGCTTTTTGGGGAAATTAATTCTATTACCTTCAAATCATTATTAGCTTCGCGCAAAGCATCTGTCAAAGACAATAGATAGTATATTATGAGTATCATCAACACCAATAACGGTATAACGACCCCAGGCGAAGCAATGTAATCTAGGATTTGGTGCACGGAGCTTGGCATGATCTCCCGCAGTGTTTGCGTGAAGATATGGGATATTTTGTCATAATTGGAGAATGGACCGCAGTGTTTCGAAGGACGAACCCAGACAATGGCGTACCCCACAGGGATAACACATAAGAACAGCATTGAGAGCAATAAAGCGTAGTAAAAATTATTAGATCTCGACGCTCTAAAGACTACTTTATGTGGTACATTGCAAGTCAGTACGATAAACGATCGAAAATATACCATAATATACAGTTTAACCACATTAATCCCAATGATACCCGGACTGAAGAACATACCCATCCACACCATGCCTTGGTTATTGACCAAGTGCAAAATGTTCTCAGCGACCTTAAAATCACCGTATTGCGGGAATATCTTTTCCAAATCCCAACACCAGCAATTGTTCATGACTCTCACGAAGACTCCACGAAAAAAATCCATCGCTAAAGTCGATAGAACGGTCATGAATAGATCCATCACTGTTAATTTGACCAACTCCTGGCCGAACATCGTTTCCCAACACAGACTTCTTAATTTGCTTTGATTCCTGTAATCTAGAGTTGAGATGAACGCTTCGATTGAATCAATTTTACAAGGACACAGTTGGTTTTTTATGTTTATGGTTGGAAGCATAGTCGCTGTTGTCGAATCTTGGAGAGTATTTGTTTTTGAAGAAGTGCTGGAAGCAATAGAAGCTGTTTCCGTGGTGGTGCCATCTGTAGGTGCTATGGTTGTATCAAGTATAGTTGATGATACATCACTGGTGGTGAAGATTGCAGACGTGGTCCATATAGGAGTAGAAGAAAATTCCTCATCCTCAATGAAAGTTTGATTTGGTGCCAGATTAGTTGTGTTCGATGTTTCTGTATATTCAGAAAAATTTTCCGGTCTTTCAGATGGCCCATCAAAAGAAATGTATTCGAAAAACTTCTGCAGATCGTCAAGGTCTAAAATATCACCATCACTTCTAGAACTATAATACGCAGAAAATGTTGAACTCAATGATAATTCTGTGGAATTATCAGTAAATGGTGTTGAAGATTGTTGATTGTCAGTGGAATAAAATGAATTCGCTTCGGTATAATTGGCATCTTCATAATCATAATAATAATAAGAATTCGGTTGCCATTGAACGCTTTCGGAAATTTGACTTGCAGACTCCAATTCCCTCAACTTTCGGACTGTTGTGGAATTCGTACAAATTCTCGTGCAGTTGGTTGAATTATAGTAACCAGATAGAGCTGTATCCCATTCCTTTTGCTGCGAATCAAATTAAACACTAAAATGCTGTCAAGGAAAGGTGAATCTTTAACCTACCATGTCGTTTATCTTGTCGAATAGGGCAAAATTTAACGAGTACAGATTTAAAAGATTCAATAGCATTATCCTAAAATAAGCATAAGAAGGAAGTGTTTAGAGTTTGCCAATATAAAAATGATTCACCTGGCCAGTTGTAATCTCAATTGCTTCCTCGGATGGTACTGTTCACCCAGACCCAAGACTTCGAAGAACATTGGAAACAAGAGCGAGATTAGATTCATCACTATGGTGATTTCATTCATGCGCCAGAAATTCTTCTTGGCTTCCGGTTCTGTGGATCGCTTCACCACCATTACTACAGCATAGGCTGAGAGAACTAACAAGCCACATACACAGATATTAACCAGGATCCGTATGAAGATAACTTTCCAGCTGTGAGAAAATTGATTAACGGTATTAAAGGAAATATTTCTAAATAAGGACAAAAGTACTTTTTAGTATCTTTCTTCTTTTCAGCTTCCTCTAGTAAAGCCTCTTTGAACCCCATCACTATGGAAGCAACCCTATTGGCTGCAGTCTCTGAATTACCAATCATGTAATCCCAACCAGTGAAGACTTTCCAACTGAACGTGCATTCATCTTCCTTTTCCGATAGCTTCGACATTCTGGAGTTTTCGGCCATTCTAAATCCAAAAAGAAATGTTTATAGAAGGGATACTTACTATACTATAAAAGGGTGTGTTTACTTTCTTAAGGTTGCAACGAAGTTATAGACATAAACAGTTAACCCAGTCATAAAATAAGCTAGAGGGAGCCTGTATCCTTTGCCGTGTACATCTCTATCCGTGTACCACCCGTAGAATAATGGAGAATATTTTAATATACCTTCGAAATCCAATAAAGTGTAAAAATTTGTTGCGTTATAGCGATCTTGGGATAAGACCCGTTTCCTTATCGGTTGCACCTTACTTATTAAGAGCTAAAAAATAACATCTTTTAAATGCTAATCTTAAAATTGAAGACAGTACCTCTGGTATTGTTACGAAAGCTATCAGTATAACCGATGTGACCAGATTCACCCAGAACAACCAACGTAGGAAGGTAAAATAGGAAGCCACGACTGATCCGAAGTGTGATTCTATCTCCTTGATCCTTAGCTCCCACGGTATCAACCAATTCGATAAGTTCGCTGTTTCTCTTTTGACGTGTTGCCATCTCTTGTTTTATTATAATTTTTTGTTATATTAAACTGAAAGATTTTTTTGCATGTTTTAGTAACTTACCTTGACTAGATAAATATGCCATCGTGCCAGCATATCTTTGGTGGAGTGGCTTTGAGCAAGACGTTCTTGCAAGACGCCCTCATGTTTCTTCACGTAATTCTTAGCCTGAAGAACCAACCTGATCTTTTTCCGCATATGCCACGGCTGCATCTTCACGTTGCTGAGCACTTCTTTGTGCAAACGGATATTTTCGTAAATTTGCGCCTGCGTCACCTCTGAAGCTAAGTTGTCCTCGACAGAAATCGCTGTTCTAAATCGGTGATGGTGTTATATATCAAAAGCTGGTAATATTTTAGAGAGATTATAATCTTACTCTCCGGAGCTTGTGGTATAACACGAAGATCTCCTACGTTCATTCTCAGTTCCTGGTAAGATGTCTGGACTGAAAGGAGAGCTTGCCCGTCTGGTAGATTTACGTCTCGATTTTCTGGTTGAAGCTCGTCTTTGCATGATGGCACTGACGCTAGCTGAGTAGTCCTCATCGTCTGAATTTTCTCCTTCTGCGCAAAAAAAAGGTACTCATGTCACAAAATTTAAATTTAAATTGATTTTGGGAAGCTTACCAGCTGGTTGCGGAAAATGTACTTTATCCATGGTCACGGGGGAGAGGTTTGTACTGAATAAATTAAATCTGGTGGAGGCTTCGCTTCTCTGTGAATCTTCGGCGAAAGTCACTGACAGTCTGTCGACGGATGGTTGTGGAGATGTTGGTTCACCCTGCGTTCACAAAATATTTACGATTAATTAAGTCAAAATTACCTATGCCACAAATTATTACGCTAACATTACAGTAACTAAGATGTTTCTATTAGAATGTTCATTCATCGAGGAAGAATGGGATCAATGGAACAAACTGCAAGTGAATGGGTTCCAAATCAAGGCAGCATATTCAAGCTTACTCATAACATAGGCATAATGCAATGTCTTTAAGAGGGAAATATCTTTAAAGTATTTAGAAATAGGGGAGGGTGGGGCAAGATGGGGCCACGAGGCATGATGGAGACATCGTCTTATCTACAAAACGGCAGTAAGCATCTGTCAAATAATAGCAGTCCTAATATTGACAAGTGCTGTTTTATGTTTGTTGTAATCTAGGAAACTTTACTAGTCGTAATAACAAAGTAATTGCTGTTTGTGCGTGAACTTTGCAATTTCCAGAATTTCGTTATTATTTTGATGGTGAGTTCAACGGCCAGTATCGAAAGCATAAGTAAATTATTTACAACTACACTTTTTTGTGCTTATTAATTGACATGTATTGCATGTATTTTCTATAGTGTGTTATTTGTTTATTTCAAATATTTAATATGTTATTATAACATAATCAGAAAATGTCCCAAAGAGGCAAGATGGGGCTATTGGTATGGGGCAACATGGGGACATCACTATCTCACTCTTTAGTCTGGTCCGTTATGCCTGGATGTGCCATTATGCTTTCTCGAAGACACAATGCCTATTTCTCATGTTAGGAATAAAGTACAGGTTCAATCAAAGCGTAACAAGGGAAAGACAACAATCCTTACAAGCACTACGTATAAAAATCTGCTACAAGAAGATAGAGGTCTGGAGAATCCCTAAGGCAACTAGAAGTGCTGAGGGAGAGTTAAAGGAAAAAAAATTACAAAAGAAAGAAAACAGAAGAGATCAAGAAACCGAATTTTGTAAGGAAAGCAAAGAGATAGATTTTTAGAAAACGTCAAGGAAATAATCAAGTTGTTCTGTTGAGGAAGATGACGCTCAATGTTAATATTATAGGGGGAAGTATTGATACAATGCCATGGATGGCGAGGTTGGGTACATGGAGGCTGTGCGAAAAACGTGGATGAGTTCGTCTTCTATTGTCTCAATTGTGAAGATTAAGTTTAATATTCTTATCGTTATTGTATTTTTTTATTTTAAGTAGTTCCACTTTAAAGAGTTTAAGCTTTGTTCCTGCATGTTTTTAAGAATATTTTAAGAATCTATTTTTTTTATCTATTACCTAGATTTATGGTACGACCAATTTTTATCTCACCTGGAACCCCATCTTGCCCCCATGGTGGTGCAAGATGGTGCATTTACACATTTCTTTTCAAAATTTTCTCACAACATCAAGAGTACCCATCGAAAAATTGTAAATTCATCCATCAGCAGATAAATGTTTAAAGATTACAATAAGCGTACTGCTGTGGTCTGGCACCCCGGTTTTTGGAAATTCAAATTTGTATTTTTATTCATACCAATTCATCTTTATCAATGTAATGATAGAGTTTCCACAATTTTAATATTTTATTTTGTTAATAGAATTGTTTGTTAAATTTAATGTAATTGTTCAGTTGTGTATATTAATTTCATTCAATTGCATATATTGCCTTCATCAGTATTGTATATTTTGTAGTTTCTATTCAAGAAATTTTCTTTGCGATTTATGCACTGCGTTTAGCACGCAGATGTTGTAAATTTTATATATATGCGACCGTGTTTAACCCAGAGGCTCAGTTACTTGATTTGATGCCGAGAAGTAAGTTCATGTAAATTTATTTTCATTGCTGCCATTTTGGTATTTCATTTTGATTTTAAAATTTGTTTCGTTTATTTTGATATTATTTCATCAATCAGGGAACTCACTCTTTAATAATTGCTGTTGTATTTTATTGTGTACACAAGTCGGATGTAAGATCAGTTATTATATTTGTTTTAGAAGGTATATTTTTTTTTAGTTTAAAGAGTTTAAATTTTTCCGTTTCTTAGTTTTCAAATTAGTTTTTTTTTTTTTTTGTTATCACCTCGGTGTAGGTGAAAAGACGCTTTGTGCTTGTGTTTAAATTTCAATTTTAAATATACTTGTTTTGTCCACGTTTAAATTAATTTTGTTTGGTTTAAATTTTGAAACCACGTGGATTTTTTGTGAAATAGGATTTTCTTCTAGAACAAATTTACTTTTTTGTTTGTTGAAAGACTTGCATTGTCCTTTTTAATTGTAGAGTCTAATGCAGTTTTGTTTTTGGCCAGAATCTTAAATTCATGGTTTTGTTTCTGCATAATTGTAATTAAGTGTTTTTTTTTTTATAAAAATAAATTTAATGATTGTTAACGTCATTCAAAATTTCAGTTCTTTTATTTTTGATTACTTTCACCCACATTTTATTTTTCATGATTAGTTCAATTGTGAAAATAACCTTGAGATTGTTAGTCCTTTTGCGCCCTTTAATTTTTTTTATCCGCTGAGCTAGTAAATTTAAATTTAAATTTAATTTTTTTTTTAAATTCATTTTGCTTTTATGCTGGTATCATCAGTACACAGCAGTACTTAGAACCTTGCATATCAATTTGCAATCCTGATGCAGTGTTCTAAAGCTTAATGTTCCCATCTTGCCCCACCTTCCCCTACGTATGATAAAATCAAGAGATTTCATGGCTGCAGAACATATATCAATGATATGGAATCTGAAGGTAAAGGTAGTATCAAAAAGTACACCAAGATCCCTATATTCAGATTTGCGATTAATTAAAGTGCTATCCTTGATGCTATAAGTCTATAAGTATGGGGAGGATGAACGAGTGTAGGTGAGTACACAACATTTTTCAACATTTAATTTAAGTTTGATGTTATCACACCAATCAACTGTTGTGTCCAGTGCACGCTGCAGTCGACATGCATCATCCATAGAAGAAGATTTCGAGAATATTTATGTCATCATGCGAAAGCAGATCATTGATGAAAAGTACGAATAACAGGGTACGCAAATCACGTCCACCTGTCCGCGTCTGTCCAACACCTCACTGATGAATTGAGATGTTGATGCAAGTTTGGTAACTGTAGATTATCGACCTGAGAGGAACCCGTGTTGATGAGGGGAAATGCAATTATAAATACGATCATACAGCGGTGCATTTGTAAAGGTAGCCATTAAAGATATTAATTCATGTGTCGTAACTAAAAGAAAGGAATGAGGCAAAGAGTCATGTATGACATTAGCATATATAGGGTGATTCTCAATATATGCGACAAACTTTAAGCGCTGGTTCCTGGGGGTTATTTTGATCATAAAAGTTCATAAGAACATTAATGTTTTTATTATAAATTAACAAAATAATTAGTAAAACAAAATTAACTTATACTAACTGTTGAAAATGACCGCCCCCAACTGCAATACAACTATCTGCTACTACTATCCTCCGTCGTATTCACTGGCGAGTCCGTTCTAAAATACCAGGGGCATTTCGAATTGTTTGAAAAGCTGCGATAATACGATTTCTCAGTTCATCGACATTTTCAATGGGAGTCGTATAAACTAATGATTTAAGGTGACCCCAGAGAAAAAAGTCCAAGGAATTTGTAATCTTAATTGCAACGGAACTTCCTCCAGCAGTAGTGGTAGCTCCTCTTCAAGAAAATTGCGGTATACCTCGCCATTTAACCGCATCGGTAAAAAATGTGGACCTATCAAGTGATCTCCAACAATTCCGGCCCACACATTGACAGAGAATTGATGTTGATGACGGGCATTCACTAGTTCGTGCGGATTTTCTTTGGCCCATATGTGATTATTATGAAAATTAATAATCGCGTTTCTAGAGAAAGTAGCCTCGTCGGTGAAGAATATTTTAGCCAAATAGTCAGGATTTTGTGCGATTTTGTATTGTGGGTGCCCGTTATCAGTCGTCCGTTTTCTAAAATTTCCCGTTTCACTAAGACGTTGGCGAAGACGGGCAAATATTAAATGATGCGGGATGATACGGTTCGGGTATCGTTCTTCATAAAGACGTCTAGCAGCACGCGAATTTCCATTGGCAAGACCGTAAACGAAATGCATATCACACATCTCAGCATTCGTGTAATTCATTTTAGAAAACAGAAACTGGCAATAAACTGAATGAATACTCTGACAACTATTGACAAATATTGAAATGACAAATAAACAATTCCCTCTCAACACAATAGTTTTTGAAGAACCAATTGTGATATTATATCGTGTTAGTCATAGTTCATAATTTATTATTAAACATTCAATAACTTTTAAACCAAACCGTTTTGGACATATACTTATATGAACTTTTATGATCAAAATAACCTCAGGAATCAGCTCTTAAAGTTTGTCGCATATATTGAGAATCACCCTGTATATGGTCAATATTCATGGTGATAAAAAGGGAACTTACTTTTCTGTGTCACTAAAATACAACAATGTACACTTGTTCATGTCACCACAAGGATTAGAGAATTTCCTCATTTAAATTAATATTCTTCCCAACGGCATTCAACAAGTCTTTAAGGATTTCAATTCACTTCAGAACTGACCATAAATACACCACTTTAACGTTGTTACCCTTCAAAATCTTTCCGAATTAATCACTCAAACGCAAAAGACACAAGGGACACAACAGATTCAAATCGCGTTTGCAACGGAAAAGCCACTATCTCCACCATCGAGTCTCAAACGCTACCACAGTCGCTCGGGGGGGTGGTTCGCCCCAACCTCCTTGAATTATTTATTAATCATCACGAGCGAAAAAGACTCGGGGCACACCCCGTTTCCATTAAGAAGGTCCTTTTGCTCCCCGCTTTTACTGAGTACGTCACGCTTAGAAGCCTATCTTTCGTGTTCGATGCTTAAGCAGCGGGTTCCGATACCTCTTCTCGCAAAAGGGTGAGAGGGGGGGGGGAAGAGGCACACTTTCTCAAGTGATTTGTTACCCTTTCGTGTTCGCCTCGCAGTTATCGTACGTCAAGTGGGGATATGTAAGAATTAGGTTCGTTTAGTGGATGTTCTCGTGTTTTTAGGTCGTTTTTCGCCAACGTGTCGTGTTGTATGTAAGCAGTCCGTTGTGGATATACGAAATTAGACGCGCAGTTGTTGGAATGGAGGGATGGGGGGGGTGGATGCGAACGATAATTGGGTTGGGTATTGAAGGGTTGATGGCTTGTAGTTGGCTATTTATTTGGATTGCGATTAGATGAAGCAATTTGAGGAATTGTCTGTGTTGGTGTGGATAGAAGGGTGTCAAACATAATATTGCAAATGTTAATGGAGGGAATGAAGATAACTTTAGATACAGGCAGGTCGATAAACATAACGATTGTTTGGAAACTAGAGAAAAGTGCCGGGTGTTAATCTATACACAGAGTGGAATTGTTTCACTTAATACTAGTGTATGAATATAGAAAAAATATTAGAAAATAAAAATTCGTTTGGCCTAGATACAATAATGTAATGGATGTGTTTTCTAACAAAGGTGTTTAGAAATGAAAAGTTGAAACATCAAATGGGGCTAAGTGCTAAAAAGAGAATTATATAGTGAACAAAAATAAAGTCAAGAATACTATGAGATTCAAAATGGTTGTCGTAAGAAAAAATTGTTTTCTGGAAAAAATTATCTATACTTATTATCGATTTAATGAGCGAAGTTAGCTACATACAAATTTCATACATTAAATGAATTTTCTTGACATTTAGCGACATTGGCGTTCGTGTTGTAGTATCTTTCGATTATTTATCTTATAATTTTTTCAAATCGTTTATATTTACATCTAATATCACCAACAATAGTATTTCTGAATACTGTAAGAAAATAATGGAATTTATCTGTGGCAATTATCTCAACAAACAGATAAAAAATCAATATTAACATTAAGTGAAATAGTTTATTACATTTTATAATTTTATAGGCTTATCATACACTTCAGCGCAATGAGCTGTCAAAAGAAAGTTACATTTTCATCCCTATAAAGTTTCTACGGTACAGGAATTATCACCATTAAGGCGATTGGAATATTGTCAGTGGTTTAATAACAATTTAAGGGACGATGACTTGCTAAACAAATCATTTTTCTCTGATGAAGCCTGGTTTTATCTAACAGGCTATATCAATTCACAAAACTATTGTATCTGATCTGCAGAAAATCCACACGAATTTCGAGAAACGCAATTGCATCCCATAAAAGTTGGAGTTTGGTTAGCTATGTCCAGGCAATGAATAATAGGGCCAATTTTCTTCGAGGAAACTGTAACAGCCCAACGTTACCAACAGATGTTGGAATTGTTTATTGCAGAGTTACAAGAAAATGAGCTTGAAGCAGGTTATTTTCAGCACGATAATGCTCCAGCACATACTGCTCGACAAACCTGCCAATATCTTCAACAGTTTTTTGCTGGCAGGGTCGTTAGAGCACAAAGATGGCCACCAAGATCGCCTGATCTAACCCCATTAGATTACTTTATGTTTGGCTATCTAAAAAATAGGATCTATAGAAACCGCATGCATACCATAGAAGAACTGAGAGATGCAGTTTTGTCACTTAATAATTATACTAATTGTATGTTATAATTTAAAGTAATAAATAAATTTAGTTAAACACCAGTTAGTACTGAATTGTAAAATCATAATTTAGTAAAGTTAAATTAATTACATTTCATTTTTACAATCAGAAACACCAATCCATAGTCGTTTATATAATGCGAATTCAAATATAGGTTACGTTTTCCTTATTTATGACAGATACGTTTACTTTCTTGTGTTCCAACACTGACTTAGTTCAAACCTTCATTACAAACACGCGGCATATACCTACACCCTGTTACTATCCTATAGGAGCGGAATTGACAATCTTTTTGAATCTCATGTTATTGTTTAGAATAATTTAGAAAAGGATCGAAGTGCGCATTTGAGGTTTAAAAGATTCCCGTAAAAATTCTTATGTTCTTCATTTTCTAGATAAGACATCATTTCTTTTTAATTTTCTCTTGTTTTCTCTAATTTTGTTATTGTTTGGCAACCATGAAATGGCACTATTAACTCATTCTGGAGTTGAGTGACCAAATGGAGATAGCAGCGGAGCAGATCCACACCGCCCTAATCTCTGCATATCACACAAACTGTTCGCTAAAGGTGAGAAAATATAGCAGAGGCACACCTTAGTGGAACCACGACCTCAGCGTCCGCAGAAAAGAAGTTCGAACTTTGTTTAATCGGCAACTGGGACCAATATCGCCAGGCTTCAACGGGTGTTACGGGGTTCGTTCGCTCTCAAGCTTGAAGGTCTCATCGGATTGAAATAATTTATTTAAAACACGAATTTTTGGGTGACACTGTATATTTGTTACATAGAAAACGAAATTATAAAATACAATGAAATACAAATCTTAGCATATAGGTTGACACCTGTTACGATCACAATTGGTGTTCGCTCTTAACCTCTACACTTAACTAGTAATCTAAATTATATATAATGAGCGTGCAATGAGTAAATTTACTATTATCGATGGTATTTAAGAAATATAAATTCGAATCTTAATATAGGCTAGTAATTTCAGCTTGACGGTCTTTACGACGTGATAGGATTTTAAAGATAAATTCAATTTTACTATAGTACAAGAACATAAAAATAAAATAACAGTAACAACTTAGCTGGTGACTTTGGTGGGTGTTGGTGTGTGTGTCTGGGAGGGTATGTCACGCTGGTGTTGTAGGCGTGGTCTAAATTAGGTACTTCTTTCACTCTAAGTTCAAACCAAAAAAAAAAATAGGTCCTAAAGGACAGGACCGGATTACCAAAACTGATAAAGTTAACAACCGAAAGAAAAGTTAGCTTACCAGTTACCTAAAGATAACGCTATTAAACTAAATGAATGCCGGCTTACACTACTGCTTATAAACCTCTTTTCAGGAAAATATGGATGCAACAAACACTTCTCCCGACAGCCCCAGGTAAAACAGAAAATGCACTCGATACTGGAGGTTCCTCACGTGACAATTTCCCACAACAAACGTGGTAACTAATAAAACTTTCACGGAGAGAATTACAGAGCGTGTGATGTGTTAAGAAGCCTGTCTGCGTCTCTTCGCTTAGCAAGCGGGCGGAAACGGGAAATGCAACATTCATCAAATCATTCACTGACAAACTAACAATGCGGAGTAATTCATGCAAAAGAAAAGGTTTTAATGAACGAAACTTGAACTAATGAACTAATAATTGAACAATGAAAAGTTATTTTAACGAACAATGAATTACTAATAATTTGGAAATGAATAACGAAAATTAGGACAACCTATTAAAACGCGAAACTTCCGGTAACCTGCTTGGGATGCTTTTGGATGAAACACTTAGCTGGTATGATCACTGCCGCCAATTAATACATAGTTTAAATACGTCGTGTTTCAATAAATTTTTAAATTCAATAAGCAATGTTTTAAAGAGTAAACATTTTGGGAGAAAGGTCGATAAGAAAAGCCAATAGTTACAAAGAATTGTTGGTTTTATTCATAATACAAAGATCTAGTTGAATGTAACCATAATATAAATTTTGACTAACAAAATACATTAAAAAATCTTATCAATTTGAGTTTGGATTTGGAGCTTTTTTATTTTTGTTACCCTGCTCAGGGTATATTTTTAAAAAAATACCTCTGCAGAACTTCTAATGTGTTAGAAGCCTCTTTTGCGTACTGCAAAAGAAAATTTAAATATGCCGCCATCATTTGTTGTAATGCAGAACGAAATGAATCTGTTGGGTCTAATAACTGTCTTTCTACCATTAAAGAATGCGACTTCACATTTCCTAGAAAAGAAAAATAAATGTAAAAAGCATATGAAATAAATATATTTTTATTAATACCTTCTTCCAAGCATATTATCAACGGTGTATTCACCTCAATTTCTTCAAGTTTAGATTTATCCTGAAAATTTTTAATAAATTTAGCATTTAAAAATATATTGTATGTAGGTAATAGTGTTGCGAATCGAAGCCTCTTTATGTGAAACCGGGGTTTGGATGCAGTGATTAAATCAAAACCGGTTTTTAAAAGCAGATTATTGCGCCTTAAATAGGTTTTTCGAATTTAAAATACATAGCACTTTTAAAAAAGTAATACGTATTGTTTTTAGTTTGAAACTGGTTTTGAAAATCGATTTTAAAAACTGAATTTTAAAAACCGATTTTTACTAAAAATCGATTAACCGGTTTTTGATATCTGGTGGTTCCCGCAATACTAGTATATACATAAATAATGTTGTGATTAACTATTGAACTCAAATTTGCCGTCCTGCGGTCTTGCACATTTGCATGTATAAGTGCTTAATACCTACTTTACTTTTGTCATTAAATCCTAGAGTAAAACCAAAATAGTCTTTTCTTTACTTTACTTGTATCATTACTTAACAACGAAAACATAGCCTCCAATAACGGCAAGCGCCAGTCATTTTATATTTCCAAGTGTTTAATGAAAGAGAAAAAAAATAATTGACTCCTTCAAAACGAAGACTTTCTGTTGTTTAAATTGAAAAGTTTGATACGGTAGTTTCCTGCGTGTCACTTGCACGTTGAAAACTTTAAATAAATGTATCATATCTTGTAGCAACAATACCGCCAAATGCTATTGAGGGTAAGTATATCATATTACATATCCATACGCAGGTGTATGTCTATTATTTATGTGTGCTGTCATAGCTAAGTACATGGTAATCATCTCAATACATAATTAATGTAAAATGAACTTACCTCAATCTTTATTTGCAAGACAAAATGAAAAACACACCATTTACATTTATGCGTTGAAGCCATCAGTGTAGATGCCGCACTTGTATTCAAACTGCGTACCTTAAACGCTTGGCGCGTTGTATAGTCGACATGTGTAATGCATTCTCGTAACGGATTTAATTTTTGATCAAACGACACAATGTAATGCAATGTTAAAAAAAAAACATTTTGTGTTCCAATCAAATAACAGATGCATATATAATAATATATATAATCAGAATTTCATGTCCCTTGTATTGTCCATATTGTATTTTTACCAACATAAGGGGTAATATTCCACGAAATATGTTATTTTTCCTTGCTCCTAAGCAAATTTCCCCAAGTGGGGGAAAATTACTTCATTTATTGAAGTATTTTTCCATCAAAGTCGGTTTACCAGGCAAAATTACACCTAATTTGTGGTGATCTGATGTTTACCCTCTTTTTGGTGTAATTTTACCTTATATTTCATATGTTTTTTCACATACTAGTCAGGTAAATTTACCATCATTTTTTAGACTGTAGAGCAAATTTTAGATTGCCTCTAAATCGATTTGAAATCACCAAAACATCTCTGATTTCGGTTGGACTTCGCCTTTTTAACTTGTTGCCCGATGCTATATTAAGGGACTACAAACCTTAAAAAGATTTAAATTTACTATGCGAAATCTTTTGCTTGAAAATTGCGTTCACTTGCTTGACGAGTATTTGGTTATTCCAGGGTTACAATAATGTTTAATGTATTTTTTTGTGTTAACTTTGATTCTGTAAAATGTACAAAAAAAAGCTTGTTGAAGTAAAATTACTTATCTCATTCTCGATAATATTCTCTGCCAAAAATACTCTAGAATACCCAGAGGACAAAGCAATCTCGTCCGATCCCCTAATCAACTTATTCACTGACATTTTTAATCAAGCAAATTCACTTTTACCATTCTAGTCTGGCGCTTACACTCTTGGGAGAGACGAATTCTCACTTTGTACTACTACCAACATTGACGGTGTTACACAGTACCGCTATTTACCAGCGCGATATAACCGCACCCAATTGCAAATTCCTCACAGCTAAATGATTATTAATGTTCGGAGTATAGCGTGCCATACCTTGATACCGCGAGCACCGTGTATCATCATCTCGGATCCCGGCAATGGCAACTGGGTAGCACACAATTCTTGATTTGCCCGCGAGATTACCAGAGTCACGAGCGTTCATAATACCTATACACTATCTTCTTATACGCCGCAGTGTTTTTTGTTTGTTTGTTTTTAGAAATGCTAACGCAATTTGTGAAGCGAATGTAATCCACCGCCCGCAGAGACAATGTAATTTGCTTTTAATAAACGGGTTTCTGGATATTGAAAAGGAAAAAATGGTATAGCTGCAATGTTTGTCTGTTGACATCGCATTATCTGCACTATACCTATATAGTAGACAAACACAATCGTGAATGCTTTTTCTTGTTGATTGTTTCCGGAAAATGATATGTTTGAAATGCTAATTTCAATATTGTTAATTAATTTCGTTTTTCATATTTGCAAATATATTCCCTATAGCATAGCAGATAAAATGTGCACTAGCGGCCAACCATAATGTTCTGAAGAAAGAAGTGGACATGAATAAACACCAAGAACATATATCGAAATGACGCGACGATAATTTTTTTTTTTGCTGAGTTCAGTTCGTGACATACTTTCTCAAATTCCTGCATGCAGTCTGGCTCATATTCCTTACAATAGTGTTTCTAATAGCTTGTTTTTAGTACCGTACAATGAATATGAAGTTGAAGGATTGTTTAAAAAACTGAAAAATAAAGCTTCATCTGGACCCGATGAGGTGCCATGTAATTTATTAAAACGAGTATCTACTTGTTTGATAACCCCATTAACTTTTCTAATCAATTTATCTTTTGAATGTGGTGTGTTCCCCCAGAAACTAAAAAGATTCCTATGTTATTCCGCTGCATAAGAACCCTAACAGCCAGAAATATTACATAGATATTTTTGAAAATATATTTTATAAATATTTTTCGTGAGAGGTTTTTAAATATATTTTTCATATTTTTTTCTAAATATAGATAAAATATTCAAATAAAATATTTATTCCATATTTTAAAATTAATGTAAGCGCTATATTTTTTCTAAAATATTTGTAAAATATTATTTATATGAAACTTGAGATTTTTTAAGCAATCTATTTAATTTGTCAAAATGAACTAAAATTGTACTTTATACAATAATTCTGGCATCTTTTAAGGCATACTGAAGGTTTATCAAATTAATCACTATTTTTTAATTGAAGTGTTCTAAATAAAAAAGAAACGTATTTATTATCATTTTATTTGAATAAGCCAATAAAAATGAAAAATACTCATTTTTAAGTCTAGCCTTGGCTGGTGCCAGGTACAACCCTATGGCTTTTTCATATCTTCGGTAGTGGCGCTCTCATGGCGTTTCCTTGTGGCCTCTAAAACAATGCCAATTGTATTAGATCATACCATGAATAAAAAACATCGTACAACATTATCAACACTACTAATACATTTGGAGCATTTACAATAATTGGAGTGGTAGCTACATTCTAATACTTACGATACTTATTTTTACTTTATTTCATAATATTTGAAAACATTCTACGTACAAACAATAAAACAGCACAACGTATTCTAACCTCTATTTGAGGTTATGACGCTTATCTACCGAGATGAATCTCTTAAGCAAATCAACTAGCAATTTATCTGGTAGATGCAGTACATATATGATGCATAAAATTCCTACAATTATATTATTAAACGATTTCTGTACATAGCGATATTGAGCATTCCAATTATCTTATAAATGCCATGACATGTTCAAGGTTTTGCTTACCTCGTAGTCACCACAAAAACTAAAACACATCCCGCAACAATTAATTACACAGTTAACCCTAATCTGCTCTAATCGTATACTATTATAAACTATAACATGTAACGGACAAACGAATGAAAATGTTGATGATACGCACGTGCGCGTATGCGTTCTATGTACCTAATCCATAGACGCATAAACAATATTAAATCATATAACACCGGCACCGTAATGAATAGAGGTGTTGTGTTGACGTTCGCAACTTACAAATATTACAAATAATATAATACAAAACGCAGATATATTAATAGAAAAGTTACAGCGCTCAACTTAGATACTAATTAAATCATATTAGATATATATTATCTAATTTAATCTTTAAACTATCATTTTAAATAGGTACATACTTACTTAATATGTATGCATATTTTACCCATTTTATATTATTCGTCCTACGCACCAAATGTACAAAAGCAAAAATTCAATATTTTTTTTATATGAAATAAATATTTACAGAAATACAAAGCAAAATATTCTTGCAGAGTTATGAAAAATATATTGAGAAAACATTTGCAATAAAATATTATTAACATATATATTTTTTAAAATGTTTTCCTAAGATATTTTCTATAATATATTTTATGCATATTATATTAATATAACTAATATTCAAGAAAGATTTAATATTTTTTAAATATTTATAAAATATGAAATAAATATAGTTGGTCACTGGGGAAGGGTTCTAAGTTTGATATTAATAATTATCGGCCCCTTACGATTTCTTCAAGTTTTTAAAAAATCTTTGAATATGCGACGTTGCAGAGATTGATTTGCCATATCGATAAGTACAATATTTTAACAGAACATCAACATGGGTATCGGGTTAATCACTCCACAATGACGGCTATTCATGCTTTTTATAGTCATGTCATTAACGGCTTGGATACTGGTGAGTTTCCAATAGGAGTCTTTTGTGATTTGAGCTGTGCGTTTGATTGTGTTAATCATGATCTTTTAATTAATAAATTGCAGTTGTGTGGCATTCGTGGCGTTGTTGCGGGGTGGTTTAAATCGTATTTAGTAGGTAGGAGTCAGTTTGTTAGAATTCAGTATCAGCCGGAATTAAATATCACTCAAATCAAATCTTCTAACTTGTTGCAAGTTGAACATGGAGTTCCTCAAGGTAGTGTATTAGGACCCTTTTTATTTTTAATTTATATGAATGATATTTCAGACTTTCTATCGAATTATGACGTCATTATGTATGCGGATGATACTAGTGCAGTAGTTTCATGTGATATTAATTAGTGAAAATAGTGAAAATAAAGTAAATTCATTGTTGTGTGACATGGAACAATTGGTTTGCTCGGAACGGGTTGCTTTTGAATGCTGACAAAACAAGATATCTTATTTTTCACAATGCTCGTAACAAAACGCAGTTTAGTACTCATGTGTTTTCAAATAATGTTGAAATAAATCGTGACTCTGAAATTAAGTTTTTAGGATTATATATTGACGATGAACTTACACGGCGTACACACTGCTTTAAACTCATTAGTAATTTGAATTCCACGTGTTATCTGCTGCGTAACCTGAGAAATTTTATTGACGTCGTGAACAGTTTACTGTGTTATTATTATACTAATGTTTTGATGTTTGATTCTTTAAACTTCATTATACAAAGAATTATTGGAGTGATCAAATCATTTTATCAATTTTAAATTAAATTGCGGGGCTGCAACAGGCATATATTCTAGTACACCTCCCTTTAGTTTTAGTTTTAGGTTTAAGTTAGTTTAGTAAATTCTGGTTGAGTGGAAGAGCAGACGCCTCTAAGGGTCAGTCTGAACTCCGCCAAATTTCTCAAATGTATGACATTAATCTGTAGTCTGTTTGTACTTATTTGTTTTTGTACGAGAAATAAAGTCACTATTATTATTATTATTATTATTATTATTATTATTATTATTATTATTATTATTATTATTATTATTATTATAATGTTCATAGTAGACTGGTTTATGGTATAACAATCTAGGGTACATCACGCGTTTGTAATGAAGTTTTTTTGGCACAAAAGAGAATTTTATTAGGTGTATGGCTGGGTATTAGCAATATGCAATCATGCAGGCCGTATTTTAAGCAATGGAAAATTCTTCCATTGTATTCAATATACAGGGTGTATCAAATAAAAAAGTAAATTTTGCTTGGGTGTTAACTACACGACATATAAAGCACAAACCCACCGAAACCGGATTTCATCATTAAAGAATAAAAAAAAGTAAAATTTAGAGCCAGAAATTCTTTAGTCCGGGCCTGATGCAAGGAAACGTCATGTTAAGCACCCGCTAAACGTGGTATTGTGTATAAATTGCACTTATTTAGTATTATTCTTAATAGTATGCCGTAAATTCATTTAACGTCATTCTGAATAAATAAAAGCCCTTGTAAAAATAGCAAAACTGAGGCATTTTAAATTTCTTCATTTTATAAAATAAATATTCCTTTTTTGTTAAGAGCATTCTGCGTAAGTCTACAAAGTATTATTTTTAATATCCTGATAAGACGTTCGAGTTTCACCGGATATGCGACTTCAGTAGTAAATACAAAAAACGTAAATATTTTTCTTTTGCTTTGTCGAATCGAGAGTTAGTTGTTAATAAACGGTACCACATGAATCTGAGTTATTTCTTTTGGATTTATTTAATCATATAACGCAAAATGAATCGAATCGAATTACACAGAAATAAATGTAGATACAGAAAATTTGCAAACACGCCTTTTTACTATGATATCGCGCGAAAATGAATCTATACATTCCCGCGCCGATGCATCGAGCTTCGATTTTCTTTATATGAAATCATGATGGTCCTGAAAAGGATCGTATTTTCGAGACGGGAAGAATTTAAATAAAATGTTCAAAGTGGCTTGCACTCCAAGCGGCGATCCACACAAAACTAACAGCGGTAATGACTGAATGATAGTGGTATGTGGTGGTATACTCGGGACAGCATTTAGGTTGGGCACAGGTGCGGCTCTAGCCCACGGCATTTATAAAATATTTTTTTTCTCGTTAATACTTTGTTACGTGTTGAAAACACCTTTTCTTATTTCTCCAACTGTACACTATCTTTTCTGAATTTATCCAAGTTCCTTGACCCTTTTCTAGTTACCGTCGCTATTTACTTATTTTGTATAACGTCACGTTTAACCTTGAAATTGTTTTTTTTTGTAATGTACCGCTTTATTTGTGACCTTTTCTCTAAATTCTTAAATTGTCAAATTTTAGCATATATTTAGATGCATTGTTATCGTAAATTCCATTAAACTCCGTTCATAATTAGCTCCGAATTTATTCATTTTTGTTAATTGTTGCACCTTTTTTTGTGCGCACTGTACTTGAAACGTTAGAATTTCGCATAATCTCGAACACCTGCATTTTGTTTATCTTCGATACTCGGATCCTATTGGCCACTTAATGGCATAGCGCGGGAACTAGATTCCTCTACCCTTCCGATTTTCACTTACACTCCAGCCCGCTAAGAGTGCAGACCTACGAGTCTAAGAGGCGACGCCCTGCTGCAACCCTTTTCGACCTAATTTACCCGTTTGGTAACCCCTGTGGGGGGATCTCTGGTCGTAAAGAATCTACTCCATGGAAGCCGTTTGAGTCCCTGTGTTTTGACTACGAAGCCTTCTTTTGGAGCCCCGCCGACGCGGATTTTGCGAGCCCCGCCGCTCTACGTCGTCCCTGGACCCGGACTTTCTTTCGTCATCTTTCTACGCTTCTATTTCTTCCTCACCCTCCCCTGGTGGTGACAATCAACCGCCCGTGCAGTGTTTTTGTTACATGTAAGTTAATTTTAAGAGTTATTTGCTTGTGTATTTGTAGTAACGAACTACCATTGACATATTAATAATTTAACGTAATTTTTTTGTTATTTATATTTCGGTCTTTGCTATCATAATTCAATTTAACTTAATTCTTTTTTTTTTTTTAATAATCTAGTCTGCGATCATTGTCAAAATTTAACGTAACTTGTGAAATCATTTTGTTTAATTGTTGCTTCCTTTATCTTTTCACCTTAAAACCAATGGTAGGTCGTAGTCATTTGCATGCTCGATCGAGTACGTAGATTTTATGTTCTTGTTTCTTTATAATTTTACAATTTTTTTGAATAATAACCCGGCACTCCCACCAGTTCATGTCATATATTTATACATTGTAACCATGTAAGACGAGGCTTCACCGAATTAAGTGTCAATATAATAGTTAATATAGTCTCTTTGAGTTTTATTTAATTTAATTTAATCGACCTTGGCGCACTAGTTTGTTTTTCTTGTCATTTAAATAACATTTTCATTTACTTTAATTATTTAACGTTACATCAAAAATTCCGCAAGTACCAATCCCTTGTTTCCCCGACCGGTAAATAGCCATTCTGGGCTGTGGTTAAATTACCAGGCGACAGCGTCGGGCCAGCGAAGGCAACAGCTGATAACCCAGTGGCGCTCACTCCGACATCTCTCCGGCGCCTCCCTGGCCGAAACGACTCCGATAGTCGCAGCGTGGGAAATAAATAATAAACGTTGTTTTATTTATCCTTCTTTCCCATCCTGTGGTACTTTGCAATCATTTATTTTATTTTATATCAATAATCTTTTATAAACAATAGTTACTTTTCATTATTATTTAACCTAGTCTCATGCTCTGGAAAATTGCTACGATTTATTACGCCCTGTAGCAACTTACGGATAGATCCCCTGTGCATTAAGACTTTTTGATTGTATATGATTACAGCTGCTACATATTATTATATTTACCTCTATATCGGATACACCCTGTATGTATATACGAGCTATTAGTATACATATACAAGAATAAAAATCGCTTTATTTGTAATAATGAGATTCATCAATATAATACTAGATCTAGGTTTAACTTCCATATACTTTCACATTCAATAGCGTTGAGCGGCAATTCACCCCGCATATTTGGTTTACGTCTTTTTAATGCATTACCATATAACCTTAACTCAATTCCAAAAGGAAACACGTTTTAAGTCTGAAATTAAATCTTTTCTCATACGAAATTGCATTTATTCAACTGAAGAGTAGTTTGACGGTATTGCACGAATGGCAGCGTCTAGTGACGGTTAAAGAATTTGTAATTTTATTGTTCTTTGTTTTATTTGTGTGTGTATTGTATATTATATGACGTTTCATATAAATCTTTTTGTGTGTCAAATGAAAATAAAAAAAAAATGTGTAAACTGCATATCAGTATTATAAAATTATTTTCACTTTCGATTCGGACGCTGAATAAACCCATTCCAAGCTCGTTTCCACGCCCCACGCTTTACCTTTCTAGCCGCTAATTTTCATAATCGCCAGCGTTATGAAATCCACGCGTGATTCCATTAGTTTATTAATATGCTCGGAACGGCACACAAAAGAGTAGACGCGGCGTGCAACTTTTACCTTCATCAAAATTGTTGTCTGCCCGAGCTTTATCTGCGCGCGATAATCGAGCTTCGCGGTAGCCATTAGGCTCTCGGTGAGAGAGAGAATCGGCCGTGGAAGAGCTAATATGCTTGCGGTGTCGGAATTGCGACCTACGTGGGGTAACAATAGGAGCACTTCCGGTCATTAGGGCGCCCCGTAAATAGAGTTAATACATTATGCCGAGTAAGTGAATCAGGCGGAAGTCGGTAATGTGTACTCGCGAATTCCGATATTCAGATATAGTTGCCGAATTATAACGTAGTCGATCTACATAATATATCTTTATCATCAAAGGTGTGGATGAAGGTTTCTAGGTAATAAGAAACCTTAAATTAATGAAGAGTGTATCTTCACCGAGGGAATTAGACATATATGATGTAATATATATATGAAACCAAATGCATGGGAAAACATTAAAGTAATTTATTGAATGAATTATCAATTCAATTAGACAAATTACTCTTTCTTTTAGAGGATGCTATTATGGGGCCTCTCTTGGAGATATTTAGCTAGCCACGAGTTGGGCTTCATTCCCAAGGCTTGGAGAGATACTAGGGTTGTGTTGATTCCGAAACCTGGAAAGGACACATACTACCATCCGAAATCATTCAGATCAATTAGTCTCACATCTTTTATGTTGAAGACTATGGAAAAAAGTATACATCTAAACATTATAGAAGGAGCACTTGCTAGATATCTGCATCCTCTGCAATGGGCATACCAAAGGGGCAAATCAGGAGAGGCTGTCCTGCATAGTTTGATGGAAGGACTCGAAAGGAGCCTACATCAAAAGGAAGTTGCTCTTGTAGTATCTAAAGGAACAAAGACGTGAATTTGCTAGAGACCTACTGAGTAAAGACAGGAAGATGTCAAGATGTCAAAATGGTAGTAGGTCTGCTGACTGGTCATTGCAAACTAAACAGGCATATGTACAACATTGGCCTGGTGGACACTTTGGTGGAAGGACTCGAAAGAAGCCTACATCAAAAGGAAGTTGCTCTTGCAGTATTTTTAGACACGAGGGCGCCTTTGATAACATATCAACGCCCTCGATCAACGGATCTTTAATGGCCCGGAACATTGACCACACGACTAGCAGATGGGTTGACTGCATGCTAAGAGGCAGAGTGGTATATGCTAACATGCTAGATGAAAATATCGCCGTGAGGACCACTAGAGGGTGTCCTCAAGGGGGAGTACTGTCACCGCTGCTATGGAGCTTGGTGGTGGATGATCTCGTCAGATCATTAAACGACAAACGAATATGGACGCGGGGATACGCTGATGACATTGTCATCGTAGCTAGAGGGAAGTTCCCGGGTGAGGTGGCGGGCATCATGCGTAATGCACTGCGAATGGTGGAAGAATGGTGCCTTTCACAAGGACTCTCAGTTAATCCACAAAAAACAAAGTTGGTTGCCCTTATCAACATGAGGAAACTCAATGACCTAGGCGGCGTTAGACTGTTTGGGCAGGCGTTACAATTAACAAAGGAAGTAAAGTATCTGGGTGTTACCCTCGATGCGAAACATGGCACCCGAAATTATCTTCACTGAAAAGGCGAAAATCTCCATACCGAACAGAGACCAGGCACGTAGTGGGATCACTGCTAATGATAACTGGTTCACGGACGGATCCAAATCCAGCCAGGGCACAGGAGCCCAGTTTGTGGGCCCAGTCCGAATCAAAGGATATCCATAAGCTTGGGGAAACATACAACGGTCTTCCAGGCAGAGGTATTCGCCCTTGTAGCCTGTGCAGAAATGATTGCAAAAGGGGGCTACATGAGGAGGAAAATTAATATAATGACTGACAGCCAAGCTGTCATTAAAGCAGTCTCGAACCCCGTAACTAGATCAAAACTAGTTAGAGACTGCAAACAATCCCTCAATGCACTGGCACGAGACTACACGGTGTCTTTGATTTGGGTGCCCGGGATATGAGGATATAAAGGGCAATGTAATAGCCGACGAATTAGTCAAAGAGGGCTCTAAGAGACACTTCATGAATCCAAAGCCCCTAAGGATTCCGCAAGAAGGGAGATCTGAACTTGGTTAGATAAAGAAAGTACAAAGAAATGGAGGTCGACTGACGCTCAACAGTATACCAAAGCGTTGATAGGGGATGAGGATGTTAGTTTCTCTGATGACCTACGCGGTAAGAAAGAAGTTGAAACCATTACTGGATTGGTAACTGGACACTGAAAAGCATCAATACAACACAGGCCGGGTAAGCGAACCGTGGTGTAGAAGATGCGAACTACAGGAGGAAACGAGTTTACATGTAATCTGCACATGTGAGGAACTGAAGGTACTCGGGCAGAAATATTTCGGGAGAGATCTAATGGAGCCCTCGAAGGTTCTCAAGTTCCCACTGGGCAAGATACTGGGTTTTATAGAGAACACCAAGCTGCTCGAGTGGAAATAGGAGAATTAATAGGGATGGTGCAATGAGCACCTAGCTCAAGTGCCCGGACATTAAGTGCCCACCCTAACTTTAATGAATACTCTTTCTTTAAAGCAATCTATTCCTTCAATGTCATATATTCTTTTTTTATTATCAATCTCTGGATAGAAATAATCTCGTTGATTAAATATTTCGAAGCATTACCATAAATAGTTACACCATAATTTATAATTAACTATACTAAAGAAATACAGAAATACGATTCTCATGATCAGTTATGCATATCAGAAGACAAAGAAATACAAGGCATTTCAATTAAATTAGATGTTTGCATAAAATAAATGCGTATGACACAATCACGGTACAAACATTAAGACATTGTAATTTCTGAATGGGTCAGAAGTCCCATTTTAAACAATAAATAAAGATAAATTAATGCGAAATGGAAGAAATAGTATAAAAAAAAAACACGTGTTGTAGTGCCTGCTGTAATATTCGTACATTAAACTTTATTTAGTACCCTTGAAATGTGTGACATCACTTAATTGTAAAACATTAATCTTGGGAATTTAAGATAGAATAGAAATAAAAATTGTCAATTAAATAAATTTTAAATTGCAACGTTTCGTTATTCTTTAACAACATCTTCAATGGCATGAGTGTAATATTCCAATCTTATTGAGTTCTCACATTTTGAAACGTCAAAAAAATTTTGGTTAAAATTAAATTATACTCATGTTATTGAAGATGTTGTTAAAGAACAACGAAACATTGCAATTTAAAATTAAAAAAAATAAAAGATGTCTTAATTGACAATTTTTATTTCTATTGAACCTTAAATTTCCAAGATTAATGTTTTGCAATTAAATTCATACAACAATAAGGTCAACTTAAAAAAAAAGGATCAAATTTAATAACATCACTTAATAAACACCCTGTATATTTTTTTTCCAAAATTTTACCAAAAGAGGATAAATTCGCAATTTAATTCTTGTTTTACATTTTTTGTATGGATAGGTTTAATTTTATTGTTTATATTTTTTAAATATCTGGCAATAATATTTTATTCAATTGGCAAATTGATCAATTTGATTTTTTTTTTTCAGTTAAATCCTATTATTCAAAATTAAATTTTTTGCTTTGACCGTTATATTCATCGAATTTGGTTTAAAGTCGGTAATTACAAACGAAAACGAATAATTCAAAAACATTTTAATGCCAGAAAAATATTGGTCAAATCTTTGAATTTTTAAAGACATGTCAAAAATTTAAGTCAATTCTCCTTTCAATTCTCTTGGTTTAAAGTCGATAATTACAAACGAAAACGAATAATTCAAAAACATTTTAATGCCAGAAAAATATTGGTCAATTCTTTGGATTTTTAAAGACATGTCAAAAATTTTAGTCAATTCTCTTTGAATGGAGTTTGGTTGAGAGAGTGGTTTCAATTACAACATTTAAAGCAAAATAATATTCGATTCAAACAGAGATCACACTTACATGATTGAGAATCCGGAATTCAGATGCAGATGCTCTTCTGGGCCTCACCACATCCAAACGCAATATCCCTACTGGAGGCGGATCCCTAAGCGGTAACGCCACACTTCTGCTGATTTCCCCGTCTTTATCGGCACAATCCATCTCTTTCTTCACGTCACAGTTCAACCCTCCAAGGATGAGATCCAGCTGGCGTTAAATTGACCAGAAAACGGAGTGTCCGTCTTCGAGGTTTAATAAATGGGAATTTCCCAAACTGACCTCTTTAAAACTATAGATTATTTTTCGGTTAAATTAAGCGATCGTCGTTTACAGTTGCTTCCACGCCGTTTGAAAAATCAATCCTGGGGGAAACTCACCTGTCGTAAAGAGGACAAAACACTGCGGGACTCTGGTGACAAGTGACAAGCATATGAAATGATGAAGGTAATGTCGTTTATATCAACGCGTTTTAACTTGTTGGGAACGCGCCTGTCGCTTGCGTTCGTTGTTCCATTGTTTTTAATCGTTAGCGCCGATGAAACGAGTTCATTCTAATAGCACTCAGCTGGGATAACTCTAATTTTTGTGATTATAAATGCTTAATCACGAGAATTGTATTTTCTCCTGGGAAATGCTTTTATTTTCTTTTTGTTATTGCTGTAATATAATTTTTCGGAGTAATTGGTGTAAATGTACCTATGTATATTATATGCGTGCGTTAGAATGAGAAGATTAGCATGGGACAAATTATGGAAATTTTCAAGGGAATATAAAACTTGCCCACAATAATAAAAGAAATCTTTTCGCACATCTAGCAGATATATTTTTAATGCAACTTGATTTTGAAAATACATTTTTATTGTTGATTTTGATTGACATGTTTTCCAGAGTCTTCCACTAGGATTTATTTACATCAATGACCTTTCTTCATTCAGGAAGAATTTCTAAAGAACATCTAACAAAAATGATGCATATAATTTATTGTCAATTAAGTCACTGACTTTCTCACACTTATTTTTGAATTAACTTGGACAAGACCTAATAAATAGATGTACAATTGTATTTCTTTTGTTTTTGAGATTTTGGAACATAATGATGTTAATATATTAAGTTAGGTAAAAGCGTCACTATCTTCTCTGATAGTCAGCCCACGCTTAAAGCGATTAGTTCCGTAAATGTTGATTCTAAGCTGATTTAGAAGTGTTCTAAATGAAGCGGGCACCCAAAGGAAATTAACATTGTCCTGGGTTCCTAGCCACTCGGGTGTGAGAAGAAATGAGGTGGCGGGCGATATAGCCAGGCGAGGTTCGTCAAGGTCACTCGTTGGAGTTGGCCCTTGTTTTGGTATTACCAAATCACAAATTAAAAAAAAACCATCAATGGGCCTAGAGATTATATAGATTTAGGGACTTTTGCCACCACAAAAGTCCCTAAAGGAACAGAGGCCCGAATTTACTAAATCTGCTGACTGGTCACTGTAGAGTAAACCGGCATATGTACAAAAAAGGCCTGGCAGATGATGCAACCTGCAGATTCTTTCAATAAGAGGAAGAAACACCTAATACGACAGTTTGGCAAGCGTAAGGTTTAGCCCCTCTCAAGGATATAGATCTTATTAAGAGGGCAAAATTAGAGAATGTCTTCTAGGAAAAAAAAAAAACACTGTCATAAGATTGCTAATATTTGTCAAACCTGTCAAATGGTAAAACAATATTTGTTCACAACGCAAAAATAGGCCGTACCTTAGCTCAGAAAATGGCAACAAATTGAATCAAACCATAAAAAGAACGCTACAACTACCTGGAGATATCCTGTTTTGAAATATTTTCCTAGACAGAGTAGGCCATGCTTCTTTTTAATCGTTGGTCACGTGCATGCACAACTAATCACTTTGACGGTTTGTATGTCACCAAAATGATAAATGTTAGTAACGTTTTTGTTTTTATTCAGCATGTAAGTCAAGAAATGTTACTCTGATTCTTATTAACTAAAAATATGAATAGTGAAATTGAAAATTTGGATCTGTATTGGATTAGAATCTTGTTTATTTTATATACAGGTGTCTCACAACGAACTGCATCGATCGATATATGAAAGAGTATACATTGGAAAATTCTGAAAATTTCGCTGTGTATTAAAGCCGACCTGCGCTATTGAACTAAAATATTTTTAATAATCTAGCGCATCCGGTTGCACCGGAAGTGGCTGTCAACTTTGTTATTTTAAATGGAACACCCTATATATTATTACATTTTTTGATTCCCCGTTCAAATCTAAAGTAAGTTTGTTAAAACAACTATGTTGTTATTTTCAACCATATTTGAAATATTTGCATTTTTTAAAAATTTTTGACAGGTGGACGAGTGCATCTGAACTTCTATAACTGCAAGGGTATTTAACTTGGAAAATTGGAAATTTGTAGAATTGTTGACCGTATAGGGTAGCATCCGAAACCGAATGAATTTTTCGAAAGCATTATACAGCGTGTCCGAAAATTACAGTTAAACTTCCGAATTGAAAAAGTGTCAAAACTTTTTTTTTTAAATACAACTACCTACTCTTCTCTTTCTCATCAAACTGCCCTTATAAAAATACAAAAAAAAAGTCATATTCATTACCCGTCTAAAATGGATACTTTTTAAGATAATTATTAAAATATGTGTGTATGGTGTAAGAAGGTAGCTTATGTAGTTTTTTAAGTCATTCTGCTTTGGTATATCTAAGTAAGTCATGACCATTCGGCAAACAATCCAGCATTGATGAAATGTCACTGAGTTGTCAATTATAAACAATGCCGGCACGGTTAAATTATACGAACAAAGATTATTTAAATTTGTTTATTATTTATGGAGAATGCAATAAAGTACCATGGCAATTGTATTGTAATGGCGCATCGATTTTGTTTCCCTTTGTAGTTACGTTTTCGTATTCAAAGTAATATATACCAGAAGCGTATAACTTTGAAATGATTTTATTAGATGGTACCAGTTAATACTATCCTTTATCGTAAATATTACATGATCAACCCTTTTTAAATCTACTTTCAAGTTGTATATGTTACTATAACGTATTTAAATTCACTTTGAAGTAATATAATGGAACTTGAAAGTAACTGAATTCACTGTCAAGTTCCGTGTGTAACTTTTAGCTCCTTTATAATCTCAAAGTTACATTAACTAGTAATTGAGCTATATAGCGTCGTTTAACATTATTATTAGAAAGAATGGTTAATAGTTCTGCTCAGCGCGGTGGACGACGTTTCAATACAGATCTCGGGAATTCGTATCTGTTAGACGTCATTAAGATCTCAACGAATGCGAAGTTATACTTCGCACTCGAAGCCTTAATAACCTAACTTGCGTTAAATCCTAGTGCCCATTACGATTATATTGCACCTATCAAAGCCACTGCTCATTTAAATACCTTTAAACTCTACTACTTTATAGTGAAATTTCCCATAATGGTTACTTTAAGGTGGTAGTCAAATGTAACTTTTTGGTTAAAAGTATATGAAGGGTGCACGGGAATAACGATCAAAGTCCGTATTCATACATTAAGAGATAAATGAATTTTAAAGTTTGCGACTTAAAGGTTCAAAACAAAACTACATTATAGCAACTTTGATTTCTACGGACTACGACCGTTTTTGAAACAGTTTGAACGCGCATTATTATAATACTCAGAATTTCCTACAAAATGGCACCCTTATCTCATTTTCACAAAAAAATTGACTTTGATCGTTATTCCCGTGCACCCTTCATATATAGACGCCCTAGGAAGCAATGATTACGTAATTGTAACACAAACAAATGTCTATAACTTTGATAAGTAATATCTACATGCTGCTCACCTCAATTCTACTGAATATATTACTAGCGGGTCATGATTACAATTAACTTTAGAGTGACTCAACAAGTAAGAATGACGTAACAATGACTATCTTATTAGCACCATAAAGTAATTTATTTGGTGGCCAGGACGTAATGGCAACTACAGATATGTCGAACTACAGATATGTCGTCTAAGTAAATATCCCTTGAAAGTTGGTAATTGTAGTAAAAATTACGTAACATTGACTATAATGAAGTAAGTTGCGTCTATAGCAGTGGTAACTATCTAGGCCAACCCATCATTAAATAATTTTCGACCAGTCAATCAAATGCAACCGTTTCTAATTTTGGTTTGTCAGTGACAGCTGTCGTAATTTAACAATAATTTTAAACTAGCCCAGTGTCGCCAATTTTACAGCCTACTCTAATGAGGAAAGTATTTGAAAGCATGGTAAATCTCCAATTACTTGAGCGAACTAAACTGAATAGCACATGGCAAAAAAAAAACAGCTGGCTGACAAGTTATCAAATAGGTATCAGATGACAAATGACGTATATCAGACATGAAATGATACCAATTTATACACCTAACATAAGTACATTGCATACATGATGTTAAATCACAATGTGTGAATTTAGTTCGTATGGAGACATCGAATGCCCTTAGTTCAAAAGCCAACAGCAACTATTTTTAATAAATTTGGTGCTCCTTTGATCAATAATCTAATGGAAAATACAAAACAGAGAAAAATAATGATATCATCACAGTACCTACCCACGCTCTAATTAAGGAAACACATCAGATGGTCCAACCCACTTTGTTATCGCCATAACTTACCCCTGTTAGCCAGGTAGGTACATGGTACATATTTCTCACGGAGATTGCGAGGGTAATGAACGTCATTTCCCATGCTGAGGTCTGATAATTACGTTTTGCCATTCCACGAAAAATATTAGCCAGGCAAAACATAAAACAAAGGAATTTTGTTTTATTTTTTGTTTACGATAGTACAATCACCACTTTTCATTTCGGTATGAAATTAAATGTATACTTCTTTTAATTACCTTTTTTTATATATACAGATTGATGTTACATGTTCGGGTTAATTGAGTTGTCTGACCTATCCTGTCGATTTCTTTGCAATACGAAAGCATTTAATTAAAAGTTCTCGATGGTTTTCGTGGATTGGGTATCTGAACTTTTTTCATTAAACTTTTAGGAACACTTCTTTCTATTGGGTATCAGTTTCTGTAAGTAATTACGTTGATTTATTGTTTACCAATGGATTATATACAATGTGATTGTAAGTGATTTACGATGGTTTGAATTAGTGATGTGCTTAACGAGCGACTATATCAAATGAACAATCGATCGTTCATTAGCTTACCGAGAATTCGAAACTCGGCAGAGCAAAGTTTCCGAAAACTCTACACTGCATGCGTCTATGTAATACTTGTGTACATAGTATGTAGTTGAGCGAGTGAATGAATAAGAAGCGTTGTATATAAACTTTTTCTGTGATAAATAATCCGAAAGGTTTTGTGAAACATGTAGCTGAAAAGATATAAAGCCGATATATCAGCAAAAAATTGTTTGCAATTCTATTCATCGTTCGCTTAAGGTATGTATAAATATGCATTATATAGACGCATATTTCGGAATCTTTGCCTTGCCGATTTCCTAGTTCTCGACAAGGTAACGAATGGTCGATTATTCATTTGATATAACCGAGTGCAAAAATCGCTCGTTAAGCATATCACTAGTTTGAATAGGTTTGTTTTGTATTTTGGGATTGCTTCTGTGGCGCTAGATGGCGCTACCTCTTTAAAGCGTTGATCAAGAAACTGTTCATAGAGGGTGCTATTGTTTGTCGCGTTAATTTGCAATGCAAATTTCTGCGTGAGAATCCACTGGAACATTAAAGAAGCATATAGGCTTCTCCAGTGCTCCAGGCTCCAGTCAGTTTTAATTACATTATTAATAATTAACGTAGTTAAAGGCACCCTAAGAGAATTAGTTTAAATAGTGTTTTAGTAGTGTTTAGTTATTTATTATCAGTGTCTTTATTTGTGATTTTAAACGATGGAATAAATTATTTAAACGCCGAAAATGTTGCAATACTGTAGTAATAACTAATAAAAATATGTCAGTGCTAACGAGCTGCCCACAACGTTGGCGCTGATTGCTATTGCAGCCAAAATACCCTAAAACCTATAGCGGGAATTTCAAATCATCATCATCAATCATTTAAAATCACTCTATATCGCCACGAAAGCTCGTATCGGTAAATATAATAATTTAAAAGAAGAATTAATTAACAAAATATAAAACAGCAACGCAAACTGATTAACTGACTGTTAATTTTTACGCCTGTGTAGGTTATTGTATCAAGGAATGTACAATCAGCAGCTCAAATCAATCGGGCATTTCCAATGATAAAATCGTATTAAACAATACTTACTTTTAAAGAGGATTAAAAAGTTGATATTTGTTTTTGTAAATTCAAATTCCTTTTTGACATTTCGACTGTCTTTCTTAATCCCTTAGAAATCATTACAATCATAATAGTCAATTTTAAAACAATATCAGAAAGCAACATCACCACGTTGTAAAATGAATTTAAATGGATGTTAAGCAAAGTTTTAGATTCAGCCGTTTCAAATTTATATGAAAGGTTAGGCGAGAAAATCACAATGATGGATTGTTAATAAGCACATATTAAAAATATATCCCGTTACGAACAGTCCACATACATCATACAGGCTTGGAACGCCAACACCTTTAAATAGAGACGTAAATCCAAGTGCAAAAATTCGCTGCAGTTACTAATAATTGTTATAAAATTGTTTCAGCTGTTCCAGAAACCGTTTAAGTTGTTGTAGAAGCTATTTCTCTTCGTCCACACGGAAATCAAATTGCGTGCGCTTTGAATCCGACAGAATATAACTAGTAATAACTACCATGTGATTCAAAATGATTGTCGTAAGAAAAAAACTGTTTTCCGGAAAAAATTATCTATACTTATTACCAATTTAATGAGCGAAGTTAGCTACATACAAATTTCATACATTATGAATTTTCGTGACATTTAGCGACATTGGCGTGCGTGTTGTAGTTTCTTTCGATTATTTATCTTATAATTTTTTTTTCAAATCGTTTATATTTACATCTAATATCACCAACATATATTTCTGAATACTGTAAGAAATAAGGGAATTTATCTGTGGTAATAGCTCAACAAACAGGTAAAAAAAATCAATATTAACATTAAGTGAAATAGTTTATTACATTTTATAATTTTATAGGCTTATCATACACTTCAGCGCAATGAGCTGTCAAAAGAAAGTTACATTGTCATCCCTATAAAGTTTCTACGGTACAGGAATTATTACCATTAGATCACGATAGGCGATTGGAATATTGTCTATTGGTTTAATAATAATTTAAGGGACGATGACTTGCTAAACAAATCATTTTTCTCGGATGAAGCCTGGTTTTATCTAACAAGCTATATCAATTCACAAAACTATCGTATCTGGTCTGCAGAAAATCCACATGAATTTCGAGAAACGCAGTTGTATCCCGTAAAAGTTGGAGTTTGGTTAGCTATGTCCAGGCAACGAATAATAGGGCCAATTTTCTTCCAGGAAACTGTAACAGCCCAACGTTACCAACAGATGTTGTAATTGTTTATTGCAGAGTTACAAGAAAATGAGCTTGAAGCAGATTATTTTCAGCACGATAATGCTCCAGCACATACTGCTCGACAAACCTGCCAATATCTTCAATAGTTTTTTGCTGACAGGTTCGTTAGAGCACAAAGATAGCCACCAAGATCGCCTGATCTAACTCCATTAGATTACTTCATGTTCGGCTATCTAAAAAATAGGATCTATAGAAACCGCATGCATGCCATAGAAGAACTGAGAGATGCAGTTTTGTCACTTAATAATTATACTAATTGTATGTTGTAATTTAAAGTAATAAATACTATTTAGTTAAACACCAGGTAGTACTGAATTATAAAATCATAATTTAGTAAAGTTAAATTAATTACATTTCATTTTTACAAGCAGTCACACCAATCCATAGTCGTTTATATAATGCGAGTTCAAATATAGGTTACGTTTTCCTTATTTATTACAGATCCGTTTACTTTCTTATGTTTCAACACTGACTTAGTTCAAACCTTCATTACAAACACGCGGCATATACCTACACCCTGTTACTATAGGAGCGGAATTGACAATCATTTTGAATCTCTGTGTACAAATAGCAGGCACTGCATAAGAAACTATGTACAACTACTCGTCGTGAAAATGCAAATGTTATTGAATTCTGTAACTATTTGTAACATTGTTACTCGCGAAAAAATCCTATTTGCTTCTTCGTATGTCAGGGTGAATGTTGTGCAACTGAGGTAACACAAACGTTTCTTTCAGATCTAAACAAACGTAGTATTAAAATGTTGTGTAATGTCCAATAGATTAGATGTAATAATATGAAAAATAGAATGAACTTCAAACTACGTACTTGTTTTTGTTTCGTCAGTAAAATCTAGGACACTCTGTATATGTTGCGCAGAAGGGAGTTAATAAAACGAACACATTTTTTTCTTCCTTTACTTCTAACATCGTATTTTATATTTCGTTATTCGTAATTATAAAATCAGTCACATGAACAGAACGTATATGATGCCTATACAGGGTGTTCGATAACTTTAAGTGCATCCAAAGATCTTTAAACGAATAAATTCGGTGTATTAAACGTTTTATTGTAATAATGGAAATGAAATAAAATTATCGAACACTTTGTATGACAAAAAAAGGACTAAATAAAAACTTATTAGTATAAAAACAAAAGACATCACATGTTTACAATTTATATATAAAAAAAAACTTAATATTAGGGTCCTGATTATAACCTAAATTAATTTTAAATATAATAGTAAAGAAAAATGTGTAAATTTTGTTGCAATATTTGCCATTTAACGTCAATAATATTTCAAAAATTTTCATAAAATTGACGTGTAGTAAATATTTTTAGGTTTTATTGTATTTCAAAGTAAAATCATTAAATTTAAAAACTGTTTTCTGTAGTTTTTGGATATCAATTTTTATTGTTGTCTTTGGGATTTGGTAAATAAATCAGTTATACAGATAAATATTTACTATTTAATTTTAAGAAGAAATACTGTTAATAGATGCCTGTATTAGGATAATAGTTTTTCTACAAGTTTTAATTAAGAATAGATATGGTTAATTACATTTTTATTTCGTTACACTAAAACATTAAAAAGGTCAAATATATCTAAAATATTTATTAGAGAGTCTTTATATTTGCTACCTAATTTGATAAATGTTAATAAGAAGGAAAATATGTTGTAGAGAAGGAAGGTTTTGTATATAGAAAGTATAAAAATATAAGCTTATGATATTATATACAAAAAAAAAGTACAGAAATATAAAGTATGTATATTAAAAGATGTTTGTTGAGGTTAATATGTATTCACAAGTATTCATCAGAAAAAAAAATCACTTAATTTACTAAAACATCAGAGAGACAAATCAAGATTCACATAAGGACACCTAAACATTTTTTTTTGTTGAGTTTCAATTCGTTTAGGAAAAAAAAAATGTCAGGATGATGGCAGTATGACACTGGAATGTTTCGAGATATTACAATAATTATTATAAACATCTAAATTAAATCTAGTAAAAACACTGATTGATATCGAGATTAACTTAATAATTATATACAGGTTGCTTCGAAGTACTACATTCTGCTAAATAAATAAAGCAATATGGCAGCAAATCGCAATTTACAAGGGGTACCTCGTGAATTGTAAAGTGAGGGTTCTAATGAAACTTTGTAAATTTATCATAGACTTAAGAGTTTAGACCTTTGCGCATTCGCAAACTTTCAGGTTGTCTAAGCGTCGCCATTTTGATGTATGCCGTGTCAAATAGATCTGCTGTTGTCGCAGTATTTTGTTTTGAGAGGCTTATAAATCGTGCTGTTTTTGAGGTTATTCTTGCGTTTTTGTGACATTTTATATTTATGGTGTTATTTAGACTAAAGTTTTTTTTAGTATGTGATACTTTATTAATGTGAAGCTACCTAAATTATTAAATAACAAATTGTTTTTAAGAAAATATTTCATTGGACTGCTTTTTAATGTCTGTTAAGAGAGCTCAATTTTGAAGAAAACACTTAGTGAGGTTTGTGGTGTTATTATACGATATGAAGTAGTGTTTATCTTGTAGAATGTCTTGTTGTGTACCTTGAAGTAAAAGCATTCGTAAATTATTACCCCTGGTAATGACATTAGTTTCAAACATCAGTAAGAGCTAACGATAATCTACCTGTTATAGATATGTGGCATAACTTTATCGCATTCTCCTTTTTGAAGAGTAGTGCTTGTTGCAGTTAACGTCTGCTGCAAAGAATCTGAGAGAAAATAAATATACACTGTCACAACGAAAGAATAAAGGTATTTCTGCACTATTGACACAAAACATAGATATGACATGTATTCTATTTCAGATGGGTTAAAAGTCAGCTGATCCGATAGAATAAGAATATGTATTGGTAATTTTAGTATATCGCAGACAGTCGCTTGAAGGACATCCGATCTTATTAATAAAAGCGATCATTGAGTGTTATTGTAAAATATGGCTTCATAATTTGGTGAAAACATAACGCAAGAACTGCAAGTTGAATTAATAAGAAAAAAATGAAAAGAACTTATATTGTTTAGCCACCAATAAAGAAATGTCATATGACATAATGTGTGTTTACTACACCCCAAAAATATTAATAACCTAAAAGCTTCAAATTTCAAGTATAAGTATATTAGCCTATATATTTGAATTAAATATTGATGTAAGGTCTTTTCAGCAGTAAAAAATACAATTTCCTTATGTATATAGTATAATACTATTTTTCTTTTCTTCTTACTATTTGTATTCTATTTCTTTTTTGACTTATTTCATACTGGTTTTTGGTAATATGAAATAAAAGGGATATTATTATTATTATTAATAATACTAGTGTCAAACGGAAGTATGAGCATTATGCAGCTATTACATAAAGACATTTAGCGCCTGGTATTATAAAATTACACCGGTTTTCAACAAACATTGCATTTAATGACAAATACCATTCGAATTTCAAGGTGAAATTGCGCCCCATAAAGTTGAAGTTCCGCAGCAACACGAAGTGACACTCCATAGGGTCTACAAACTGATAAAGTTTCATTAGAATCTGTGCTTTACAATTTCTGAGGTACCTCTGTCAGTTAAGTTCTAAATACTATGAGAAATATACAATTTTAAAATTGATTTTTCGTTATTTAAAGTCTTCCTACATAATTATAATTAACATTAACATTTAATTATAAAATGTAACCTTTTTCCTAGAGAACTTCTTTATCTTGATCCTTCGTCAAAAGGTCGTCACCTTTCCCAGCTTATAACCTAATAGCTTCCTCTGTTTCCTGGCGCTTAGTTTCGACAGCAGAGATTTTGTTCCTTCTATGATGGCTCGTTCTTCGTCATCTTCTCCATCCTGGTCCTGGTAGGAGATGAAACCGCTTTCCGGACGTGAGATCGACATGGGTTCTATTAACTCGAACCATCTCTCAACTTTGGCAGCCGAGCTTAGCTATTTTAAGAATAAAGTCAGTCAATCAAATGGATGATAGGAATATCAAAGCTTGCTTTTCGTCTGCGAAAAATTTTGGGGAGGTGAAGGATTTTTTAGTTCCGCTCTATATAGAAAATCAAAACAATGGTTATATCTTCAAACACTTTAATGTAAAAAAATATGTACACGTTCCTCCAAAAGAAAAGGACAAAAAATTAAAAAAAATCTCAAATAAACCCAGAACAGAACAACGACATATTGAAATAATATAATCTGGATAGCTCATAATACAATCTATTCACAAGTAATCTAGATTTTGGGGGTATACAAAAAAAAAAATTAACACGCGTTCACAATTGAAAATCAACTCGATATGTTGTTCCTCCTAACTAAATATTTATATACAATTTCATAAGGAAATAAAACTCCTAAAATTGTAAAATTGAGTATTATTATATACAAATTATCCTATAAAACAGATATACCTCTTATATACAGAGCGTTTTCGAGTTTTAGCACGTAAGTCTTTTGTTTTCTCCAATGTGCCGTTTAATTTACGTTATAATAATGCTGTATTCTAAATCTCGAGATCACGCAATATTCCTCTCGCGATTTTCTTCAAGGCTTTTGGGATTTATTCCGATTTCGATGTGTGAGTCTTTTATTTGCTCTAATGTATGAGATAGTAGGTCTTAGGAAGTTTCTAAATTTCCAATGCTGACGTTCCAAAACCTCCTTCTCCTTGGAGAGCTTTTTTTCTGGATTTTTTCTGTCTCAATATCTCGGACACGCTCTATATTACACGCTTCGTTACTATCAGAAGTTTGATATTGAAATAAGAACAAACATTCTACTAAATATCTCCTACTTAGTAGGAAACTAATACTAATTTATTTAAATATGTTGGTACATAGTGTAATTATGTACTTAAAAGAGTATATGAAGGCACAACTCTATTATAAGAAATATATATCGGTTATTAATTGAATGATATGGCAATCATATGTTTTTTTTTTTTAATAATATGGCATTAATTGGACTAGTAGATTTCTTATATGTAATTGGCGCTGGTAATCAAATGTAAGTCTTTCGTTTTTACTACGCTAATATCAGATGAAGCAATTGCTTTTTCTGAATTTTCAATCAAAATTCCTCGATCATTTTCCTCTCTATGGAAAAAAGTGATAATATAGCTTATTTATGGGGTTGTCTTCAAATATCAGCAATTTTGATATGTAAGTCTTCTATTTTCTCCACGTAAATCCACTTTGGGGTTCGTCAGAAATCAATTGGCGCCCATAAGCCGAGTTTATCACCTCCCTCCTCTCCGCTTTACTTGTGGTGTGCCGCGCCAAGCGGTACGTTGCACTTGGGACATCAGCTCGCTCCTGTTCGGCACCTTTTCGCTCGTGGAGCGAGTGATCGTGGGCACGTTGGACCTGAAATCATCATTTACCCTCAGTGACGACATCATACTGGACGCTTCGTCTGAAGAAGGTACCGGCACAATGACGCGCACCCTCCCCTCAGTGTCCGTGGTGGTGAGGGTGCCCATCTGAGATAAGGGTTTGATAAACTGCGGCTCGCCTCTGTCCGATTTGGGCGAGACGTTTTGGAGGTTCCGTTGAGGCGATTGCCGCTGATGCAAGGCGGGATTTTGCACCTGCAGATGCTGACTGCTTTGCTGCGGAATCTGGTTGAGACTCTGATTAGATTGGTAGTTCTGGCTGGAGCCGTATTGACTCAGATTCTGCCCGGACGGATATCTTTGCTGGTAGTTCAAATTCAGACTTTGCATCGAATCGTTCTTGTTTGGACTGACCCTATTATCCAATATCGGACTTCCGCTATAGGAATGTCTCACGGCCAACGGGGAAGGCGGTAGTTTCTTCTGTGGGGGCGGTTGTAAAGTGTAGTTATTGTTCACCATCGGCTGAGTGTATAAATTGGGGATGTACGGCAAATTCTGATTGAGGTTGTAAGAATATTGCGGCGGCGTATAACCGCAGAGGGCTTGCAATCGTTGCAAAAGCTGCGCCTCCAGCGAAAAATCCGATTGCGGGACAGAGAAATTAAATAGAGGCGTCGTTGGATGATTAAACCCTGGTCGCAAAGGTGAAGACGGTAGACAGGTCGTGACTGCCCTATTCTCGATCAAACCTTGCGGATTCAATCCGAGAGCTTGCAGAACCGAATGATCCAAAGTAGTTTGCTGCTCCTGGTGATCAGAAGAGTAGTTTTCGTTGCTCAATCCGCCACTTTGGTATTGCTGTTGCTGCTAAAATGAAAAAAAATTAGCGTCAGAATAGGTTTTCGATTTCGTGAATCATTCCAGTTTTAAACATTCAAAAACAATAATTACCTAAATCGTCTAAGCGAATGGTTACTTGTGGCAAGGTTTTGCAAGATGTTTCTTCAATCAAGGCACCGCGCGCTGTCGTTGCTTGTGTGTGTTTTTTTTTAGTGTGTTGAGTGATGTTGTTTAAAGCGTCCTGCGCGCTTAGCATGGTTAGCCAAGCATCTTACAAAACACAAATGGCAAGCTTTGGATGTACTAGTTTGCACTTGGAATATGTAGACAGTAATTAGGTGAGGTCATGCACGGTATTGTCACACACTGTAAACTCTTGTTATTTATGAGAAATCACGTAAGAAATAAAGCACTTTTTTTTTTGGTAAATTTAAAATAATAATAATAAAAATAAAATTATAGACATGTTTTGCTGGGTGATGGGTATTCCAAATAATTCAATAATTGAAAACGGTTTTGGAGTTGATTGGTGATTTAATTAATTAGACTCTTAAACTATTTTAGAACATACCAAACCTACAGCAACACACGTTCAAATTTAATCTCATCCACAAACAAAAAGCAAGCTTTTTAAACAAACAATATCTAGCCGAAAATCTAAATCGCATCCTTACTTGTGGCATGGTCACGTGAGGCGAGTTCTGCTGTTGACTGCCAGACTTCTCACCTCCTTGCAAATGCGCCACCAACGCAGCTATATGGTCCAATAGTTCTCGATTGTGCACCAGTAATTGATGCGTCCTCGCCTGAGCTTCCAGTCTTGCACTCTGAGATATACATAAATTAGTTTCCGACATGTATAAAGGTATTTCAATTGAAACAAGTCACTTCAAATAACTCTATTTATCTGCTGTGATTTATATAAAATTTCGAATCCTGTCAATTATCATATCAAGGGGGACAACTTCTAATGATGGACTTAATGGTTTAAAACCATTACTGGAGCGCAGCAGCCCCCACCCTTAAATTTGAATAGAGAAGACGGGTCTTGTAATCACTTGTGAAATGGCTTCAAGTGCTCTCCCTATGTGCTCGCAACAGCCACGGAAATTTAATGCTGATATGGATGGTTTCCAAAGGGTTCTGGTGGAGTGTATGCAAACCGCTTTAAATACGTTTGACAAATAATGGTGCAAACAAGAAACAAGAGTGACTATCAGTCAATGCCCAAAAAACACAAGTTGTCATGTTCACAAGAAAAAGAACGCTAGAAGGTCTACATCCACTAGTGATAGGAGGCGAAGAATGTCATATGTCAAAGAGGCGAAATATCTGGGGGTATGGTTTGATCGAAGGCATACATGGAACCCACATATCCAGAAAACAATCAGCAAAGCCATTATCGCCCTAGGTAGTTGCAGGAGGCTGTGTGGAAGGAATTGCGGACTTGGCCTCAAGATGACTTTCTGGTTATACACAAGGATAATTAGACTCATGATAACGTAGTATGGTGGCCAAAGGTGCGGCAGGTGGGTGCGTCCAAAACGCTAGGTGGCGTGCAGAGGCTGGCGTGTCTGTGCGCCACTGCAATGGAAGTAATTCTAAACCTACCACTAATACATATGTATATACAAAGAACTCCAAGGTCCACAGTACACAGACTTCTCCATAGTCAAGTACCGATAAGTAAATCGCACGGCACTGACTATAAAAAAACTGTTAGATGAACTCAAAGAGGCACCCCTTTCAGGAATGCCATGTGATGCCACGGTTCAAAAATTCAACCTAGATAGAAAAAATAGAATAAAGGTTATAATACCAGATAAGAACGACTGGAAGACAGGTTTTCCAGTAAGAGCGGACTCAAACTGGTATACAGACGGCTCTAAAACGGATTAAGGCGTTGGAGTTGGAATATACGCTAAGAAGCCTAAAAAGGCTCTTTCGGTAAGCTTTAACAAAGACGACGGTGTTTCAAGTCGAGGTTGCTGCAATACACCATTGTGTACGAGAAATAGAAAGATGTACCGAGCCAGGTGAAAGCGTCGCTATTTTCTACTCTTAAAGCGATTAGTTCCACAAGTGTGGACTCTAAGCTGATTTGGGACTGTGTAAGCGACCTAAAAGAGGTGGGCACCCAAAGAAAATTAACTTTGGCCTGGGTCCTTAACCACTCGGACGTGAGAGGAAATGAGGCGGCGGACGAGCTGGCCAGGCGAGGTTCGTCAAGGTCATTCATTGGAACTGGCCCTTCTTTTGGCAATACCAAATTGCAAATTAGAAAATCCTTCAATGAATGGATACGTAATCAGTTCAGAGAGTGGTGGCAAAAATCGTTGGGATAGAGACAGGCAAAAGAGTTCCTAAAGGAACAGAGGCCTGAATTTATTAGATATTTACTGAATAAAAACAGGAAAACTAAATACGCATTTGTACAACATAGGTCTGGCAGGTGACGTAATCTGCAGATTCAGCCAAGGGGAGGAAGAAACACCAGTTCATATGTTGTGTCAATGTAAAGGCCTGGCAAGCATAAGGTTTCTAGTAATGGGCGTGGAGAACCCCACAGCTAGTAGCTACACAAACAAGCCACTCTCAAAGATGATAGGCCTAATTAAGAGGGCAAAATTAGAGAACGTCCTCTAGGAAAAAAGCAAATTACAATAGATCTGAAAAGGTCGCGGTGAAACAGGTCCTTAGGCCACCCCAGACCTAATCTAATCAAATCTAATCTAATCTAATGGGTTGGTATCATTGGCGATCATAAGACTCTATTCATCGGCAGGACTCTAAATGGTCAAATGTATTTGAATATGCTGGAAGATATAATCAATCCCAAAAACCTTTTGAATAAGTGGTCACAAGAATCATCTACCCTATTCATATTTTAAGGCTGGGGTCCTCTGCGCCCCCAGGAATGATTTTAAATCGTCAAGCGCGTCATTAAAAGTCATCCTCTTTGATATGACAATTGACAGTTTTTTCGGAATTTTATATAAATCACAGCAAGTGAAAAGTTATTTGAGGTGGCTCGTTTTAATTAAAATATCCCGTATATTCTGCCTAATTTTACCTGTTCCGCCGCTAATTGTTCCCTGGCCAGCTGCAGTTGCGCCAAAGCCGCCTGCGTTTGTTGACTCTGCTGATCCAATTGCTCTCGAAGCAGTTGTATCTCGTGCTGTGCGGATAATGCGCTCCCGCTGGCAGGAAGGGACGAGCTATAGCTGCCGGCGCCTCCCAATCCATCTAGGTGTGACGTGGAATAGGTTTCGCCTATGTTCTGTGGAAATCCTCGAAGTTAGTAGAAGTACGCCAAAACGATTTTTGACGGTTACTCACCATAGGTGACTTGCGCAGTGGGGTATTCACGTTGCTGCTATTGGTAGTATTCCCGCCAGAGGTGTTCGTAGTTGGTAGGGAGAGCAGATCCAGGTGGTAGGCTCGATTTCCTCTCGGATGGTTACTGTTGGAGTTTGTGTTCGGATTGTTGGGGTTGTTGTCTGATCCCGTTTAGATCTTTGGGGTGATTATCATCTGGTAGGGAAAGCTTATCGCTAGCACCTTCCGAAATTAGATCTGCAAGGAAAGGACTATGTCAAAAATTGTGTTTTTTTGTTAAAATTAAGTTTTAACTGATAATGTTTTAATATAATTTTTATTTAATAATGAAAACTATAATAAATTAATCTTGGATATTCAAGGCGGGGGTTAATTAGAACCCCAGAATAAATTGAAGATACGAGTGGATGAAGGTGCTATGTTGCATTTTAAAAACTGTCTTTTTTGCATGAATCAAGGTGTTTTGTACCCAAATTCAAGAACACTCGAGTCTTGTGAATGTATGAAGGGGTTAATAAGTTACATTACTTTTGAGAAAAATTACATAAAAAAACTTAATTTCTGAAAAAGTTTGATTTTGTAACATAACACCTTCATCCACTCGTGTCTTCAATTGTAAATTCCAATTAGCTTTATCAAATCTACTAGTAATAATGCAAGGCACTCCACAAGAAGATAATGCTGGAATGATATGAACACGTTGGGAGTTAAAGGGTTACAAACCGCTTTCAGAAAGAAGGAAATCAATTTTTTGATGGTATAAACATTCCTGAGCAAGTAAAAACAATAGGGTAAAAAAATGTCATTTAAAAAAGAAAAGAATCCCGAAAGAAATGCAAAAATGTAACAATGTTTAAAATACAGAGAAGTTCAAAGTAAAAGTATAACAAACAAAAAGCAGAAAGTTTGAATATTTAAAATGAAAAAATGAGATTTAATAAGAACTAAAAAAGAAAATGAATTAGTATATTAAGGATATTAAATATTACTGATATTTAGCAAGTAATTGAGTAGGAAAATTCATACAAGAGATGATGGGTTTCAGAAGATACAGCTATCACACCATCAATTCTCTTAAGAAGTTGTAACTATCTCATTTTATTTAAAAATACCTCAGTCAAAATTACTGACAACAATAATTTATTTTAATGTCAATATCATAGCCTACAAAAGTAAATTTTTTCGTTCCTTTAAAATAGTTGATAAATAAAATGAGAGAAAACTATTAAAGATGGGCATATAGGAAGTGTTACAGTAAAAGAGTGTAGACTTTAATTCTACATCCAAGAATATAAAAATATACAGGGTGTTCTATTTGAAAGCCTAGTATGACATCTAGGCAAATTAATTGGGAATGTATAACATTAGTGCAACAATTGTTTTTAACCCTGTAGATGATAAGACAAGGTTAAAAACAGTAAATGGTCGTACAAAATTAGCACATTCCAAGAACTTTTATCCGACGATTATTACAGTTGCATGGAATTTTATGAATTAATGATTAATAAATATGAATATTTTTTTCAATAATATACTATTTAGCGACGAATAGGTACTTGATTTACTATTGTTAGGTTGTTTTAGGACCACATGTTTGTTATTTTATTTGATTATTATTTTTATCTCATGCTTCGATATGATTTTAGTTATCAAATGAGTATTATTATTTCTCTTTTCACCAATACAAATGTAATGCTGGATTTATTATTACTATTACAAACTTCATAAAAGGTATTTACAATAACTTCTTTAAACAATTGGTTATTAATTTGTTATTCATACCATCAATAGCGATATATGAGTGAGTTCTAGCAAGAAAAAGAATACTCATGTTCATTTTGCGTCGGCTGAGCTATGACAGTTCGAATTAATGAACATTAATAAATCTTCATGATGATTAATGATATCCGCTTTTGATGGGTATGGTTTTGTTGTTACTGTCAATGTAAATGTTTAATTTATATTGACTTATTATAATGGCAATTGTTTTCTTGGTAGTAGCGGATTTGTAATAAAACTCTTTCTTGATTTACATAGTTTAATTTGAAATTTAAAATTTGGACGTTTCGGCTATATGCATATAGCCTTTTTCAACTAAAATGTAAGACGATAATAATTAATATGTGGTAAAGTTATGTTTAAGAATAGAAAAAAACAAAAAATTAATAAAAATTAACATTTTGAATTGCAATGGTGAGATGAGAATGGATTTATTTAAATAAGCAAATGATTACTTTAATTTTTTTTCTTCTAAATCAAATATAAAGTAACATTTCAAATTACACTATGTAAATCAAGAAAGAGTTTCATTACACATCCGCTACTACCAAGAAAACAATTTCCATTATAAATGTTTATATTTAAACTGTCAATATCCGGATGCAAGATATAGTCCACATATTATAAATAATAGGGAAAGGAAAAAATGGGGAAAAGGAATAGGAAATAAGGAAAAGGAATAGGGAAAGTAAATAGGGAAAGGGAATAGGGAAAAGGAATAGGGAAAGGAAATAAGGAAAGGGAAAGCGAATGGGGAAAGAGAATGAGGAAAGAGAATGGGGAAAGGGAATTGGGAAAGGGAATAGGGAAAGGGAATAGGGAAAGGGAATAGGGAAAGGGAATGGGGAAAGGGAATGGGGAAAGGGAATGGGGAAAGGGAATGGGGAAAGGGAATAGGAAAAAGGAATAGGGAATAAGGTGAGGGAAAGGGAATAGGGAAAGGGAATATGGAAAGGGACTAGGGAATAAGGAGAGGGAATAGGGAAAGGGAATAGGGAAAGGGACTAGGGAAAGGGAATAGGGAAAAGGAATAGGAAAAGGGAATAAGGAAAGGAAATAAGGAACAGGGAATAGAGAAAGGGAATAGAGAATAAGAATGGGAAACAAGAATAGGTAAAGGGAATAGATATAGGGAAAGGGAAAACGAAATGAGAAAAAGGGAATAGGGTAAAATTGAAAAATAAACAAATATAAAAGGAGTTTGAATATTTGGAAAGATACTAAGAAAGAATTTAAAACAAATGTTGAAAACAAAAGCGACATAGTGTAAAAACAAAAGAAAACTAATTAAAGCCTATTGCACATTCTAAAAGTGGAAACTATTCGAGTGAATGGGCTGACTTAACAAAACCACCTTCTTCAAAGACCACATTCTAGGAGAATGTCCGGCTTCTAGTTTCAAATTAAACTATGTAACTCAAGAAAGAGTTTTATTATACATCCGCTACTACCAAGAAAACAATTTCCATTATAAATGTTTATATTTAAACTGTTAATATCCGGATGCAGGATATAGTCCAGATACTATAAATAATAGGGAAAGGAGATAAGGAAAGTGAATAGGGAAAGTGAATAGGGAAAGTGAATAGGGAAAGGGAATAGGGAAAGGGAATAGGGAAAGGGAATAGGGAAAGGAAATAAGGAAAGGGAATAGGGAACAGAGAATAGAGAAAGGGAATAGAGAATAAGAGTAGGGAATTAGAATGGGTAAATAGAATAGGGAGAAGGAATAGGGAAAGGAAATAGGGAAAGGGAATAGGGAGAGGGAAAAGGGAAAGAGAATAGGGAAAGGGACTAGGGAAAGGGAATAGGGAAAGGAAATAAAGAACATGGAATAGAGAATAACAATAGGAATCAAGAATAGGTAAAGGGAATAGATATAGGGAAAGCGAAAACGAAATGAGAAAAAAGGAATAGGGAAAAATAGAAAAATAAACAAATATAAAAGGAGTTTGAATATTTGGAAAAATACTAATAAAGAACTTAAAATTAATGTTGAAAACAAAAACGACATAGTGTAAAAACAAAAGAAAACTACTTAAAGCCTTATTGCACATTCTAAAAGTGGAAACTTTTCGAGTGAATGGACCGACTTTAAAAAACCACCTTCTTCAAAAACCACATTCTAGGAGAATGTCCGGCTTCTAGATCAATCAAGAAATTCAATTTATCATTTTATAATTTCTATTATAAATGTTTATATTTAAACTGTCAATATCCGGATGTAAGACATAGTCCACATACTATAAATAATATTATAATAATTTTATTTTTTATTGTTTGATTTTGGCCATTAGAAATTTATTTCCCCTTTTTAATGGTAGATAGTTTGATGTATATTATATAATTGTTTTTTATAGTAAGTTGTCATTAAATTGAAAATAAAATATTGTCAAACGTCACGTGTGTATCTGTGTATCAGAAAGTTAGGTTTCTTTGTGTCTAATATCGATAACAAACATTTTCAATCTACAATATCGACTGAGAACAACAATCCCTAACAAATTTGGCGGCCCCACGATGGGCGCCAACCTTATTTTCAATAAAATATTGTCAAACTGATTTCTTTGCGTTTAATCTCAATAACTAACGCTTCGAATCTAAAATATCCAGTGAGAACAACAGCCCCTTACACTTTTAAGCAAACAAAAAAATCGTTCATATTTTTATGAATCCGTTACTACAAACACTTTTGATCAACTGTGTATCTTCAACATCTTAAATTATACACGATCGCCTAAAAGGTGATTAGCATGATCTTAACATTATTCTCCCCAACCATGTATACAATTAATCTTTCACGATATACAAATATTATAATATTCAGAGCTCCGAAGAAGATATAAATCAACAAAACCTTCAACGCTTTTATCCCACATTGAAGTATAAATAATCAAATAAGTGTTGAAGGCCGATCGCAATCCGTCTAACAAGATAGCAAATCGTTTTTTTTTTTCCTTTTTATTTTTCCACGAATTATCGGAAATTTTCCGAGACAATTTCCAAGTAAACATCGAGAAGAAAAATACCGATCGAGCATCTGTGTCGGACTTCTATAGAGATCAAAAAAGTGCCGTTGACAAATGGCTTGTTATGACAATCGGAACGGAATATACATAAAACGGGACGCAATTACAACGCATTAAATCATTGCTTGAGGTCGCATGAGACAGCAGGGTAGAAGAACACCTGCTATGTGAAGAAAAAAAAAAAATGGGAAGGATATCCTTGGGGTGTCAGAATGTTTTGAGACTTCTTTTAATTAGTGTGTAGATATGCGTATTGACTATTGGTATATAAGTAGATGAAAATGTTGTTGCGAAACGTTGAATTTATATTTAGAAGAGTTCTTTAAGCAATAGATGCATGGAATTTTCTTCTGTCTATTTTCAGAATGTTCCCAAACAATTTTAGGATGAAAATTTATAGTCTCAAAGTGTAATTTTATCATTGCTTGATTGATTTTGATTGATCTATCGTTAAAAAAAAAATATGGAATGTCTTTCGGGATGAAACGAAATTTTATGATGTAAGCCATTCGTTTTTTTTTTTTTTTGATATGCCTCATACTATAGGTAGACATTAATACGATATCTGCATACATCTATATACATTGGGCAAAAAATGCTATAATATGCTGTAATATGAGCTGGGGCTCATTCTATCTTATAAGAGACGATAGAAAAATAAGAAGAAAGAAAATTTAACTTGTTTCCAGTTTCATAATAACTCTGATATCATATTTCCTTTAAATAACTGTAACCTCATTTTATCTAGAAAAGCTTCATTTTAGAGACAGCTGTGATGACTAGAACATATTTACTATACGAGCAATGATTGATTCAGTAAAAGAATATAGGAAATAAGGCTGAAAACCAAGGAAGATATGAAGTGATGATGTAAAGGAAGCAAGAGAGAAGAGAGGAATAAAATGGAATAAAATAAAGGAAAAAAAGCCCATAGATAGAAGTGAATGGAGAAAATTATACAAGAAAACGCAGTAAATGTTACTTAAAAACGCGTGTAAAATTAAAGAAACAAAAAAATTAACCAGGGCGCAAAGATTAGCTAGTTACCTGGTTAGAATCGCGAACTTGTATTCATCTTTTTCGGTGGACGCGGCGTGCATTATTTCGGGTATATTATCAGTAGAATAATGTTAATCTTATTTATAATATACATACTTATAATAATTATTTATAATGATTTATATTCTGTGTGCTTGTTTGTGTTTCATATTTAAAAAAAAATTAGGTATTATTATACAGGGTGTTTTGAAACATCGTTTAAAGATTTTAAGGGCATGTAGTACGATCGAAAATAAGGTTAAAAGTCATAATAAACATATGTTAAAATCAACCGTTTACGAGATAACAGCGAGTGTTCCAGTAGTACATGGATATAATATCCAGGAAACAGGTGCTTATCAGCTATTGTTTTATGACAGTTTAATTTGAGTTTTGTGCAATTTGTAGCAATTACAATGCTTGCGTATTCTAATGCTGAAATGAGCGATATGGTGTTCATGTACGGTCGTGCTAATGGGAATTCTTTACAAGCGCGTCACTTCTATGCTGAAACGTTTCCTGATCGCCAACTGCCTTTGCATGTGATGTTTCAGATGGTGTTTCAATGACTAGGAGAAACTGGTTCGTTTGAGAAGCGGTCTTGTGATATTGGACGGCAGAGAATAGCATGTACTCCACAGATAGAAGACCGAATTTTGAATATTATTGATGAAAATCCCGAAACTAGTGTTAGAAGAATTTCGACTCAAGTGGGTGTAAGCAGCAATCTTGTTTGGAGAACTCTTCATGAGCAACTCCTATACCCTACCATATCCAACGGGTACAAGTCCTTACTGCCCAGGATTATCAAGCGAGAAGGGCTTTCTGTGAGTGGTTTTTGCGAACAGCTGCTGATCGGCCAGATTTCGCTGATAACATCCTTTTCACCGATGAAGCTGGTTTTACTAAAAATGTAATATTTAATTTCCACAACAATCACGTTTGGTGTGACGAGAATCCTCATGCTACCGTTGAAGCCAAGCACCAGCAACGTTTCCCTCTAAACACCTGGTTAGGCATGATAGGGTTGTTAGGACCGATTGTTTTGCCACAACGTTTAACAGGTCCTGCATATCTCGAGTTCTTGGAAAATACTTTACCTGAACTTTGGAAGATTTACCTATAAATCTAAGACTGAACCTCTGTTTATGCAAGATGGAGCTCCACCGCACTTAACGCGTGCTTTAGAGAACATCTTAACAATGAATTTCTGGGAGATGATAGGGCGAGCAGGTCCATTGCTTGGCCTCCAAGGTCTCCGATCTAAACCCGTTGGATTTTAGTATCTGGGGTTATTTGAAAAGTTTAGTGTACGCACACCGGTAAACGACTTCCAGAGTTGCGCCAACGAATAGAACACTGTTGCCAGATAATACGAGAAAAACCCTTGTTTTTTGAAAGAGTGCGCGCTTCCTTTGAAAGCAGATGTAGATCCTGTGTCGAAATGGAAGGACGTCATTTTGAACATCTTTAGTTATAATCTATTTTGTGTTAAAATGCAATAACATCTTAATAAAAACCGCGAAAGCAAACTTATTCTGCAATTGCGATAAAATCGCTGTTATCTCGTAAACAGTTAATTTGTTTATTATGACTTTTAACCTTATTTTCGATCGTACTAGATGTTTGAGGTTAGTATTCGCCATACGGAAGTATTGTCATGTCAGTCACAAATGGTTAAATTTGCGTAATCGTAGATTGCTGCATTCAGCATGTTTGTTTCATAAGGTTATAACAACTGGTAAGACTAGAGGGTATTTGCGATGCTCTGTATGCTATTAAAGTGTATTTAGCAGACTGTGCATATTTTATAAATGCAACCTGGTCATGACAATAAATTAATATTCTATCTATGCGGCTGGAATAATGTGGATTCAATAAAAATGTACAATTTATTAGTGTTTTTTTTTAACTCGCGGCCGCAAGGACAAGTGTTAGGTCCCATGCTTTATATTAATATGGTGAAAAATGTGAACATTATAATATAACAAAAACTAATCGACTGTATCTTCACGCAAACCTATATATACACACACAGATTTTGCCAGTCATTCACCGTTGATAAGAACTGCCAGCATAAGCATTGTGAAAACATATTTTTCCTAGTTGTTTTGAGCCATCATACGAACAAAGTTCCATTCTGCCAATAAGTGACGCTTAATTCCTGTATTTTCTTAATCTCATTCGAATATCGATTGGAGTGGGACAGAGCAGATCTCTCTCAAAACAACAGTAAGGAAGATTGTACAGCTTTGGATGTACGTGCCAAAATAAATATTGCATGTTTATCATCTGTTTTTTATTTCATTTCGGTAGTAATTCTTGTTCATATGTGAGGTTGTCGTAATCTACATATATCACTTTTTCTTATAAATATCCCAAATTTCCTTCGCAGTTATTGAAATAATAAAATTTGACAGACATCATCATCATCAGCGTCCGTCAGAATTCAAAAATAAATCCTATTATCGCGGGTTGTAACGATGCATCCAACGGCAGCCCAGACACATATATTGTTATATATTTTATTTGTGACGTACGAACTATTAAAATGGTGATAATATAGAGACGTTTTGCGATTTACGAGGGCGAATACAAAGCATTTTTACGCGTCGGGCCAGCTGCGAATATCACATTTAAAAATAAACCACGTCTAGGTGGCAATTTGAACGCGGGCCAATCGAGGATTTTATTATTGTTGAAATAGTAAACTATACTGGCGCGATTGTTATTATTGTGACGTCCTGACATATGGGAATATTGCTGACGTCACATAGCTTCCGTCTCCATCCTTTTTTTCTTTTATTTTTCAAAACTTTTTATAAAATAATTATATGGAGCATCCGAGACTCTTCATAGATTATGATTTAAATGAAATTTAATTGTCTTTTTTATTGTAATTTAATTATACTATACTATGTTATTTATTGACAATATTACAAGCCTAATATATTGTCAAAAAGACTACATCATCGATGGGTGTTCTTCCTATAGCCTTGTAAGTTGAATTCGTCTTCAATCTTCATGGTCAAGTTTGGATGTGAAGGCTTCAGGGGTTTCCATTATTAGAATTTAGGTTTTTGGATAAAATTGCTTAGTAATTATTAAGAATTTTGATGACACATTTGACGTATGTGACAAATTTATTAGGTATTGTATTTTCGATGAATTATAACGTATTTGCTGTACTAAATTGCCATTGAAAAAGAATATTTCAACTTCAGCCAAGGACAGGTAAACATACGCATGCGCAACATAGAAACACATCTTTTGGTAAATTTGCAAACAAACCTTACACTCATCGATAAATGGTGTGCCTGCAATATGGAGCATATCTTTAAACGTCAATATGTGTTCTGTAATAATATCTTACACTCAGTGGGGTAGCGCAAAATCATGGGTTGATGTAAGGTCAAAATTATTTTTTTTTTTTCGTAAGGAAGAAATTTTCTACCTATTTTTTTTTTCCCTGGGCAGCTGTAACCCGAAGAAGGCAACTCGGCCAGAAAGATCTAAGTAGGTAAAATATAGGGCTTTTAGACCACTTTCAAGACCGTTCTCCTCCAGGTGCCCCAGAGCGTTTCTTGTTATACACATTAAGATTTATAATCACTTTACTAATTATTATTTTTCAATTAAAACTTGAACAAACATATTTGACTGCGTTAATAGTGCATTAAGAATGTAGGCGTCAGCGCTATACACTGAAACATTCCATAGACTTCTGTACATGTGACAATCCCTGCGTAAGTGATCGTACAGACTTGTTGTTTCTTGTGTATCAATACAGCTACCGTGGATGTCGTCCCCGCGGACGCCATCGTCTTGAACTGCCCCTCCCACCTACAGCTCCGCTCTGGGGCACCTGGAGGAGAACGGCCTTGAAAGTGGTCTAGAAGCCCTATACTTTAGCTACTAACCTATTGGGCCCCCATGTCATGGTCCCCCTCTCTACCGATTCTGGGTTCGTCCAACCGATCGACCCCAAAGTGCGTCTGCTTTTCCTTGTCCACTTGTTTAAAAGATCTATTGTATCCCCTGTTCTTGCTGTTTTACAGCTGGCCTTCCAACCCTATTCCTTTCAGAAAGTGTAGGATATCAGAAGGCCCCAGGTTAGGTTAGTCTTCCTCTTCGATTTCACGTGCTCCCAGGTGCAACGCCCTTGAGTTGCACAGTGCTACGCAATTTGAGAGGGGATGGATGCCATCCTGTTCCCCAATCATCCAGGGCAGCCTGGCTGTCAGAGATGATTTCTACCCTTCCATTCTTGCTCAGACAGTTTGAGATGCCCTCAGCACAATTCTGCGTGGTAATAATTTCGGCCTGGAAAATGATGGGGGAAGCCCCTAGGCTAAAAGCTTCGCCGTTCCGCTCTTCGTCCCTCCAGATTCCACTGCCCGTGCCATTACGCATTTTCGAGGCATCCACAACCGGATAGACCCCGATTTGGTTTACGAATTTGGTTTCCCTGCTGGAGATGTCTACGCTGTATCCCCCAGAGAAGCTGAAAACGGTCGAGATCTTATCTGCCTTTAGGGACAGTGGTACTGTGTGTTCGATGTAGTTGAAGATGCTGGTGTGGTCTTCAAATTTGTCGGAGAAGCCCTTGCATCCACTACGCTTTGCTTTGTAAGCCTCTAGGGTTGCTTCAGACCACAACACCAAGAATGGTCTCCAGAGCAGCCGTCGGTGTGGAGAACCTGGCTTTCGTGATGCCCAAACAGGCAATCCTTTGGACTTTACTAAGCGCACTTATAGCATAGCCTAGATTTGCTTTATGCCACCAGACTAGCGAGTGTACAGCCAGTGTACTATTGCAGGCGTTTCAGGCTTCACGTTTTACCGAACAAATTTCCTATCTAAATCACTATTTATTTCAAATATTTCTTTTTTTTACGATCTAATAAATATTTCTTTGCTAGTATTTACAACAATAATTTATTTGGATTAATGCATATTTTTAACGGCGAAAAAAAAACCATTTCTCCATTGACAAATGTGGACGAATACGTCACACGTACTTTGATACGGAATCTGTACAGTGTATACACGCAACCTCACGTATTCCATCCAACATTCTCGCTTCAATGAATATTGTCAGTTCGCCGTGAAAAATCGCGACATAAATCGCCTTCGAAAGCTGCCCGAAATAAACGACTGAACCTTGGGTTTCTTGCGAAGTCTCCGGTATCACTTCAATACATATATAGCGAGTACTAAAAATACCAGAAAAAATTATTATCTTGACCGCCTAACAGTGATGTATGAACATGATGTCGTAATATATGAGATTTTTTCTTTTATAAATCGCGTCCATTTGTGAGTGTATTAGCGAATATGGGCGATTCGAATATAAAGGAAGAAAGATTTTTTTTTGACATTTGTATTAAGGCCATAAGCAATCATTCTTTATTATTACGAAACAATAACAATGATTGCATTTTTAATTAAAAATAGTGTGAAAATATATGTTTATATTTCAACTCGGTTCCAAATATACAAAAATGGCTTCATGAAAGCAACCCTCGGTGTTCATAAATAGTTTTGCGATGTTTTCCCGCAGGCCAGGGCCGTATTCAGTACGCAGCACTCCCATCCAATATAATGCAATGAAATAGATGAAGCCTAGAACTATAAATTAATACCGAGCGGATCTTTATATAAAGCGGACGTATAATTATTAAGTATACAGTGACCGGTATAAATATTGCAACATATGGGAAATTTTTTTATTGTTAAAATACACTAAAACTTTATTTGGGAGAACCCCAAAATTTATTTTGACACACGTCACGTGACCACCACTATGGCGGTAAATTTAAAAAATATGCCGTCAATCTGCAAAAAGTGAGGTTAAATGACATGATATCCAAAAAAGTTATTTGAAAAAGTTGCTTAGAATTCAATTTTGGGGCCGTATGCAAATTTTTGTAAACATATGTAAAAAAAAATTAAAATGACAATTTTTCCAAATATTGTTTCATTGAATTACATATTTCCATTTTTTTGGCTCTTAGCAGCTCAACTGTAGTGCTATGTCCAAATATGGTTAATACTCAAACAGTTTTGTCAATGTTTGCATAATTAACATAGCGAAAACTGAAAAGTACGATTTCAGTGTGACAATTGTTGTTGTAAGGGACTGTATCTAGTAGTAATAAATAAAATTTTACAAACATTTTCTCTCCAAACCATTAAACAGACATTACTTTTATTGAAAATTATTATATTTCTTATTTGTTTTCGGCATTAAAGTGGAAACCGTTAGTCAAAAACTGATAATACTACATGGACGTACCCAAGGTTTTAAAGTAGATTTTGAAATTGGAGAACAACGACTAATAAACAGTAGGTAAAATAAAAATGGTAGTAATTGCTTATTTGCCAAAAAATTAAAATAGTTTACTACATTATTTTGTTGTTTATAATTTCAAAGCCTACCTTACTTATAAGAAACAACGATATGTTTGTCTAACAAGTATGCATTTTTAGAGTTTCATTTCTTAGTTGTTCATTACTATTAGCTATTGTTTAAATGTTTTTGCTTATTAAGTATTCCTATCATTAGCTGAAAATACTGGTTATTTATTTCTACTGCGTTTTGTAGTTTCAAAACCTACATCAATACCTTCGGTGCGTGCAACATTGTGAGGGCTTAAATGTTTAGTGTTATCAGTTTTCAACTACCGATTTCACTTTAACGCAGAAAGCAAAAAAAAATACGATAATTTTCAATAAAAGTAATGTTTGCTAAGTGGTTTAGAAACAACATTTTTGTAAAATTTTATTTATTGCTATTAGATACAGTCCCTTGCAACAACAATTGTCACATTGAAATCGTACTTTTCAGTTTTCGCTATGTTAATAATGCAAAAATTGACAAAACTGTTGAGTATCAACCAAATTTGGAAATAGCACTGCAGTTGAGCTGCTAAGAGCGAAAAAAAACAATGGAAATATGTAATTCAATGAAACAATATTTGGAAAAATTGTGATTTTTATTTTTTTTTAAATATGTTTACAAAAATTTGCATACAGCCTCAAAATTGAATTCTAAGCAACTTTTTCAAATAACTTTTTTGGATATCATACCATCTAACCTCACTTTTTGCAGATTCACGGCATATTTTTTAAATTTACCGCCATACACAGAGATTCAAAATGATTGTCAATTCCGCTCCTATAGATAGTAACAGGTGTAGGTATATGCCGCGTGTTTGTATGAAGTTTTGAACTAAGTCAGTGTTGGAACATAAGAAAGTAAACGGATCTGTCATAAATAAGGAAAACTAACCTATATTTGAACTCGCATTATATAAAACGACTAGGATTGTGTGTTTCTGCTTGTAAAAATGAAATGTAATTAATTTAACTTTACTAAATTATGATTTTACAATTCAGTACTAACTGGTGTTTAACTAAATTTATTTATTACTTTAAATTATAACATACAATTAGTATAATTATTAAGTGACAAAACTGCATCTCTCAGTTCTTCTATGGTATGCATGCGGTTTCTATAGATACTATTTTTTAGATAGCCGAACATGAAGTAATCTAATGGGGTTAGATCAGGCGATCTTGGTGGCCATCTTTGTGCTCTAAAGAACCTGTCAGCAAAAAACTGTTGAAGATATTGGCAGGTTTGTCGAACAGTATGTGCTGGAGCATTATCGTGCTGAAAATAACCTGCTTCAAGCTCCTTTTCTTGTAACTCTGCAATAAACAATTCCAACATCTGTTGGTAACGTTGGGGTGTTACAGTTTCCTCGAAGAAAATTGGCCCTATTATTACCAATAATAGACATAGCTAACCAAACTCCAACTTTTACGGGATGCAATTGCGTTTCTCGGAATTCGTGTGGATTTTCTGCAGACCAGATACAATAGTTTTGTAAATTGATATAGTCTGTTAGATAAAACCAGGCTTCATCCGAGAAAAATGATTTGTTTAGCAAGTCATCGTCCCTTAAATTGTTATGAGACCAATGACAATATTCCAATCGCCTATCGTGATCTAATGGTAATAATTCCTGTACCGTAGAAACTTTATAGGGATGAAAATGTAACTTTCTTTTGACAGCTCATTGCGCTGAAGTGTATGATAAGCCTATAAAATTATAAAAATGTAATAAACTATTTCACTTAATGTAATATTGATTTTTTACTTGTTTGTAGCTATTACCACAGATAAATTCCCTTATTTTCTTACAGTATTCAGAAATACTATTGTTGGTGATATTAGATGTAAATATAAACGATTTGAAAAAATTATAAGATAAATAATCGAAAGATACTACAACACGCACGCCAATGTCGCTAAATGTCAAGAAAATTAATTTAATGTATGAAATTTGTATGTAGCTAACTTCGCTCATTAAATTGGTAATAAGTATAGATAAATTTTTCCGGAAAACAGTTTTTTTCTTACGACAATCATTTTGAATCACATGTACTAGTGGTCACGTGACGTGTGTCAAAATAAATTTTGGGGTTTCTAGACATGCACAACCTATCCCCCAAAAAAAGTTTTAGTATATTCTAACAATAAAAAGATTTCCCATATGTTGCAATATTTATGCCGGTCACTGTATAAAGCGGACTTATAATTATTGAGTGAATATGCGGAATAAAAGAAAATTAAATTTCCAGATTTATATTATTCAAATTGATAAAAACCTACTAAGTATTATCGAGAAAGATATTGAAATGGGTCTTTTACGCGATGAAGTACTTCCATCGATACTAAAAAGACAATAAAGCTACAGGCATCGGTTACAAGATACATATATTATTGAGGGTTAACTAATACATATCTACGGTAGAGCTTAATTATGTTTATTTATTGCACGTGTCCTAGAGGTGCCCAGCTCCAATTGCTCTGAGAAAACCGCAAGACTATTGCTCTTCGACTCGCATAATTTTGTTTTACGGCGACGGACAGGATTGTATTTGAAATACTAAGTAATATTAGTTTCGCGTGGCAATAATAGATGGCGCAATGCCGCTTCTTATCTTTACTGGAGTTAATCTTTGCTATGGAGTATTGAGTGTCAGAGGATAAACTCCAGTCGAATCAAAACATGAACACGATATCTTTCATCTCGCGTTTAATTATCCCCTCATTAAAACGGTTCCGTTAGGAAATGGGTCATTCGGAACGTTATAAAACCTGCAGAATAAGATGAAATAAATATTTTTGTGTATCTGGGTCGAACACAGAGCGTTCTTGATGTTTAAACGTGTTAATGGTTTCCAGAAAAAAAAAAAAACGCACGGAACGATTTAAACCATTCATTCACAGCAAAATATTTATCTTCCGGCAGATCCTACGGCTTGCTGTTCTTATTTCCCGTCAGCGAAACGATAGCCGACCGTGCACAACACGAATACTCGTTTCCGATGTTTTACTCGCAATAAATTCATCGTAAATAAGTTTGGAAAGGATCATCATATATACAGTGTGCACGCGGGCGACCTGTTGATGGGCATATCGGAAATGGTTGGTCGACTGTAATATGAGCAGCCAAATTCTTCACGATTTCAATCATGGTTGTCTGCAAGGTATTTAAAAATATCCGCAATAAACATTTATTTAATTATAAATATTTTATTCGCAATGATAATTGTATGAATACGCTCACTTTGTGTTGGTTAATTAAAATGTAGATTCTTACGCGATCAATACTGAGAAATTGGACTGCTTTTTCGTCTGTAAACTAGTGTTGGGCAAAGAGTAATTAGATAGTTCAACTTTCATAGTTATAATTATAAATTAATTGAATATTTCAACTATAAAATTTTGTCATTAATTTGTTAGAAACTCTCTCCTCTGGATATCTTTATTTACAAATTTTACTGGCTAAAAAAGAATTTCTTTCATCTATTACGTCTTCAAAGTACAGTCGCGGGCAAATGTTATAAGCACCTTTGACAAAACTAATGGGTTTCATGTTTCTTGCATTTTTTTTGTGACAGTTATTTTAACGTTTATATAATCGTCTTTATGGTTACAATAGTCTTTAGAGATACCTTTTGTAAATGTATTATTTTTTTATATATTTTCAAGTCTTCGAGATGTCACTTTCCCCCTCCCACCTAAAAAGTATTATAGCTGCACTAAAAACACTCTAATATGCAACAAATTAATAATATCCCTTAAAATACTACATATTTATAATGTATTACCTACAAGTTTTTATTTACTCATTTCTTACTGTGATATTCGCCCAAAATTTAGGGTGCCTATAACATTTGCTCGCAACTGTATAGTAGTAGACTTCTCATACTTTGATAACTTGCTATTTATTTCAAATCTTGTTAGCTGCTAATTTAATAGTCTACATATTAAGTACATTAATTTTATAACCGCTATTAAAATTTTAATTTGCCTAGATTATTTGTAGAAACCATTAAAAATAGGTGTAGTGAAACCTGACATGCATTGATAAACTGTAATTCTACTTTACTTTTAGTGAAAACATACAGGACCTTCCATTAAAAAAAAAACATTTTGAAAATGGTAAAATCAATATTTGATTTGGGGATGAAAATGTATTACATTAACATGTTCATCTAGTCTAGTATTTGATGCTGCCGATCTCTGCACCAGTTAATACTGCTGTGGACGAACACCTTTGAGTTCGCGAGAGTTTTTTTTTTAAGCGGCACAGATGTTAATTTTGATCCCGATTTACCTTTTTCGATGTCGCGTAGAAATTCTCACAAACATTTTTATTTTGTAATTAAGTTTTTTTTTAATTGAATTGATTTGATTAATTTTATGTAATTGTTCAGTTTATATTAAATTCATTCTTTTATACATTTTGCGTACACCAGGATTGTATATATTTTGTTCAATGTAATATTCTAGTTTTTTCTTTGCGATTCGTGCGACTTTGTAGCACGCAGATATTATTTTATATATTACCGTGTTTGCGCCTCTTTAAGGGAGTTCTTTGACGAGATGTCCGTGTAAGTAGATTGTTATTTGATTTTCATTGCTGTTTTTTGATTTTTCATTATTATATTATTATATTAGAATTTTGTTCGGTTAAATTGAAATCTATCTCTTGAGTCAGGGAACTCAGTTAGATAATAAGAGTTGTTGTAGTTTTTGTGCACAAATTTGTTATAAAATCTGTTATTATCATTTGTTTGTTGTAGAAGGGATTGTACGTTTTAAGAGTTTTATTATTTTTTTTTTCCGTTTCTAGTTTTCAAATTAGTTTTATTTATTATTCACCTCGTGAAAGGTGAAAAGAAAGCATTGTGCTTGTGTTTAAATTTCAATTTTGTAAATTTATTTGTTTTCCACGTTTAATATTAATTTTAGTTGTTTTAACCTTGAGACCACGTGGAGTATTTGAGAAGCAGAATTTTCTTCTAGAACAAATCTACCATTTTGTTTGTTAGAGGATTTTGAATTGTCCTTTGTAAATGTAAATTCAGGCAGGTTTTATTTTTGGCCAGGACTTTCAGTCGATGGTTTTGTTTTCCCTGCAATTTGTAATTAGTTTTTTTTTTTTTTTGATATAATAAATTTTGATTACTTTCACCCACTTTTTATTTTTATGATTAGTTCAATCCTGAAAATAACCTTGAGGTTATTAAGTCTTTTGCGCCCTTTTAAATTTTTATCCACTGAGCTAGTAGATTTAATTTTTTTTTTATTTCACTTTTCATATATGCTGGTACCATCAGTTCACAGCAATACGTTGGCAGCAGTGGTCCGCAGTCAAAGGAAGCACTAACCGACACTTTTTATATAATAATAATAATATTTAACGTTTACAATATAATTCATTGTTTGATCTAGCGAAGCGACGATATCTGTTCTTTGTCTAAGTTTTTGTTGCCTTTGAAGATTTGATTTGTAGTTTTATTGTCTTAATTTTGAATAGTTTATAACATCTTTTTAAAACGTAAAAACATATTATAAACTACTTAGTTTTTACATTTTAAACGTACCACAACGAAGTTCATGTTTGATGTTGTAGATGGCGCACTTTTGATAATTATTTTTTTTAAATTTTAACTCCTTTTTAGAATATTAATATTTTACAATGAGTTATTGACTTTGTTTGTGAATAAAACATATAAATTTAATTCCTTTGATGACCTGATGTAGAATTTCGATTAAAAGTATTTTTTTGCAATATGAAATAAATATAACTAACAGCTTCTTGCGGGTTTCGCCGTGTGTCAACACTTTCGCTCGACGTTTCGCTGTTCATATCGACAGCTTCTTCAGGATAACTGAACTGATTCTCCATGGTCCGACATTCTTCTTATATACGCCCCTGGTGCATCCAACCGTGTAGTTTCCGCTCCATTGACCGTGACGGTTCGTAGTAGGCTCTTTCACGTGTTGCTAAGGTGGTACCCTTCTTCTCTGTTAACGGTTTTATTCTTCTCTATTTCTATGGCTTCCCTGATGAGTCTTTTCCCGTATTCTTGTGGTAGTTATTACTTTTACATTCTTGAAATCCATTTTGTGTCCGGTGTCGTGCATGTGTTCTGCCACCGCTGATTGCTCGGTCCTTCTTAATCTTGCGTCCCTCTCGTGTTCTTTTATTCTTATGTCGATGGCTCTTCCTGTTTGTCCCACGTAGCACTGTCCGCATTGGCATGTTAGTTTGTAGATACCTTCTGTGCGCCCCTTGGGTATCTTATCCTTTACATACAATACATTACGAAAACCAGTCCTGATTCTAGCTTGGGGTTCACTAGAGCTCTTAGTACCGCTGTCTGTAGCAATATAGACCATCCTGATTGATTTCAATTGCACAATGCAATCCAGATCAATTCCCCTGAATCCGTCTTTGTAGTTGGATTGATTCCAGCTTTTGTGATTGGTGATTTCCATTCCGAATTTCTGTTAAAAAGTTAAGTGGTTGCTATTGTTATTTCCGTTATGATTGATGCTACGATATTGGTTAAATTAACAAAGTAGTGGTATTTCTCATGTTGATTAAGATATAGTCATTAGGAAAACAATGTTTTTTAATGGGTCACCCTGTATGTTTCTCAAAAAATTTGAAAGCTTTAGTTTAAAAGTTTTTAATACACTATATTACATTAAAATTAATAAATAAGGAAATTATATTAGCTTCCAACTACTTAACTCCTTTTCTGGCGTGTTCCGCAGGTCTCTAATCTCAGGCCTTCAATGTTTTATATAATTTATACCGTGAAATAACTTACGCTAAGCGAATTAAATACATACAAATATACACAAGAAATACTTGCAGAATATCCTTCCAAGAATCACTGACCCACAAGATCGGATACAAATTGGCAAGAACGCAGACACCAATCACTATTTCCTCTTCGATTACACACACAAAACAGCACACTACAAACTTTTCCCTTTGTATCTTCCAGTGAATTTCGTGGGTGGGATTGCGCGATATTTCCCACCCGAAAGAAAGTGATATAAGCAGAAATATACGGGCTAATTTTGCACGAGACCCGATTATTTATAACTTCCGATGAGTGAACTGGTTCGTTAACTTGCTACTTACTGCAACGGAACTCTTTAACGGTGATGGTGGCGATACATATAACTTTAGCGCCGTGGTGGTGAATATAAGGCTTACACAGTAACACCTTTAGGCGATTCGAGTTTATTTATAGAGAATTTATAGAAGAGGAATTTACACTAAAAAAAAATGGTTGACGTAGTCGATAAACATGTCGGAAAAAGTAATGTGTACGTATTTTTAACGTAAGGTAGGTAAGCCGTGTTAGTAGGTATATAATATTAGTCATAAGCGGAGTTGCCACGAGACGGTGTTGTGTGAAAATAGTTTCTAATTATAATGGTTCTAAAATGCGGATAAGTATAGATATTAAGAAAAACATTGCGATATGGATTTCTGCATATTTATTCTCCACACGGAATGAAACTTTCCTTTTTATCAAATATGCTTCGATTAATGACTACAATTTAATATTATTTTTATTTTATATTATTTCGTTCCGAACACAGTTGCTCCACTGCCCTACTTCATTTTGTGGATGACATCTGTGGGGCTGCAGATCTGCGAAGGTCTGTTGCTTTTGTGTTATTGCCCTAACAACCAGAAATATTACATAGATATTTTTAAAAATATATTTTATAAAATATTTCGTGAGGGTTTTTTGAATATATTTTTCATATTTTTTCTAAATATAGATAAAATATACAATTAAAATATTATTCCGTATTTTAAAATAATGTAAGCGCTAATTTTTTCTAAAAATTTGTAAAATATTATTTAAATGAAAATTGAGATTTTTATGCAATCTATTTAATTTGTCAAAATGAACTAAAAATTGTTCTTGGTTATTTAGAAGTATAACGTCGATAACGAAAAGTGAAACATACATAGGGTTGTCTAAAAGGCAAAGAACTGTTTTTTCACACTCACCATACAAGTTAATAATCAATAACTCGGCATCTTTTAAAGCATACTGAAGGTTTATCAAATTAATCACTATTTTTTAATTGAAGTGTTCTAAATAAAACAAACGTATTTATTATCATTTATTTGAATAAGCCCAATAAAAATGAAAAATACTCATTTAAAGTCTAGCCTTGGCTGGTGCCAAGTACAACCCTATGGCTTTTTTCATATCTTAGTAGTAGTGGCGCTTCATGACGTTTCCTTGTGGCCTCTAAAACAATGCCAATTGTATTAGATCATACCATGAATAAAACATCGTACAACATTATCAACACCTACTAATACATTGGAGCATTACAATAATTGGAGTGGTAGCTACATTCTAATACTTACGATACTTATTTTACTTTAATTCATAATATTTGGAAAACATTCTACGTACAACAATAATACACAACGTATTCTAACCTCTATTTGAGGTTATGACGCTTATCTACCGAGATGAATCTCTTAAGCAAATCAACTAGCAATTTATCTGGTAGATCCAGTACATAATATGATGCATAAAATTCCTACAATTATATTATTAAACGGTTTCTATACATAGCGATATTGAGCATTCCAATTGTCTTATAAATGCCATGACATGTTCAAAGTTTTGCTTACCTCGTAGTCACCACAAACACTAAAACACACCCCGCAACAATTAATTACACAGTTAACCCTTATCTGCCCTATCGTATACTATTGTAAACTATAACATGTAACGGACAAACGAATGAAAACGTTGATGATACGCACGTGCGCGTATGCATTCTAGGTACTTAATCCATAGACGCATAAATAATACTAAATCATATAACACCGGCACCGTAATGAATAGAGGTGTTGTGTTGACGTTCGCAACTTACAAATATTACAAATAATATTAATAAAAACGCAGATATATTAATAGAAAAGTTACAGCGCTCAACTTAGATACTATTAAATCATATTAGATATAATATTATCTAATTTAATCTTTAAACTATCATTTTAAATAGGTACATACCTACTTAATATGTAGGCATATTTTACCCATTTTATATTATTCGTCATACCACCAAATGTACAAAAGCAAAAATTCATCTTTTTTTATATGAAAATAAATATTTACAGAAATACAAAGCAAAATATTCTTGCAGAGTTATGAAAAATATATTGAGAAAAACATTTGCAATAAAATATTATTAATGCTACATAACATATATATTTTTTAAATGTTTTTCCTAATATATTTTATAATATATTTTATGCATATTATATTAACTAAAATTCAAGAAAGATTTAATATGTTTTAAATTTTAAATATAAATAATATATTGGTCACTGGGGTAGATAAAAAAAAAACATCAGCAAAGCATTTATTACTTTAGACCGAATTTTCTGAATGTAGTGATGTTCTTATTCTAGGTTGTGAGTTTATTTTTTTTTTATTGTATAATATAATTACGAGTTTTAAGTGTGTATTATATTCCTTCACAATGACCAGTACACATAATATGTAGTTCAATGCTTCAATCTATTCTTTATAAATACTATCTTTAGCATTTATAAACGGCAGCCAGATATATTTATAAGCAATCCCAGGTGCACTTTATAGCCACTAGCATCGTAAAACGCGCAAATAAATATATACTGCAGAAAAGATACATGAACCTAGTCAACTATATATAAATCAGTCCTAATTTCTCGTCTTCAAATCGCGATGCGAACGACCAATAATAATCTGTGGAATAAATTATCTGTTCAGTAGGAATAAAAAATATATATATATACTTTATCGATTTTTGTTCACGGTTTAATTCCCCCCATTGTTTATTTGCAGATCTCAAAAACCCGTATACGATCTTCCGACATTTCTCTGATTGATTACCGATTCGAAACCAGATGCGGTAAACTTTGGCGAACATCGTCAATCATAACGGAGAAGTAGCACCGCTTCTTTGGTCTTTATTGTTGGGACGTCGAAGATGTTGAGAAAGCTTCCGGCATTTTGTGATTGAATGTGCGTGTTTAGACTCGAGATTTTTTGGGTTTATTGATTGAGTCTGCCTCGTTGATATATAATGTTTCCTGGTTACTTATAAATGTGTTGTATGTAACGTAATGAAACTGTGTGTGGGTCTTTCTAAGTAAATAATACTTTTGTAGGTAATTGCCCTTAAATGAGAAAAGTACATACATGTATTAATGATACTCTGCACCAGAAATAATTGCAGAATAATATTTATTTGTTCCTCAAATTAATTTGTAATAATATACTTTCAAATTATTTTTTGTTTTGCTTTTATTTGAAGGAATATCATTCCTCTGGATTATAACCAAGTGAGTCTACCATCTTCTGATGCATACAAAAGCAAAAAAGATAAATTAAAATACAAAAAAAAACAAAAAAATGCATCTAGATTATTATTCCACTTAATTATTATTACGAAACAAATTATAACAACTTTACTAAAAATTATTTATTTTGGTAATCGCTAACTTTGTCATTGTTACGTTTAGTTTACGAAACTGAACAGAGATGACGCCAAAAACACTGTGGCAGTGCACAAAATATCCCTTTTCATCCAAACAGTGAAATAAGTGTGTAAGAAGAGTCTGTTGCATGCCCAGTTTTCTTAAGAAGAATTCAAGTTTTTTGTTGTGTCACAAGCAGTAAGTCCATTCCTCTGGTAAGCAGAAAATGTTTTTATTTTCTAGGAGATATTTATAAATGTTATTAGAAGCCTAAAACCTAAGAAATTCTAGTCTAGGAGACGCACAGGCGATACACACAATCTTAGACGCGCTGTTCAAGTTGCCTCCGTGCAAATTTCAATTAGACCACATTGTGGGATTTTGTCGCGCGAGAAACTTCTAATATCGAGTGCATTTTTGTTCGTTTTACCTGGGACTGCCAGGAGATTTGTGTCCTTTGCATCGATATTCCTGAAAAGGGTTCTGAAACAGCAGCGTCAAGCCGGCATTTCATTTTGTTAATGGCGTCATCTTAGGTCACTGGTAAGCGGACTTCTTCTCTTGTTAATTTTATCAGTTTAGTAATCCGATCCTATCTTAGGACCTTCTATTATCTACTATCTACTACCTACTACTGCAACTACTAAGTTATCTTGGCTTGAGTTAAACCAAGAGGGTGAACGAAGTACTCAGTTTGGGAGAGCAAATCCGGATCGTTGAATTCGAAAGGGGACCACGTCTTGACATCAGCGTAACGCGCTCAAACCACCCTCACGGACGCAATACACCGACACTTCTAGAAATTTACCAGCTGGGTCGTATATTATAGTTTTATTATTCTCTTTTCTTTGCACCAAATCAATTTTTCATTATTTTATTTTATTCATTTTTCTAAAATCCGATCACATGACATAAACCTTCCGGCCAACTTTTAACCTAGATATTAAGCATAACCTCTATATTTCGGAATTATATCATAATTAATAGTTTAATTTATTATTTAAGTATACAGGTTAAAACCGAACATCAATATATTTATATATTATCATCGTAACCTATGTTAAGAGTCGTTTTATTGTAATTCATTGTATTTTCTATTTATCTTGAATTTAATTTGTTTTGTCAAATATACAGTGTTATCCAAAAATTTGTGTGTCGAACCAAATTATTTCGATCCAAGAAGACCTTACGCTGGAGAGCGAGCGAACCCCGTAACAGTTGATATCAACACCCTGTATACCGAAAGTGCTGTAAAGTTGAAAATATTTTCCTTAAATAGACCACAGTGGGCTATGACTACACTGCAAATTTCAAAATCAAATTCCTGCTAGAAGTTCAAAAACATCTAATGACCCAGTTCGGTGGGACACCCTGTATATTTTCAATTTCATTTAATTGTTTTTCTTTATGATTAAATTGTAAAAGTAATTTCATTGTTGCTTTCTGGCTTTCCCGTTGTTGGTTACAGTTGACGACCTATTTAGAAAAAAAAATATAGAACTCGCATCTTCGGTTTATGAGTGGCCGGCACTCTCATGCATTTTTACTGGACTATCTGATAAGTCGCAATGTCACAATGTACACGCACGCTTCCTGAGAGAAAGCGCCTGCTATACTTCAAGTCACATCTTAAAACTTCAAAATACCTCCGAGGAGATAAAAATAATTAAGGATTCGGCCACTTAAAGGCGCGAATGGTGCAACGGTGTGTCCCGATTTTGTCGCAACTCCTCGCAACGCAGCTAAAAGAGAGTAGAATCTAGTTCGCTTGCACACCATTGACGTCATTGCCGGCCCAGAATAGCAGGCGCGCGTACAGAAGCCGGCGATTAGACTTCTGAAACGAGGTACACGTTCTCGTTAAACGGGACAAGGGGGACAGATAGGCGGCGGTGCACTGCACGACGATGGATAGATGGGTCAAGGAACGGATGGTGGGCCCGCAGCTCGCATGAGGTTCGTCGACATGCACCGGTCGGCCAATGAACGCCAATGTTTTGGCCGGTGCACCTTGACGTATTACTTGCACTTCTTTGACGCGCGAAATGTTGTTAAAAGTGCATGTTGCTGAGAAAGTTTGGATTAATGGAAAGTTGTTGCAACCGTATTTAGAAAAGATGAAAGAGCTTTTTTTATTCTACATCAAACTTCACACCCTTCTGGAAGGTTTTAGAACTTAAAAAGAGAAAGAATTTAACTTGCTAAAAAAATCTTATGCACTTAAATGGGACAAAATAGTTTTTCTACACCCTAAAAAAAAAATGTGGTAAAATTACCCCAAAAATAGATGGCAACTGGGCTACCGCCTATTTTTGGGGTAAATTTACACCTCTAAAGTAATATTCCCTAATGGAATAGAATAATTTCAGGTAGATTTACCACACCTTCAAGGAATATTCCACCAATATGTAAAAAATCCCCTATAGGTGTCAATTTACCCCAAAAATAGGCGGTAGCCCAGTTGCCATCTATTTTTGGGGTAATTTTACCACATTTTTTTTTTTAATGTATAGATTAGAGTAACCAGAAAAAAATTAGAAATAATTGATTATTAGGTTGTTTTATCATCCAGAAATATTAAGTTTCAGTTATCTAATAACATGTTTATTTCATTTAGAACTTAATGCAGATTCTCCACTTAAATATTCAAAATATACCATTTATAATATTAGATCTAATTTTAATAATTTCTGAAAGATATATTAATTAGTTGGATTACAGAGAGTTTACAATAATTTCAATAAATTTTTAAATTCAATAAGCAATGTTTTTAAAGAGTAAACATTTTGGGAGAAAGGTCGATAAGAAAAGCCAATAGTTACTAAGAATTGGTTGTATTCATAAGACAGATCTAGTTGAATATACTCATAAAATAAATTTTGACTAACAAAATACATTAAAAAATCTTATCAATTTGAGTTTGGATTTGGAGCTTTTTTATTTTTGTTGCCCTGTTCAGGGTATATTTAAAAAAAATACCCCTGCAGAACTTCTAATGTGTTAGAAGTCTCTTTTGCGTACTGCAAATGAAAATTAAAATATGGCGCCATCATTTGTTGCAATGCAGAACGAAATGAATCTGTTGGGTCTAATAACTGTCTTTCTACTATTAAAGAATGCGACTTCACATTTCTTAGAAAAGAAAAATAAATGTAAAAAACATATGAAATAAATATATCTTTATTAATATCTTCTTCCAAGCATATTATCAACTGTGTATTCACCTCAATTTCTTCAAGTTTAGATTTATCCTGAAAATTTTTAATAAATTTAGCTTTTAAAAATATATTGTATGTAGATAATAGTGCTGCGAATCGAAACCTCTTTATGTGAAACCGGGGTTTGGATGCAGTGATTAATCGTCTTTAAAAATTGTAACCGGTAAACCGGTTTTTAAAATTGTAACGAAAACCGGTTTTCAAAATCAAAACCGGTTAAAGCAGATTATCGCGCCTTAAATAGGTTTTTCGAATTTAAAATACATAACACTTTTAAAAAAGTAATACGTATTGTTTTTAGTTTGAAACTGGTTTTGAAAATCGATTTTAAAAACTGAATTTTAAAAACCGATTTTTCCTAAAAATCGATTAACCGGTTTTTGATATCTGGCGATTCCCGCAATGCTAGTATATACATAGATAATGTTGTGATTAACTATTGAACTCAAATTTGCCGTCCTGCGGTCTTGCACATTTGCATGTATAAGTGCTTAATACCTACTTTACTTTTGTCATAAATCCTAGAGTAAAACCAAAATAGTCTCTTCCTTACTTTACTTGTATCATCACTTAACAACGAAAACATAGCCTCCAATAACGGCAAGACACTAGTCGTTTTATATTTCCAAATGTTTAATGAAAGAGAAAAAAATAATTGACTCCTTCAAAACGAAGACTTCTGTTGTTTAAATTGAAAAGTTTGATACGGTAGTTTCCTGCGTGTCACTTGCACGTTGAAAACTTTAAATAAATGTATCATATCTTGTAGCAACAATACCGCCAAATGCTATTGAGGGTAAGTTCCCAGTATATCATATTAGATATCCATACGCAGGTGTATGTCTATTATTTATGTGTGCTGTCATAATTAAGTACATGGTAATCATCTCAATACATAATTAATGTAAAATGAACTTACCTCAATCTTTATTTGCAAGACAAAATGAAAAACACACCATTTACATTTATGCGTTGAAGCCATCAGTGTAGATGCCGCACTTGTATTCAAACTGCGTACCTCAAACGCTTGCGCGTTGTATAGTCGACGGCTATGTAATGCATTCTCCTAACGGGTTTAATTTTTGATCAAGCGACACAATGTAATGCAATGTTAAAAAAAAAATATTTTGTGTTCCAATCAAATAACAGATGCCTTATATAATATATATAATCATAATTTCATGTCCCTTGTATTGTGCATATTGTATTTTTACCAACATAAGGGGTAATATTCCACGAAATATGTTATTTTTCCTTGCTCCTAAGTAAATTTCCCCAAGTGGGGGAAAATTACTTCATTTATTGAAGTATTTTTCCATCAAAGTCGGTTTACCAGGCAAAATTACACCTAATTTGTGGTAATCTGATGTTTACCCTCTTTTTGGTGTAATTTTACCTTATATTTCATATGTTTTTTCACATACCAGTGAGGTAAATTTACCATCATTTTTTAGAGTGTAGGGCCTGAAATACTAAATGTAGATCCATGTTTTATTTTGTAACAACATTATTTTATCACACATTTCGCAGGTTATTAATGCAGATGACACCTTACCTTAGGATTAAAACCGACAACGGGAGAAACGAAGTCCAAATAATATTAATAGAATGTATGTACAATATTGTTTTATGCAGACGTCGCTACCTAACAAAGTTTCGTCCAGACGGTATATTATTTAGATGAGACCTGTGTTAATGTAGGCCACACTAAATAAAATCTATGGAAACATTTCTGCAACTCTTTATCGAAAGGATTAACAAGTGGGTTAAAAAAAAATCATCCGGAAAAAGCATTAGACTTATTATACTATTTTGTTGGTTGAATTAAACAAATTGAAATAGATGAACACGTTTTTTTTTGTATATGTTTCTTAAACGTTTTAGTTAAATTATTGCATATTAGTATTGTTATTACTAGAGACCGTTTTATATGCAAAGTGCATATATTTTATTTTTTGCATAGCTTTAATTATAGTCTATATGTAGACGTATTACACTAATTGAAGTTAATTAGCGCTAAATTAGTAATTGCATATATTGCATATTTAAGCTTTTTCTTATCCTTTCTATTAGTAAAAATTCCTAGTAATTCCTAATGTAGATCGACAATCGACAATTCTCAGAACGATAAATCTTTTACATTGGTTTCTCTAATACTTTTTTTCCAAGAACTGCACGTGTTTAATTTCGCCTAGCAGAAGGGATGTGGTAAATACGTTTTATTATTATTAATTCCCAAATAAACTATTCATTCATTGAATATCTTTGAGCGAAACAGCATATAATTGTGTTACGTTTTTAAATACTGTGCGTACATACAATGAGTATAGCGAACAAAATTTCTTTATGGATTAAGCCATATCCTGAACTGGTAAAGGATGGCGACAAAATATTTTGTCGAGCCTGCAGTAAACTGGTAAGTTTAATTTTACTAAAAGCTTTATAATTGTTTTTAAATTCTTCAACTTTTGATATAAAATGACAATTGTTGTTGTAGGTGTCTTCTGAGAGAAAATACTTGATTGATCAATACGCTAAAACTCCATCATATATTGGAAAATGTGAAAAACTAAAGCGATCCGCATGTGTAAGCATGTGTAGCAATCTATACGTCAATGTGTAGCATCAACTCCAGGAAACTCAGAACAAGAAGAATATAATACGGATCTGTGTAACGCATTAATTTCGTCTAACATACCATTAACAAGATTACACAATGTTAATTTGAAATCATTTCTGCGAAAATATTGCAAACATAATAGATAGATAGATAGATAGATAGATAGATAGATAGATAGATAGATAGATAGATAGATAATTTTATTCGTGCGTGACAAAAAAAAAATCGTATGCACATGTCAGATTAAAATTAACAAAGAACATTAAACATTAACAACAGACAAAGATATTAAACATTGACAACAAACAAAGATACAAGTACAGGTACGAAAAAATTATGTTATATCTTGTTACCAGCAAACAATATCAGACATTCAACAATTGGTAGGGAATAATTTTATTTATATCATGGTAGATGAAAGTACGGATGAAGTGCGGCCGTTATATTGCCCATTTGTTTAATAGGAATTCTTTATGAAGATATTGTAGGTAAATCATATTTAATTTATTGTAAAGAACTTCAAAAAACAAATAATATGACAATTGTCCAATTCGTTCAAGAAGGTTTATCAAATTTCTTTTTACCTGGAAGTATACCTTGTGAAAAAATTTTACTAATGTTGTCCGACGCTGCACCATACATGATAAAAGCCGCGCAAAATTTAAAAAAAAAATATAGTTACATTAATCATACCACTTGTTTAGCTCATGGGTTCAATCGTGTAGCCGAAGACATTAGGAATCAATTCCCTTTGATTAATGATTTAATTATCAATGTCAAAAAAGTATTTTTAAAAGCACCTTTACGAATCCAATTTTATAAGGAGTGACTTCCCGGTGTTAAGTTGCCTCCTGAACCGATTATTACGAGATGGGGTACATGGTTAGAGGCTGCAATTTTTTTCGCCGATAATTTTGAAGGAATAAAAAATGTAATTCTTGAATCACTGCTGACTGCATTGCTCTAGAAAACTGTAAAAAGATAGTAACATCAACAGAATTGCTACAAAACCTTTTCTATATTAAGTCAAATTATAGCTTTGTTTCAAGTTCCATTCGTAAACTAGAAACGCAAGGGATGTCGCTCTCGGAATCAGTCGAAATAGTAGACGAATTTGATATGCTATGTAAGAAGGTTAAGGGTACAATAGGTAATTCTATATACGATAAATTTAAAAAAGTGATAAATAAAAATGCGGGGTATTTGAAATTGAAGAAAGTTAAGAAAAATTTTGGAAGGTGAAACAGTAAACGATTTCGACTTTAATTTTAGTTTAGAATGTATTGCAAAGTTAAAAAATGCACCAATTACATCTGTGGATGTTGAAAGAAGCTTTCCTATTTCGAGACATATGTGTTCTGTATAGAAGACAAAACTTTCTTTAGCACAATTTTGGAAAACATTTAATTATAAATTGTTTTAGAAATATGTTGTGAAAAAATTTTGTGCAATAAAGTGAATGTTTAAATTTTTGCTCTTATTTATTTTATGTAAAAATTTTGCATATTGTATGTTACGAAATATTTTTGGGCATTTGTTCATTTGACATTTTTGTCTTGAAATTGCTTCAACAACACATCCTTAAACTCTGGCAGTCACGTCATGGAACACCCAAAAATTTTGTGCAATAAAGTTAATGTTTAAATTTCTGTTCTTATTTATTTTATGTAAAAAAATTGCATATTGTCGCATTTTTTTTTGCATATATGCTCCAGGTTTATGCATATTTTCTCAAAAATCGATGCATATATATGCGCATATATTCCAGTTTTTCTTTGCATATAATCCGGTCTCTACTCATAATAATTTATCGTCAATAATGGTTTTGAACACAACAAGCGCAAATATTAGCTACACTGAATCTGTTGAGAAATTTATTAAACTTATTAGGGCGTCTTATATTATCCATTGATCCTGAGAGATTATTATTTAAAAGCTAAAGAATGACATTTTTCAAGAAAAAATAAACTTTTGCACGTCCGCCTATCTGGCATTTAATCTTCCCAGAACCTTTCAGAATAATTGCTTCTCTTTGAAAATACATTTACATTGTGCTCTGTCAAGGATTGCCGTTTTAAATGCGTCATTACCAGCCTTTAATTATCCTAAAACTCTAAAAAGAACACGGAATTTACATTTACACAACAATTCATCCATTTTAAACAGAGGAAAAAAAGCAAAAACGGAAAAAAAACAGAGCAAATGGCACAGAAAGATTCCATTCATTTAAATAGATATGTAGGCTGCTGTAGGCGAACAGCCATCAACAAAAAGCAGGTGCTGAACGCAAAACAAGAGGACAACGCATCGAAACAAAACAAACGACTACTCGCATATAACGAGAGGGTTCCGCAAAAAATACAAAACGAGGAACAAAGATGATGTGTGTTGTTATATCGTAAAATCCCTTACTAAAAACCGCGCAAAAAGGTTGTAAATGGTAAAAAGTTGAACGGTTCAAACAACGGACGATGAAAAGAATTGATTCACGACAGCAGAATGGCGTAAAGGATTTATGATAGTCAGTGTAGCGGTATAGATGTAGTAAGAGGCAGGCTCTCCCGGTCTGGGAATGAATAGATCTTGATTTAACCGTATATTCGATTGGGATTTGCTTGAAACGATGGCGTAAATTAGCCTTGTAAAGGCCAGAAGTGGGCGCTAACGTGTTTTCGACATTGGCACGTCGATTTCCGGGGTAATTTATGGCTATTAGGATAGCTAAATTCGCAGGTAATAAATCTAGGGTCACAATGCCTATAATTCATTACGGGTTCGATAAACAATGAGAGCGTTGGCATATTTCGGGTGTTATATATACATACTGGGCGAGTTTTTTTATCTTGAGACAACGGAATATCTCTAAAACACTGCATCAAATCAAAAAAGATCTTAATAACATTTGTTATAATGTAGGAGGCTCACTGAATGGCGCCGAACTCGATCCCCCACCTCACCCCCTCAGAGTGGGAGCTGGGGCAACTTTGGAATCTTAAGTGGGAACCCCCATTTTGTATTGCAGATTCGGATTCTACGCCATCAAGCATGTAGTTTTCGTTTGACATTTTTTTTTCGATTCGTAACAGATTGCGCTGTTACTGTTAATCGCAAAAAAAAAAAAACATGATTGTGAACGTCTAGAAAAAATACACAAAAAAGAGAAGCAAGCAAACATGATTTTGTGTTTTTTTTATTTTAACATTAAATAACATTTCAAAAAGCCATTCAACAACGAAGAACTTTACTTTATCATACCCATTTCAGAAAATGTGTTCGAAAATGTGCCCTTCCACTTCGATACATTTATTTATTCGAAATTGGAATGATTGATGCACACAACTGAGAAGTGTTTCCGGCGTAATCCTTGAACAAGCGTCGGTGATTCGCTCAATCATGTTTTCCCTCGTGGTTGGCACTTCTGTATAAACTTCAGACTTTAAGTGGCCCCACAAAAAGAAGTCAGGGGAAGTAAGATCTGGCGATCTTGCAGGCCAAGACACTGGACCACCTCTTCCGATCTATCGACGATTGTAGGTTCGCTCTAATACTTCTCGTGCTATCCCTTGAATAATGTGCTGGACAACCGTCATGTTGGAACCACATTGTTTGTCGTACGTCCAAGGGAAGGTCTTCAAGTAACACTGGAAGTTCGTTCTGAAAGATGCTCCGATATTTTTCAGCATTTAAGTTTCCATGGATGAAATATGGACCAATAAGCTTATTGCCAATTATTCCACACCAAACATTTACGTTTCCAAGGATGTTGATGTTCAACTTGGCGCAATGAATGGGGATTTTCAATAGTCCTATAATCCATGTTGTGCCGATTTACCGTACCGTGATTTGTGAATGTCGCCTCGTCAGAAAATAATACTCGAGAAAAAAAATTGGGAATATCTTGTATCCGTTGAAGCGCCCATTGACAAAATCGCACTCGATTTTGAAAATCATCGCCATGAAATTCTTTGATGCATGGAAACTCTAAATGGTGATATTTCCTACGCTTCAATATTTGGCAGAAGTGGACTGAGAAATTCCTGATCCGCGAGCTATTTCTCGAGTACTATGTGCGGATTATTAGCTACTGCAGCTAATACCGCGATTTCATTATTTTCCTCCAGCAATTGTTTTCGCCGATTACGTTTTCTGGCTGTACAGTTCCTTCGCTAGAGAACTGTTGAACGACTCGGTAAAAAGAAAGGCGGAAATCGCAACCTTGTCGCGGAATACGTTGTGAATAAAGATTAACAGCATCATCGATATCCTACCACTTTCCCATATGTGATTCATTTCAATTCTGCTCTTGTATCGTTATAGCCTCCATTACTGTTCAAATATTCAACACTAACTAATTTGTATTGGATTAATAATTTAATAATCTAAGTGGGGATCGGACAATGTGTAAGTATTCACAAGCTTGTCAAGTACTGAATAAAGTACGGTTTTGTTATCGTTGAATAGTATTCCAATGCGATAAATAAATGTATCGAAGTGAAGGGGTACAGTTTCGAACACATGGCCTTTTTGAAATGTTAGTTTGTTAAAATAAAAAAACACAAAATCATGTTTGCTTGCTTCTCTTTTTTGTGTATATTTTCTAGACGTTCACAATCATGTTTTTTGCGATTACAGCGCAATCTCTTACGAATCTAAAAAAAAACTTTCAAACAAAAAACTCCCCTACGTGATGGGCGTCGAAAATCTGCCATATAAAAGGATTCTCATTTAAGATTGCAAAGTTGTCCCCCCTCCCACTCTGGGGAGGTGAGGTGGGGGATCGAGGTCGCCACCATTCAGTGAGCCCCCTATATTATAACAAATCTTATTAATATCTTTGTTTGATTTGCTGCAGTGTTTTAGAGATATTCCGTTGTCTCAAGATAAAAAACTCACCTGTACATACTTAAGAAGCTAGAGATTTTAAAATTATTTAGTTAGCGTTTGTTTCCATCAAAAACGTAGGCATTCTGAGGTGATGCTATTGAGACGTGCAATTGAAAAATCGATCGAAATTTCCAATTTAAACTGTTTTGTCAGAATAATGATATTCCGCTAAATTTGTCCCATTAGGAAGACTGAGGATTCAAACAATGCTTACTTTACTTATGAAACACTAAATAATTACAAATCATCCTAACCTCGTGCTCTACCTAAAAGGTGAAACAATGCTTACTACTTTGATAGGTGCTGGTTGAAAAAATTATAGCACAAATTGAGAGAAATAAAATTTTTAAACTGATTAAACAGTTTTATTTACACACGGAAAATTATACACATGAGGTAAGTTTATACAGGCTGTCACACAAAAAACGCCCCAAGCTGTAACTCTGTTATTTGCATTCCAATTTTTCAAGAATCCAAATCCAAATGAAATAGGTTGATGAATACTACGTTTGAGGCTACATTTACTTCTTCTCAAAAAAACGCTACCTTCATTTTTTTGCGATAGTCAACTCTGTTTTTTCAAATTCCTCGATATATATTTTTTTGCTACATTGGATAGAGATTTTTTTTTCTGAATCAATCGACAATACACCGATTTCAGTTGTAAATTTAGAGGAGGAAATAATATATTTCAAGCCAAGGGAGGAAAGTGCCCTATTGCAGGCCGCGGGCAAATATTATAAACCGAGCCGAAGGCAAGCTTTGTACTTGCTTTGCCCAAGGCCTGCAATAGCAGTTTCCTTACGTGGTTTGAATACGATTTTTTCCCCAGCCAAGCCAGTCCAATTTTAACTAATTAAATGTCTAAAAATAATAAAGACATACCTGTGAGTGACATGATAGATAATAGGCTTAATCTGTCAAATATTTTTTGAGAACTGTCAAGTTAGCGTCGTTTTTCAAAAAGTGTTCAATAATAGGAGTTTACGAAAATTGGATCGGATATATACCGATGTACCAAAAGTGAAAGAAAATCATAGCATTTACAATGTGCTAGAACAGGATAGAACGTCGGTAGATACCTTATAATCCAATTTTCGTAAACGCCTAATATATTTTAATGTTTATATTGACAATTCGTATTGGATTTTTATTGGTATTATCATGCATTAAAAGAAAATATGTTCAAAAATAAATTAAAACTGCCTCATATGAACCTAAGTATATTGAATAATAAATTTGCTTAAAACTAAACCGCTTTTGACATTTCAACATTTGTAAATTAGCCTATTCTAGTATCAATTATCTCAAATTAATCATAAAATTATAACTTAAATCATCTTCAGAAAATAATAATGTTTATGCCTCTAGAGGATTCTTCTAGAAGGCAATCCTTGGAAGAGAAAAAAGGTGCGATTTTTCTGTAAAAGAAAATAACAATGGCCTGAAAGAATGTTTTTTATTTTGTTTCATAAACTTACAACACACTTTTTACACTGCTTAAGGCCGCTTTACAGTTCGCTATCATTCTTGCGTGTAATAAAAATACCACATGTTCTATTCCGTGCAATGTTGGTGGTAAAATTGCACTCAGCTGATCTAAACCACTGAATGCGCATGCGTACAACTTTAATTGCATGCACGACGAATTGCCAACTATAAAGAAGCGGCCTTAAGAAGATTTCTCACAATTACCTTGAAGAAATTTCGTTCAGATTTCAATGAGAGTCAACAGTTCTTCAATTTAAATGGTTGTAGCTACTACAAACTCGGATATAGGATACTTAATACTTTAATAATTCATTAACAGTTCCTTTTTGGATCGTGATTGACATTTTCTATTTTCAATTCATCGTATTCCTACCCCAAATCGCCAATCAGGAAATTGCCTAAAATCCCATTTCGAACAAGTGGTATCACGTGCATGCATGGTGCCTCCACAACTTTAATTTCGAATACTTGAGTGTGTGTGGAATAAGCGGAGAATGTTTATTTCTATTCGACATTAGAAACGGTGTGCCTCTCTTGCCAAAAAGACTCGATCGTGATGGGGCATTCAAATTTTATTATTATTATTGCGATCATTTCTTATATTTCATACGTGGTTCGAGATTACGTCAGAATACTTTGCTTGCAACTAATTGAATCGTTTCTACTACAATAATAATAAAAAAAAAAATGAAAAATGATGTCCCCCGAAATCTTGGGTAACAATCTGTTTTTAGCGACGCGATTCCAGAAATATCGCATCTCTTGACGTAAAGATGTTTCGTATCATCGTCGTTTTGGGGACCATGCGACATCAAGTGTGCTCCTGTTGTAATGATACTATTATTAACTGCCCAATAGTGTTATGATTTTTAATTATGTGTTTAGTTGTTACAGCGTTTCAGAGACACGTTGAGAAAAAAATGAGGATGTATTTTTTAATATGCTGATCTATATTTTTATCATATTTCATATTGAAGGTTAGAATGTCTGTTTTATATTGTATAATGTACTGGCTCCGATTGGATGCTTACTTACCCTAAGTGTATATACAAGATAAGCATTCTTTCGCGTTATCTGTAAAACAACTTATATGCAGCTATGCCCTAAAGAATATAATGCAATAACAGAGGCGTCGCCTTTAGGATATAGATTACTCGGCGTAGATAACAAAAAGTTTTGGGCCCAATATAGAACCCTGTGAAACTCCAGATCTGCTTTCCAAGTAAGACGCAAACCAATTGCGTACTGAACCGTCTATAGCAGGGGTCGCTAAACTACGGCCCGCGGGCCAAATCCGGCCCGCTGCGTATTTCAATCCGGCCCGCGCAAATTGTAAGTACTAAGCGGTTAATTCAGCTATTGCCGATAGTTTTTCTCACCCACAATAAGGGTTTACGAAAATTATTGTACCGGGAGGTATCTACATCTACTATTCATCGACTGATAGTCAACTGATGTCGTGGTAAATAAGTCCGGTTAATTCATTTACTATGAACGCTTTCGGCGTACCTACTTCGCAATAATATTTCTAACCTTATTTAGAATTAAATTTGAAATTATTTCATGTGAATAGATTTGCGATAAAGCGTGAAGAAGTGTGCCTAAAAAAAAGAGGGGAAAGAGGGCTTGTTTTTCTGTTGACCTCTCAGCTCAAGCGACTGTCAGATAAATTGAGAATATCACAATACGCTTCTGAATGGAGAAGGCAAAAAATGTCTAGTGGTTTTTGTTAGTGCTTGATGAGTCAACAGTCATTGTTGATACTGCCCAAGTATTTTTGTTTTGTGTAAAGACTTTCAATAAGTCATTGCACTAATTCATTCAAACACCTCTAATCTATTTTGCATTATTGAACCCAGTTGTGGGCAGTGGGTTAACTTTATTGGCTCTCGGCGAGTTAACCATCGCCATTCGATGGTGGCAATAGTGGAAAAGTTTATTGAGATTTTTGGAACGCAGAGAAATTCATTAATATTTTTTTAAGTGAGAAAGAATTTCTACAATCGTTCCGTCATTAATAGTAATTATTGCTTCTGTTTCTTATGCCCTCTCAACTGAAGTTTTCGTCCCTTCAAATTATTTTAAATAAAAAGATACTAACATTCGTTGAAGTATTACAAAAAAATATGTCCCAATTACATTTCTTTGTGATCTAGATTGGATTAGAATTCCTAAAAATAAGATCCTAATTTTACTTCAAAATTTTCTGGTCAGATGTTTTCAAGGTGCCCAATCTTCAGAAGTAGCAGGTATTGAACTACTGAGATTGGTTTCCAAATGCCCTAAAATAGTGGAATCTTATTTTTCTTGGCTTTCTTCAATAACACTACTATGGGTTTTCGTCTTTTTGTCTTTTTAATTAATATTTTTTTTGGTTTATTGCGTAGTACTTGATTACATTTTATCAATCGTTTATTCCAAGCATCTTGTTTTCCTGGTTTCTTCCAATGTTTACTCCTTAATATTTAAATTTCTCATTTGCTCTATTTTAGTATCATTTATTTCAATTTTAAGTTTCAACATTCTGGTTTCCGAGGATTTAGCTTTTTCTGTGTTTATGGTCATGCCTCTTCTTCAAAATTGCCGTCTATAGTATAGACATAGGCGAGTATGACGACGTAACATATTATTGTGAAGTCAGATGGTTAAGCAAAGGAAAAATGCTGAAACGGTTTACGGCTTAGAAATGAGATAGCAGATTTTATGGCAAATAAAGAAAACCACTAATCTGAATTCAGCTGGACCCAAAATGGATATGTGACTTAGTATTTCCTGGTCGACCTTACAGGTCATTTAAATGATTTAAATTTGAAACTTACAAAAAACAAGGACAGTTAGTAAATGAGTTTGTACAGGCCGTTTGAAAGCGTTTCAAAACAAAATCCGCTTGTAGGAGGCACAGTTGCTGTCTGCTACAGTTACCAATTTACCAACGCTCAGCTGCGTATGAAAATGACTGCTTATGCTCAATATTGCTGAAGAACTCAAGGTTACTGTCGGAGCAATTTTCGAACAGATTTAGCGATTTTAAAACATGGAAGACAGTTTCAAATTTATTAGCTACTGCAAACAAAAAAAAATGTACAAAATGCTCCAATACACTTACAAATGGAGTTGATCGAGCTTCAAGAAAACTCACTCCTAAAATCTAAAAATGAAGACGTGGAGATTGTGCGATTTTACAAAAAAATAACTCGAAGAAGACCATTTCCGGAGCTTAGAAAATTCGCAAGAAGATTGATTTGTGCGTTTGGCAGTACTTATAAATGCGAACAGTTTTTCAATGATGAAGTTAATAAATCAAAACATCGTACAAGGCTGACTGACAATATTTGGAAAAATTCTTTACGTCTTTGTATCAGTGGAATACTCCAAACATCGATGGAATTAGTTTCCCCAAATTCAAGCTCAAGGTCTCATTGATTTCGTTGTTCGCTATTTAACTTTCGTAGTTGGTAATAATTCCAAATTTCACGATTTAATTATAATGTTGTACCTATTTTTTTAATTTCATTTTATTATTTTATTAAATTGCATTATAATAACATTGTCGTATTATTTAATGTCTGATATCTATCGCTAAAAATTATGAACACTACTTTAAAAAGCACTACTTTTAAACGCGGTCCGCGAACGTATTTGCACACTAAAGTTTGGCCCACAACATGTCAAAGGTTGCCCATACTTGGTCTATACCATGCTGAAATAGTTTCTCTAAAAGTATCTCGTGATTTCTAGAATTAAAACCCCTTACTCAGATGGGTACTATATAAGGCAACAAGATGGTCTTTCTGCTTTGTTTAAAAATCAGCCCACTCTAATCAGCAAAGCGTTTAAAAGCATGGTATGATGTAAATTGTATTAGACGATTTCCTTTGAATATTCCTATAGATTATTATCATTATTATTCTGTTTTTTTTTTTTTGAGGATCCATGGTCATATTGAATATAAGTTTAGAATGTTGCAAAATATTAATTCTTTTCTATCATTTTTTTTTTACCGTTTGGCACCATTTTCACGGCTCTGGATCCCAAAAATAACAATCTCAGGATATTTCCGTCCACCCAAATCATTTCTAATTGCTATAAAAACTGTCACACCTATTCTTCTTTTCTGATATCGCAATGTGTTGTCGTGATAAAGGATTGTATTCTAGTCGACTACCGTCTCCAAAATAGAAACAATGTAATAGTTTTTGGCACAACCGGTATCCTCAAAATAGCCCCAAGCATTGTATTTATTCCTTTGGACTGTTGCAAAAGTAGAAACTGTGCCCCAATTGTTATTTTTGGGGGCTGAAATTTAGCTTTTTTTTTTTCAAAATGCATATACAAATAGCCGAATGTCAAAATCTCAAAGCAAGAAGAAATATAAATGCAGATATAATAACGGTGTGTAAAATCAACTTATAAAAAATATAATAAATGGTTGTGAATATAAATTTGCAATCGATTATTAGAAGGTTTTTGAGATTCCAAAGTATTTATTAACAGATTCTGTATGGACTACGAGAAAAAATCAAATAAACAAGGCTTCAAATTAAACATCAACTAAAACAGTGTATTAAATATTTTGATCCATGAGCAAATTAGCAACAATAAGGCTTAGAAGATTACTTAATAGATGCTTAACTTTAAGAAAATGGGTCCTTGGTCAGTTTTAAATGAATTATAAGGGACAAAACAGTGGATAACGACTAAAGCGATATTAGAATTTCCAATGCTCCATTGAAATTAAGAATGCTGTTCAAAAATATTTAACAGAAGTCAGTCGTCAGAATCCATTTAAAGATAGCAGGCCTGGCGAGAAATAGTTCAAATTATTTCTACGAGATTCTAGATGTTAACAAGCGTAATGCTTATTTCCAAATCACGTGCAGCAGATACCACGAGAGGAATTACAGGATGCACCATCTCTTGGGTATAATATAGATGGGAGATCCCTCCAGAATTTACAATGCTTACGAAACTGGAGTCAGAATTTGTATGAAATCAGGATCGGTGTTGGGGCCGGTGTCAAAAAATTTGTATGGTCCCTTCTGGTAAGTAGAAGGGATCAATTAATGGCGCATCAGGCGTTGCAGCTCCTGATGGAATAGTAAAAATGTGCAGATCAAAATTCGGCGCAAAAGCCACCAAATAAAAAAAAATTCTGTACCTCAAACTTTAAATTCTCCACACATTTATGAGATCTAAGGTTAGTCTCTTTAGTGCAATTAGGGAAGTATTGTATTAGCGTGATCTCTAAGTAAGAGCTGATGAACAACTGATACTTTGTATGGATACATATGCAAACGACGCTTCAAAATTATATGAACGGTACTAGAAGATACATTCTTTTCAAGTGATAAACGATGAACTGATGAATGTGGGTTTTCGCCAACAAGGTTTTCTACGTGGTTAACCATATTTTGCTGTGTACGTGGGTAATGGCACATAAATTCGGTATGATAATAAACGAAGTAAAGACAAAATACTTGAAGCTGGGAAAGGAGACGTAAAAGTACAAAACTTTTTAAAAACAAAGATATACAATTTTGAAGCAGTTGTCTCTTTCAATTATCTAGGAGTTACAGTGGGAGGAACAGTGAGAGACAAAGTGAGAGAGAGGATTTTAAAAAGGAAACCAGGCATACGGTAGAAATAAATTTCTATTGAAAAACAAAATGCGAAGTAAAAAAACCCAAATAAAAATATACAAAACCCTGGTCTACTCATCTGATTAGACCCCAGTCATTACATATGTGTTAGAAACAATGGCACTAAATGGAAAAGAGGAAGATCTAAAAATAATAGAAAGAAGGATAATGCGGACAATATAGGGGCCAAATATAACGGAAGATGGGGAAGTAAGAAGGAAAAGGAACAGAGAGATAGAAGATGAGTTGGGAGGAGGAAACATCATAAGATGCTTTAAAGCAAATAGATTACAATGAGCAGGACATATAATGAGGAAAACGCAGGAGAAATGATCAGGAGGGTAACACAGTGGATCCCACTGGGGACCAGAAGCAAAGAAAGATCGAGGAAGAGATGAGGAGACGCTGTGGAGGAGGACGCAAGGATGATGGGAAGTGACGGATTGGAAATCGAAGTGCAGGGATAGAGAAGAATGAAGGAAAATAATAAGGGCAGCCAGGACCCACAACGGCCTTTAAGTAAAGAAAAAAGAGCGGATTTTACAACGTTCAAGCGTCAGCCATTATCCACATGGATTGAATGGCTTGATGTTGATGACCTGGTCTACCAGAACTTTTGTCTTTTAAAACAGATCCTGTATAGTCCAAAAACTTCTGCACTACTAGGCGAATATGATGTTGTAAAGCGGTATTATCCACAACTCTATTAGGAAACTGCAAGCGAAGCTGTCGCTTACATTCAGCGTAGGAATATTGCCATTCGCCATTAAGAAATTGTGCACTTCGGAAATATGCTTCTACAATAAAAATATTTTCTTGCAATGTCTACATTATTTAGTAGTATTAAGTTAAAAAGTGTCAGGAAAAAATATATTGCTACTCACAAAATGACAAATGTCAAAATGACATTCGAAATATAATTACTTATCATTAAAGGTAAGTGACTTATTATAACATACAAGAACTGTTACTCAGTACCTACTGAGATGTAATTCATTTTCAAACAGTTTGTATAATTCAGAATGTAACAACATTGCTTCTATTGTAATATGTAGAAGTGTTAAAGTACTTTGAGATTCAAAAAGATTGTCCATTCCGCTCCTATAGATAAGTAACAGGGTGTAGGTGTATTCCGCGTGTTTGTAATGAAGGTTTGAACTAAGTCAGTGTTGGAACACAAGAAAGTAAACGGATCTGTCATAAATAAGGAAAACGTAAACCTATATTTGAACTCGCAAATTATATAACGACTAATGGATTGGTGTTTTCTGCTTGTAAAAATGAAATGTAATTAATTAACTTTACTAAATTATGATTTTATAATTCAGTACTAACTGGTGTTTAACTAAATTTATTTATTACTTTAAATTATAACATACAATTAGTATAATTATTAAGTGACAAAACTGCATCTCTCAGTTCTTCTATGGTATGCATGTGGTTTCTATAGATCCTATTTTTTAGATAGCCAAACATGAAGTAATCTAATGGGGTTAGATCAGGTGATCTTGGTGGCCATCTTTGTGCTCTAACGACCCTGTCAGCAAAAAACTGTTGAAGATATTGGCAGGTTTGTTCGAGCAGTATGTGCTGGAGCAATTATCGTGCTGAAATAACCTGCTTCAAGCTCATTTTCTGTGTAGCTCTGCAAAACAATTCCAACATCTGTTGGTAATGTTGGGCTGTTACAGTTTCCTCGAAGAAAATTGGCCCTATTATTCGTTTGCCTGGACATAGCTAACCAAAACTCCAACTTTTATGGGATGCAATTGCGTTTCTCGAAATTCGTGTGGATTTTCTGCAGATCAGATACAATAGTTTTATAAATTGATATAGGCTGTTAGATGAAACCAGGCTTCATCCGAGAAAAATGATTTGTTTAACAAGTCATTGTTCCTTAAATTGTTATTAAACCAATGATAAATATTCCAATCGCCTATAGTGATCTAATGGTATAATTCCTGTAGCGTAGAAAACTTTATTAGGGATGAAAATGGTAACTTTCTTTTGACAGCTCACTGCGCTGAGCGTATGATCAGCCTATAAAATTTAATATGTAATAAACTATTTCACTTAATGTTAATATTGATTTTTTTACCTGTTTGTTGAGGCTAATTACACAGATAAATTCCCTTATTTTCTTACAGTATTCAGAAATACTATTGTTGGTGATATTAGATGTAAACATAAACGGTTTGAAAAATAAATATAAGATAAATAATCGAAGGATACTACAACACGAACGCCAATGTCACTAAATGTCAAGAAAATTGATTTAATGTATGAAATTTGTATGTAGCTAACTTCGCTTATTAAATTGGTAATAAGTATAGATAATTTTTTCCGGAAAACAGTTTTTTTATTACGACAATCATTTTGAATCTCATAGTAGTGGTAAAATTCGTCTCTTAAAGCGTAAGTAGTCTTTAATTCTTCATTCACTGGGCGATCAACCCTACTTCCTTTCGTATATGTATAAAACCTTTACGAGATTGGTAATAATATAAAAGTCACTCACCTTTCTTAGGTTTGTCACTAGGCACGTCGCTAAGTCTATCGCTAACCAGATCTTGAGTCAAAGTTTCTTGTTCATCATAATCCAAATGCTCATTTTCAGGGGCATTGATCGACAGTTTATGGCATACTTCGAAAGCTTGCCCGACGGTCCTCACTATCCTCATCGCTTGGCTCTGTAACAAAAACAAAATTACGCTTAATAAACCTTAAAAACGATCCCATAATTTTTTTTCCATATGCTGAAATGCACTATTCAGTACCTCCAGATTTAGATCTTCCAAATCAAAACTGGGCACCTTCCTTACGTAATCGAAATTATTGTTGAAGTTCCTCCTCATTTCTGGCGTGAAAGCTTTCCTCCCACCTTTCCTCGGAAGAGTGTCTTTATTCACTTGTATGGGATATCCCATGATTTCTGGCTCGCGAAACGATAACTTCTTCCTGGGTCTTTCCAAAGCCAACGCAGCAGTCTGCCTCGCTTCGTCGTTGAGCTTATCCACGCAAACCGTTGCTGGACGCATCCTGCTGATCCCATTGGCGATTCCCTCATCTTCGTTCGTACCATTGACTATAGGATATGAACCGACAGAATGCTGCTTTTGCAGAGATGAAGATCGTTTCAAATTCGTATGCCCGTTTTGTTGAGAACCCTGATTCCCATTCTGTTGTTGATTCGTCTGGTTCGTGGTGGTGCTTGTGTTCGTGATGATCTGGTTCTTCTCGTGTTTCGGTGTGCCGGGGCAAGGTTTCAAAATGTAATCTATGGTGGATTGCGTCCTGGACTTTTTCTCTTTTTCCCGGTCTAGTTTGCTAGATCTCACAGCGGATAAGAATTTCGCTCTAGCTTTGGCTAAAACTGCTTGCTTTTTGTTCTCAGTCAAAGTTGGCTCTGGGTTCCTCATGTCTGTGCTGTTCGCGTCTTCTTTCTTGCTCATGTTTCGTTTAACATCGGTTGGATGTTTTTTTGGTGATCACTTTATCATTTTTTAATGATTTTGTTTCGAGTTTATTCACTAACATTTTTTGGGATTCCCTTTTTTGTTCGAATGGTTTGGCCACGTTTGTGCTGTAATTTTTTTTATCATTTATCCTCGGAATCATAAAAAGAGGCAATTTGCTGTGTGTAATAACAATGACGTCATTATTCATGATTATATGTATATATTTTATTTTTTGCATATCTTTAATTATAGTCTATATGTAGACGTATTACACTAATTGAAGTTAATTAGTGATTGCATATATTGCATATTTAGGCATTTCTATGCATATTTTTACAAAAGTTGCATATATTGCATATTTAAGCTTTTTCTTATCCTTTCTATTAGTAAAAATTCCTAGTAATTCTTAATGTACATCGACAACCGACAATTCACAGAACGATAAATCTTTTACATTGGTTTCTCTAATACTTTTTTCCAAGAACTGCACGTGTTTAATTTCGCCTAGCAGAAGGGATATGTGGTAAATACGCTTTATTATTATTAATTCCCAAATAAACTATTCATTCATTGAATATCTTTGAGCGAAACAGCATATAATTCTGTTATGTTTTTAAATACTGTGCGTACATACAATGAGTATAGCCAACAAAATTTCTTTACGGATTAAGCCATATCCTGAACTGGTAAAGGATGGCGACAAAATATTTTGTCGAGCCTGCAGTAAACTGGTGAGTTTAATTTTACTAAAAGCTTTACAATTGTTTTTAAATTCTTTAACTTTTGATATAAAATGACAATTGTTGTTGTAGGTGCCTTCTGAGAGAAAATACCTGATTGATCAACACGCTAAAACTCCATCACATATTGGAAAATGTGAACTAACTAAAGCGATCCGCATGTGTGCAGCAATCTATATACGTCAATGTGTAGTATCAAACTTCACGAAACTCAGAACAAGAAGAATATATACGGATCTGTGTAACGCATTTATTTCGTCTAACATACCATTAGCAGAATTAACAAATGTTAATTTGAAATCATTTTCTGCAAAAATATTGCAAACATAATATACTGACGAAGTACCTCACGAAAACATTATGTCACATCTTGTTACCAGCAAACAATAGCAGAAATTCAACAATTGCTAGGGAATAATTTTATTTATATCATGGTAGATGAAAGTACGGATAAGTGTGGCCGTTATATTGCCCATTTGTTAATAAGGATTCTTCATGAAATATTGTAGATAAATCATATTTATTTATCATAAAGAACTTCAAAAACAAATAATGTGACAATTGCCCAAATTCGTTTCAAGAAGGTTTATCAAATTTCTTTTTACCTGAAGTATACCTTGTGAAAAAAATTTACTAATGTTGTCCGACGCTGCACAATACATGATAAAAGCCGCGCAAAATTTAAATTTTTTTTATAATAAGATTATTCATACCACTTGTTTAGCTCATGGGTTCAATTGTGTAGCCGAAGACATTAAGAATCAATTCCCTTTGATTAATGATTTAATTAGCAATGCCAGAAAAGTATTTTTAAAAGCACCTTTACGAATCCAATTTTATAAGAGGCGATTTCCCGGTGTTAAGTAGCCTCCTGAACCGATTACTTCGAGATGGGGTACATGGTTAGAGGTTGCAATTTTTTTCGCCGATAATTTTGAAGGAATAAAAAATGTAATTCTTGAAATCACTGCTGATTGCATTGCTCTAGAAAACTGTTAAAAGATAGTAACATCAACAGAATTGCTACAAAACTTTTTGTGTATTAAGTCAAATTATAGCTTTGTTTCAAGTTCCATTCCTAAACTGGAAACGCAAGGGATGTCACTCTCGGAATCAGTCGAAATAGTAGACGAATTCGATATCCTATGTAAGAAGGTTAAGGGTGCAATAGGTAATTCTATATACGACAAATTTAAAAAAGTGATAAATAAAAATGCGGGGTATTTAAAATTGAAGAAAGTTAAGAAAATTTTGGAAGGTGAAACAGTAAACGATTTCGACTTTAATTTTAGTTTAGAATGTATTGCAAAGTTAAAAAATGCACCAATTATATCTGTGAATGTTGAAAGAGGCTTTTCTATTTCGAAACATATATATTCTTATAGAAAACAAAACTTTCTTTTACACAATTTTGAAAAACATTTAATTATAAATTGTTTTAGATGTTGTGAAAAAAAAAAATTGTGCAATAAAGTTAATGTTTAAATTTCTGCTCTTATGTATTTTATGTAAAAATTTTGCATATTGTCGTAATTTTCTCGCATATATGCCCCAGGTTTATGCATATTTTCTCAAAAATCGATACATGTATATGCGCATATATTCCAGTTCTTCTTTGTATATAATCCGGTCTCTAGTCATGATACTTTAAAAGATAAAGATAACAATATAAATGTACGTCATTTGTTCGTAATATATCGATAAGATAGACTAACCAATACATGCAAATGTATGCCGAATAAAGACAGAAATTTCCATGTCAACAACATGCAGACTTACGATTTGATTAATGTTGTTTTACCGGGTGTCTAATGTGAAATAGTTTACAAAATGGTTTCTTTTAAACTATGATCAATATTGTTACGGAAAGTTCCACTACATTTCCAAGTATAAGTTGGGTTCAAGGTGAAGATAGAAATGTGTTCAGAGATGGCAATCGGATTACCGGAACCTCGTCAGCGTTTTGCGAGCATCGCGCTCGCGAAAAGGATTGACGACGAGGTATTGGCATTCAGGTTGTAATCTCAGAAGTGGGTGTTGGATTAATAAATTTAATGCAGAGGATAAAGTACTAGTTTATAATTAACAATTCCAACCGCAGCCCCAGGTAAGTACCTTTTCAGTATTCATTTATATATATAATTAAGTTTAATAAAGCAAGTGGTTCAAACTCCCAACCTTTACGGCGAAGGGGTGCGACAATATTATTAGATTTTATTAACAATTTTGTTACGTGAAAGCACTTCAAGAGCAACAGTATCCCAGAGGTAAATAAGTTCATATATATCATATATAAGTTCAATAAGATCAACAATAATTGCATTCAGATATTTATCCAGTAATACATTGACAATTCAATTTATTTTATATGGAAACAAGATTTGAATTTTATGCAAATATTGTCACTGAATCAGATATTAAACCACACCAAAATAAAAACCATTACCGCTTACAACAACTAATCCTTAATTTGGTTATAGCAATTCGAAAATGTCAAATGTAAGAGTCAAAAATAGCCTCCATATATAATAACTCTGCCTTGCTTTTTCTATTTAAATATAAATTAATTAAAATATTTGTTTGTTCTCAATATACATTCACAATACCTCATAAATAACCAAATCACTCATTGACTTAGTTCTCAAGTTAACTTCTCTATGAGGATATAGAAGAAACAGCCAATTATGGCTAGGTTTGAATCCAATTTTTAACATAATTATAAATTACTATATATAAGTTTGGGCGTAAAATTAACTATATGGAATTATTTTCCATTGTTGTGGTTTAAAACATCATTCATCTAAAACAATTATTCGCCAAGCTCCTTCTTATTTTTAAATTCAAAAAAATTATTATTAAAACACAAGAACAGCGTGTCAATTTCGTTATTCTCGCGTATATTATATTTATAGATTTGATTAAATACTTTGAATAAAAGCACACTTGGCTTGAAGTTAATATTACATATGTATAAAGTTGTGAATCTGGTTTTCTTATTTTATTCTTTTTTAATAATATATAAACGAATGGATGTATACTTTACTGCCAAGTTGGCAACGTATTCATGCATATGTCGTTTTAGGATCGGCCACTTTGAGGAAGTTCTACCATTCACGCGATGTAATTTCTTCTAGGGAAATTGAAATAATGAATATAAGCATAAATTAAAGCAATTAAAGTTGCAAGCAATTCCTTGTAGCAACAAATATGTAATTATATGCAATTAATGTAGTGCATTCACACACAATATTAATTGCGTTTAGCAGTTATTTAAGGCTACATCTCTTCGCATCAGGTCCGCACTAAATAATTTTGGTACCCTAGTTTCTCTTTTTCCTTTTTTTTATTGATAAAATCAGCTTTCATGTTAATTTGTACTTTATGTGTTGTATAGGTAGTCAATACCTAACGAAACTATTCTCATATTTGTTACATCTTGTGCAACATAAGTAGCTCAGGATAACTAACATTAACAAGTAATAATGGGCCAAGGATAGACTCTTATGGTTCACTCTTTTACTTTAACTTTTAAGCTTTTTTTTGTGGGAGTCGTCTGATATGGAGTCTGCGGATACACTGCAGTCTATTGGCCTTTTGTATTTAGTCCCCCATTTCTCTTAGCCATTAAATTATATAAGTCGTTACAGTATTTCTTTGGCTGGGTGATCGAAACATTCTTCTGTGTTCAGTTTTGCTATGCCAAAAATTGCTTGTCTATTTGTGTCCAGAGCCTCCCTCGCATTCACACAGAGTGTGGTATATGTTCTTTGTCGTCTTATTACAAGCAGTACATCAAATAATGCCCTTGCGGAAATGTTTAAAAGAATAGGTTTTACAACAATCGGTTTATAATTCTCTAGTTTTGACTTATCACCATGTGCCACTACAATTAATATTTTTCGTAATAATCTAACCATGATGGTCAAGCAGCCATCAAGGCGTTGAGCTCACATGAAATCAGTTCGAAGACGGTCTGGGAATGCCTAGGGAAATTAAATGAGCTAGGCAAAAGAAATAAAGTAACCCTCGTGTGGGTTTCGGGTCAAACTGAAGTGGAAGGAAACGAAATAACGGATAATTTTGCAAAAAAAAGAGCTGGAACACCTTTTTTCGGGGCTGAACCCTTCTGCGGAATAAGTAGCAGGATAATACTGAGGAAATTAAAACGAGAAATGGAGTAGAGAAAATCCAATTATTTGGGGGAATCTCCAAGGAACGAAGCAAAGTAAAATCCTTCTGGGAATCTATAACCAGAAGAAGTTTACAGAATGCATCAACCTGAGTAAGAAACATATTCGCAGGAATACTTTCTGGTCATTGTAAACTGAAAGGAAGCTTGAGTAAGCTTGCATTAGCAAAGGAATCTGAATGTAGATATTTTGTGGAGGAACAGGATGAAACACGCATCCATCTCCTCTCAAATTGCGTAGCACGGTGCAATTCAAGGGCATTGCACCTGGAAGCATGTGGAATCGAAGAGGAAGATTTACCTAGCCTCAAGCCTTCTTCTTATATCCTATACTCTCTGAAAGGAATAGGATTGTCGGCTGTGAAACAACAAGAATCTGGGACTAATAAATTCCTGCTTAATGACTGGATGTTTTCCGCGGTGTTGAAAACAGTCCGTGGTTATTCCCATTCCCAAAAAGTAAAATCCTGGTCATTGCAGCGACTTGAGACCGATAAGTATACTTCCCGTCTTGTCGAAGGTTTCCGAGAAAATAGTTGAGCGTTAATTAAAGGAATATCTTTTATTGTATGGCATTTTGCCTCAAACTCAGTCTGGTTTTATTAGGAAACAATATAGCTGTAACACTGCTTCGATATGTGTTGTGGATGACATCATTAAGGCAATTGATGAAGGCAATCATACCCTTTTATGCCTACTTGATTTCTCGAAGACCTTCGACACTATTAAGCATGACTTAATGTCGCTAATATTGTCCTACTTTGATCTGGGGCTTATTTCCGTCAGCTTGTTGCATAATTACTTTATTGGAAGAACTCAGTGTGTTCGTATTGATAATCGAATTTCTTCGTATTTGCCCATATGATCCGGTGTCCCGCAAGGGTCTATTTTAGGTCCCCTTCTATATACAATTTACACATCCAACTTTGTTAAATATATAAACAAGCGTAAATACCATTTTTACGCTAACGATACACAGCCTGTATTACTTATTCCCTATTCAGGAGATTGATAATGCTTGTTATAACTAACAGCTTCTTGTGGGTTTCGCCGTGTGTCAAAACTTTCGCTCGACGTTTCGCTGTTCATACTGACAGCTTCTTCAGGATAACTGAGCTGATTCTCCATGGTCCGACATTCCTCTTATATACGCCCCTGGTGCATCCAACCGTGTAGTTTCCGCTCCATTGACCGTGATGGTTCGTAGTAGGCTCTTCCACGTGTTGCTAAGGTGGTACCCTTCTTCTCTGTTAACGGTTTTATTCTTCTCTATTTCTATGGCTTCCCTGATGAATCTTTTCCCGTAGTTCTTGGTGGTAGTTATTACTTTTACATTCTTGAAATCCATTTTGTGTCCGGTATCGTGCATGTGTTCTGCCACCGCTGATTGCTCGGTCCTTCTTAATCTTGCGTCCCTCTTGTGTTCTTATATATACACCGGCCGTGAAAGCCTACGCAGTGTTATCACAAGCCTGTACGGGGAAGAATTGTACTTATCTACTAGACGACTAGATTCTCTACGCACCAAGTAGAACAAGTCATTGTCAACTTTGGCATTTCTACGTCGATGCCGAGACAAGAAGATTACACCTAACTTCGTAAAGTTGAAACATCACATAACAACGGATGCCGCAAAGAAAATCTTAAGAAGAACGGAGGAAGCCTTACTACGAGAACGAGTGTATCAAGCGTATACGGAGCTACATCTGATTTCCAAGATGATCATGGAGCTACATTGACATTAGCCAAAATGTCAAAAGAAGATTGGACCTTATCGACCGCATAACCTGGGAAGCAGCAGAAACTGAATTCGAGAAATCCAGAACCACACAAGTGAAGAAGTTTGCAAGGACGGAAGAAAAGAAGATCAAGGACCAACCTGGTACACTGAAGAACGTTGTGATTAATTTATCAACGAAGCTACTATCTGCAGACGAAACAAGAGTACTTGCTTTAGGGATGAACTACGTCATTGCACTCAAAAGAGTACCAACAGAAGAAATCATTACGGAGGTAGAAGCAGCGATCAAGGAATTCCGAACATCGAAGCAGAAAAGTGCGACAAGAATAAGCAGAGCATTGAAGAAAGCAAAGCCACGAAACGCAACTATCCAGGGAGGAAGAGGCAGCACTTAAAATTTGAAAGCTGAAGAAGACATCGTTATCCTCAAAGCAGACAAAGGGAATGCAACAGTACTACTAAATAAAGAAGATACCCGGAAAAAGATGAAAGAACTACTTGACGAGAACACCTACAAGGAAATAAGAAAGATCCAACGGAAAAGATCACAAAAACAGTAACGGAGAGCATAAAGATTTCATCGATACCTAAAGAGATGCAGAACAGATTGCTACCAAGAGCCGCTAGACACACCGGCTGTATGGAATACCAAAATACATAACAAGGAGTGCCATTAAGCCGATTGTAAGCAACATTGGATCACCGACCTACGATTTTGTCGAAATATTTAGCTAACTTACTAAAGCCATATACCGGACAAACTGCAACGTATATGTGAAGAATTCGAAACATTTCGTGGATATTCTGCCTACGCTAAAGACTGAACCTACAGACATTTTAGTAAGTTTCGACATTATATCACTATTCACTAACATACCACGGAGGACGCACTGGCCTTACTTCAGAACTTGGACTACAAGAAGACATCATTGAATTTAGTGAAACTGTGCTTATCCACGACATACTTTTTGTATGAAGGAAAATACTACGAGCAGAAGAAGGAACAGCAATGGGAAGCCTTTCATCACCAGTAATAGCCAACTTGTTTATGGAAGCATTTTGAAGAAAGAAGCCCCAGCGATATGAACCCAAGTGTTGGCTGCGATATGTCGACGATACTTTTGTATATGGCAACACGGAGAGAAAAACTACAACAATTCTTAGAATACATAAACTCACAGCACCAGCCATCAAGTTTACCATGGAGAAAGAACAAAATGGAAATCTCCCTTTCCTGGATGTTATGGTTAAGAAAACAAAAGAGGGAATGCTACAGCACGCAGTATTTAGAAAGAAGACGCACACCGTTAGATATCTGCATGCAAGATCTCACCATCATCCGATGCAGAAGAAGACATTAATACAAACATTGCTATCCAGAGCCGAAACCATCAGTGACGAACAACATCTTACCAATGAAAAGATACATTTGGAGAAAGCACTAAAGAAGAATGGTTACACTGACATCGACATAAGGAGAGCCACTAAGAAGAAGACGATACTGCAGACAACTACAGAACCACGAAGAGGGATGACGTGTTTACCTTACACAGCAGGAGTCACCGAAAAAGTAGGCCGAATTTAGAAGAAACGTAACATACAAGTACGCTTCGGGACTGCAACGTCGATCCAGCAGTATCTACCGACCGCAAAGAATAAGATACCCAAAGGGCGCACAGAAGGTATCTACAAGATAACATGCCAATGCGGACAGTGCTACGTCGGACAAACAGGAAGAGCCATCGACATAAGAATAAAAGAACACAGAGAGGCCGCAAGATTAAGAAGGACCGAGCAATCAGCGGTGGCAGAACACATGCACGACACCGGACACAAAATGGATTTCAAGAATGTAAAAGTAATAACTACCACCAAGAACTACGGGAAAAGACTCATCAGGGAAGCCATAGAAATAGAGAAGAATAAAACCGTTAACAGAGAAGAAGGGTACCACCTTAGTAACACGTGGAAGAGCCTACTACGAACCGTCACGGTCAATGGAGCGGAAACTACACGGTTGGATGCACCAGGGGCGTATATAAGAAGAATGTCGGACCATGGAGAATCAGCTCAGTTATCCTGAAGAAGCTGTCAGTATGAACAGCGAAACGTCGAGCGAAAGTTTTGACACACGGCGAAACTCGCAAGAAGCTGTTAGTTATAGTTACACCGGCCGTGTAAGCCTACGCAGTGATAATGCTTGTTCTTATATTAACTCAGACGTAGACAATTTAAATACTGTATCTAGAAAACATTCTTTGTACTTGGATTTTGTAAAAACCGACCTCATCCTATTTGGTGCTAAAAAGGCTAGAAGTGATTCAAAAAATTGTCATTGATGGTAGCAAAATTCCGTTAAAAGGTACTGTTAAAAATTTTGAAGTTTTACTTGATGATAATTTAGACTTTGTTAATCATGTTAATGAATGTGTCAGATTATATGCTGCTTTGAGAATGATTTATGATAGTAGAGTTTTTTCTTTAGAGTCGATACTTGCTTATTTATTCTTCTTAATGTTGAATAGTTGTCAGAGAATATAGCGACGATCTTAGCGGAGCAACTTAAGTTTTTACTACTGACAAAATTTCTTTTCACAAAATAAACAATATTTAGAACTCCCAAAACATACACGAATATACGCCACCGAACAAAATAACCTATTTTCTGCAGATCGTAAATAAATACCGGTGCCAAGTCACCGCCTATTCAACAAGCACACATACATACATGCATGCTTATAGGTTCCACGCCCCTATTCTACGCCACTGCACTGTGGCCTCTAACCTTCGCAGTCTCGATATTACAGTGGCCGAACAGACGATGAGTAATCACCCATAAAATCGGCAGTATTTCTTTTCTTGAACCGCCGTTACGTTACCGATATATATTTTAATTTGACGCTAATGGTTTGGCAATCGGAATGTTTTCGTTTTACCGAATTAAAACTGTCAGTACGAATCAGAATATTTCTGGTAAATCGTCAAATAGTACTTCGGTCCGTGATCTTACCTGTGCAGTGTGTGGCACGGGCGAAGTTTTGCGGGTAATTTTAGATGGTAGCCGGCCGTGCACAAGCAGCAGCGTATGAATGCAAGGTGCTGTGTTGCATTTATGTATGTTTGTGTACGGGAACGCTTTAGAGTGCCGGCGGTTTATGCCAACGTTGATCGTTATTTTTATTACAAACGGCGGCATTTTATTGTTATTTTGGTATACGGTACTGGCAGGAGAATTTATCCAATTCACAGAAATTTCTTACATACATTTTACTCGTGATTCTTGTCGGATTGAAACAGTTCTAGTGATGTATACTTATGTAAAAAAGGTTGATTATTCGAGATAAGAATTTTGATAACAAAATGCTAGGTAAAGGATTCATAATAATAGTAATAATTAGAGACCGGATTATATGCAAAGTGCATATATTTTATTTTTTGCATATCTTTAATTATAGTCTATATGTAGACATATTACACTAATTGAAATTAATTAGTGCTAATTAGTGATTGCATATATTGCATATTTAGGCATTTCTATGCATATTCTTACAAAAGTTGCATATATTGCATATTTAAGCTTTTTCTTATCCTTTCTATTAGTAAAAATTCCTAGTAATTCCTAATGTAGATCGACAACCGACAATTCTCAGAACGATAAATCTTTTACATTGGTTTCTCTAATACTTTTTTTTCCAAGAACTGCACGTGTTTAATTTCGCCTAGCAGAAGGGATGTGGTAAATACGTTTTATTATTATTAATTCCCAAATAAACTATTCATTCATTTAATATCTTTGAGCGAAACAGCATGTAATTGTATTTCGTTTTTAAATACTGTGCGTACATATAATGAGTATAGCGAACAAAATTTCTTTATGGATTAAGCCATATCCTGAACTGGTAAAAGATGGCGACAAAATATTTTGTCGAGCCTGCAGTAAATTGGTAAGTTTAATTTTACTAAAAGCTTTACAGTTGTTTTTAAATTCTTTAACTTTTGAAATAAAATGATAATTGTTGTTGTAGGTGTCTTCTCAGAGAAAATACCTGATTGATCAACACGCTAAAACTCCATCACATATTGGAAAATATGAAAAACTAAAGCGATCCGCATGTGTGCAGCAATCTATACGTCAATGTGTAGCATCAACTTCACGAAACTCAGAACAAGAAGAATATAATACGGATCTGTGTAATGCATTAATTTCGTCTAACATACCATTAGCAAGATTAAACAATGTTGATTTTAAATCATTTCTGCAAAAATATTGCAAACATAATATACCTGACGAAAGTACCTTACGAAAAAATTATGTCACATCTTGTTACCAGCAAACAATAGCAGAAATTCAACATTTGGTAGGGAATAATTTTATTTATATCATGGTAGATGAAAGTACGGATAAGTGTGCCGTTATATTGCCCATTTGTTAATAGGAATTCTTCATGAAGATATTGTAGGTAAATCATATTTAATTTATTGTAAAGAACTTCAAAAAACAAATAATGTGACAATTGCCCAATTCGTTCAAGAAGGTTTATCAACATTCTTTTTACCTGGAAGTATACCTTGTGAAAAAATTTTACTAATGTTGCCCGACGCTGCACCATACATGATAAAAGTCGCGCAAAATTTAAAATTTTTTTATAGTAACATTATTCATACCACTTGTTTAGCTCATGGGTTCAATCGTGTAGCCGAAGACATTAGGAATCAATTCCCTTTGATTAATGATTTAATTAGCAATGTCAAAAAAGTATTTTTAAAAGCACCTTTACGAATCGAATTTTATAAGGAGCGACTTCCCGGTGTTAAGTTGCCTCCTGAACCGATTATTATGAGATGGGGTACATGGTTAGAGGCTGCAATTTTTTTCACCGATAACTTTGAAGGAATAAAAAATGTAATTCTTGAAATCACTGCTGACTGCATTGCTCTAGAAAACTGTAAAAGATAGTAACATCGACAGAATTGCTACAAAACCTTTTGTATTTTAAGTCAAATTATAGCTTTGTTTCAAGTTCCATTCGTAAACTAGAAACGCAAGGGATGTCGCTCTCGGCATCAGTCGAAATAGTAGACGAATTTGATATGCTATGTAAGAGGGCTAAGCGTATACGATAAATTTAAAAAAAGTGATAAATAAAAATGCGGGGTATTTGAAATTGAAAAAAGTTAAGAAAATTTTGGAAGGTGAAATAGTAAACGATTTCGATTTTAATTTTAGTTTAGAATATATTGCAAAGTTAAAAAATGTACCAATTATATCTGTGGATGTTGAAAGAAGCTTTTCTATTTCGAAACATATGCATTCTGATAGAAGACAAAACTTTCTTTTACACAATTTTGAAAAACATTTAATTATAAATTGTTTTAGAAATATGTTGTGAAAAAATTTTGTGCAATAAAGTTAATGTTTAAATTTCTGCTCTTATTTATTTTATGTAAAAATTTTGCATATTGTCGCATTTTTTTGCATATATGCCCCAGGTGTATGCATATTTTCTCAAAAATCGATGCATATATATGCACATATATTCCAGTTTTTCTTTGCATGTAATCCGGTCTCTATTTATAATTATTCATGATTACTCTAGTTGTTTTCGATATAACAAGTAAATTCTGAATCACGCCAATAGGTTCCTCTAACTCCATAAAATTCTAATTCCGTCAGTAATCTTTCATGAATGACACTATCAAACGGTTTTGATTGTCAGGGTCAGTAAATAAAGCAAGACTAAAGTGCATAAATATTTATAAATATCTGGTTAACAAATTTAAACAAAGCCGTGTTTATAGATCGATTTAATAAGAAATCATGTTGGTGTATTGAGAATAAGTTCTGTTTGTTAAAAAAAATGCAGCAGTTTTTTATTCATACATAATTGATTAATAAATTTTGAAAAACATCGGTAGCATACTATTCCATCGGCAGTTATCCAATGGTTATAAATTGAAATAATATGGGTTAATTTCGAGGAGATATTAGGAAAAAATACCCTTACTGAAGGATTAAGTAAATTTCATAAGATATGTTTTAAAGCAGAGTTTTTAGATGTTGCAACAACAGCAATGAAACTCAAATGCACAATAGTTTGCCATTTTACATTATAAATGAAAAAATAAATTCTTTGAAGTTTTTTCCTTTTCCGTTTCGAACTTCCTTTCTTCACTTAATCCATTAGCATCCTGTAATAGTAAGTTAACATAAACAATTTCATTTAACACGTTCAACAACTTCGTCACGTGCCCAACCACCTCATTCTTTTTTACCCTCACTACACTTGTTCGTCTTTTCCAAACCTCATTTACTTTTTCCCCACCATATATCTTTCTTAACACCTTTCTCTCAAAAATTTCCAACGACAATTTTTCCTTCTTCATTCAACTTTCATGTCTCTCCTCCATAAGTAACCACTGGCCTTATTATTGTCTTGTAAATTCTTTTTTTTTTCCATTTCATGAAATGTTGTTTGACCGTAGAATATGCAGAATCCTCCCATACATTTTATACCTTTAGCAATTCTTTATTGTATTTCTACTTTTTCCTCTCCTTTGCTTGTTATTCTGACTCCTAGGTAATTTTAAAATTGTTCACTTTATTGAAAAAGTATTCTGAATCTTCGGTTCTTATTTTAAGTCCCCCATTTTCTAGGTTCCCTCCCAGTCTCTTCACTAACATAAATGTTGTTTTACCTTCATTTATTTCAAGCCCTCTATTTTTTTTGCCGCCTTTTCCATCTTTTGATTGCTGTAATCAAGTTTTCTTTTGTCCTTGCCAGGATTACAATATCATCTGCATATGCCATTATTTGGTGGCGCTGGTTGTATATTGCGCCGTTTGTCAGGATCCCACTTTCTTTTATAGTTGCGTCCAAGATGATATTAAATAATGTTTTGGATAGTGGGTCGCCCTGTCTTAAACCTCTACTCACTTTAAATTTTTCTGATGTTTGGCCTTTAACCAATATGTTGTATTATGTTTCAGTCAGAATCATTTTTTACCATTCTAACAAGCTTTGCCTTTATTCCATTGCTATGATTAAGCAAGCTTGCGACGATACACCCTTTGTATGAGGAGAGTACTTACGACTTGTTCAAAAAAAGAACAAAAAACGTACGCAGAGTCCGGCTGCTCATAATCCCGGCTGGGGGTTCGTTTAGTGATATTATAAACGTGAGGCGCCAGCTGTTGACTAGCAGCAGGGTGTCAGGTAAGCAGGAGATTGACAAACAACAACTGTTAGCATTAAATGTAAATTTAATAAATTTAGAAAAATGGTGATTATATATAAAAGTGTATAAAAAATTTAATATTATTACAGTAAATATAATGAAATGAGAATGTTTGCATTCAGTGACAACAGACAACCAGTACGGTAATGTAAATTTAGGGTAATTGAGCATAGATAAATGACTTCCAAATGCTTGGTATGAATCGTGACCAAATGGTAAACAATGCATAAGCCTAAACATGAAATGACATAAAAGTCAGGTTATGAACGGCTGCAATACAATCTGCAGGCTAATAATTATTAAAAGTTATATAATGCAACAAAAGAATATGAAATATGAATATGTAAGTTGAAAAGTTCAAACAGTAATTTAAATTCCTAATAATAATAACATTTTGTCAGTACCATAAACAGCTGTTACGGTTTACAAGTTAATTAGTCAAAATAAGAAAATAAAAAAATTGAGTTGATTTAATAAATCGAAGGCATAAAATATTTTAAAGTGGAATTAGTTACATTACGAAGCAAAAATATAAATAGGCGCAACATAAACGTGTATTCACACTTACAGGTTAGGATCGGAGATAATGGGTACAGCAATCTTCAATTGTAAATACTTCTAGGTGAATTGAATAAGGTTTTCTAGTTTGTCGATGATGTATCGTTGCACACAACATGCATTACGATGATGGGGACTAGACTGGACAGCACATGAGACGAGGACCAAAAGCTTACACATCCTTGCCTTCTTCGAGCAGTGTCGATTTAAGGAATATATTCTAGTGTTATGGAATATAATATGCATTCACATTTCTTGATACATCCGTATCACTGTGTGATCACATACACCTGTGATTTACGTAGATGGAATTTCTAGCCTCGATGAAGTTATAAAATCGTACAGATCTTAAAATCTTACAGCCTTTACAGCTTTACAGCCTTTACAGCCCTTACAGCCCTTACAGCTCTTACAGCCTAAAATGGAAATGACAATCACCATGTGCTCAATTGTAAAATGTGAAAAAAGACACAATCAATGAAAATACATTGCTTAGGCACAAATAAAATAATAAAATATTAGATAAGCAACATTCTCAAATTTGAAAAATCTTGATACTTACTCAGATGATTATAAGCTTAATATTTCACACATGTAACAAAGATAGACAAGACAAAAATGGCCAGAACTGATATGTCTGCCTTCCACCTCCTTTGAGAAGCAAAAAAAGGTTTAATGTTAAGTGATACCAGCTAAAATTTATTTAATGTAAAAATAACTAAATTGAAAAGAGCACATGAATAATTGTTCATTGACATTCAAAAATGGAAAAAGAAATGTTTGTAAAATATCAATAAATATTAATTAACTGAATGATTTAACCTGTTTTTGATGATTTGCTTGTAATTGTGGAGATACACCTCCGTCCAAACGTCATGTACGTTACAAGCTTCAGAAAAAAAAAAAAAAACATATTAGCCGCATTTCTATGCAAAGGCCGATTTCGCTAGCTTATTCAGCTATAGCCTTTAATGATGTCGTGATTGAATCTCTCGCGATTCGATACCAAATTATTTTGAAAATAAACATATCATTAGCGTGTTAGTTGCGAGCGATATAAAACAGTTTTAGGCGATTTAAATTTATTTATTTATCCTCAGAGCGCCGTCTATAAATGTAAAAACATTATGACGAGTTCATAAAGCGTTTGGCAGACGATTTTGCCTTAAAATTTCGCCCAACTGTGATGTGTATAGGTGCATTATTATTACTGTTAACAGCGGTAGTCGGAGAAACACAGACGAACGTTGTTGTAATTTGCAAAATGCACCACGGACGCTAGCCAACGATTTTCGCGAAATTATCTTACGGGTGATAGGTGAAAACATTCCACGAGTATTTATCTTGGCATGTGAGACAAAGTTCTGTATTAGATCTGGTCGCGTTGTATGTAAATACAACCGCTTGTTAACGTGCGAAATACCTTTGAGTGACTGCAGGAACGAAATCCTATTATTTAAAAAAAAAAAAAAAACACAATTAGATATTAAATGCAAAAACTGCTAAAATAAAAAGTCAAAGCGATATATTTATTTGCTACGAATATGCATGTACACTGGCCGACTTATTTAATGTCGTCTACAGCGTAGTGACTATCAAAACTACTCACCATTTACATAAGTGCGCGTTCGGCTGGCGTCGTATGTTCCTGGTAAATGGTTTATTGGGGTATACAGTTGTAAAACGCTTCGCCATTATTGCAAATTAGGTAGATCTAAGATTATTTGATATCGAAAGGAAACCTTTAATATTGTGGTTTGAACCCAGTTTGAATTGAAATATCTGTTTTACAGCTTGAGGTCAAGTGATTTTTAAAACTAAAGCTCTTATTTTATGTTTAAAAATAATCAAGTGAATGTGTAAATAACAAATCAAATTATATTAATTGCTGGGTTATTTCTATTAAATCTTATTTACTTTATTTGTATATAATTTATTTTAAAATAGGAAATGTATTAGAAAACAGTAGTAGTAAAGAGTAATCATCACTCAAGTTCATTACCTTTAGTTTCAATAAATATTATTATTATAATTACCCACAGGTAAGAAACATCGTAAAATTCGTGTTCCTAAGAAAATCACACATATCCTTTCTTAGACTTTTTGTTAAATGATATTGCTGTTTATAGAGCAATTATATTAACACGAAATTTATAAAGCTACATAAACTATTAACACATTACTAAGAATAAAGCTTTCCTTTGAAATTTCAATAGCCAAATTATAAACTCATTAATTATATGCATTTCAATCTGGGGCAATTATAAGACTCAGCTGCTTACCATAATTAGTATGAATCCTCATTGTAATTCAAGGAGTAAAATTTTACTGAATAATTAGCTGATATACTTATGTGGCAGAGAAACAATTCTGTAAAAACTTTTTTTTTAATATTTACGTGAGGAATGAATTTAAATGATTAACAAAACTACGTACTCCTAATGTTCCTAATTTCAGAACTATAGGGAAATACTTGCAACACAAAATTATTAATAAAATTAGAACAAGTATAATTAAATATGAGTACAATTTAAAAATTTTATAAAATTGAGAATGGATTCGTTCAAATATTCTTATTTTCGTAAAGACAACATCAGTCTATATGATTTTTTTTGCAGATTTATGTAATTTTTTTATATATTTATATGCATTTTAAAACATAAATATGAAAAAAAAAGTTTTTAAAAATTTATTGCTCAACTAAACACTATCATAGGGATATATGAGCTCGTCATTCAAAAGCACTAGGCGTCGTTGGATTACATAAAGGACTAGTGGTAATTATCGTAAACGGCCGAGTTTTGTAATTGTAGGTAAATGGCAAATGCAAATTTAGGCAATTCTCATAAAAGTAATGAATTTATAATTTGTGTATTAAAATTTCATAGAAAAGCTTGATTTTTAGTGATGTGATAATTAATATACTTTATTAAAATTGTTGTTTATTACAATTAGGCTGTAAATCCTTTCATTTAGAATTATTCTTTTATTAATTTATGGATATATTGTTTTGTTTATATATTTTTCAAAATTTGTTTTTTTTTTTAGAGTGTATATTTATTTGTGCAGAATGCGTTTCTTTTTTGGTTACGTTTTACATTACCATTTTTTGTTTGTATATGTTTATATATTTAATGACAGTTACGTAATTATTTATAGGTTTTATATTGTTTATATTTGGAATTAGCATGTTTACTTAAATAAATAATAACCAGACTAAAACGTTTACGATTTAATTTTTTTATGAATGTAGAAAGAATTTTCAATTCAAAACACGTTCAAACCGCTGGGTATACCAACGTTACTTGTAATATTGAATAATCCATTTTTTCTAGCTGATATGCATAATGCGAAGCGTTTTACAACTGTATATCCCAATAAATCATTCACCTGGAACAGCCGACGCACAGTGGTGCAAAAGTTGAAAAAACTCTATTTTGACAAATAATGAATGTGATAGTACATTTAACGAAAATTGTTAGCTAAATGTTGAACTTTTATGAAAAATTGGCATTTTGCAACAATTGTAGCCGGTTAAATATAAAATATCAGTGCTGAAAGTCGTCTATGTAGAATTTCAGAACGACTTCATATTTCTCATAAAACTAACAACATTTTTATTTTTGAAAATAATTATTTAAACTAAAAGTATATAATCTTCTACTTAGAAAAACACCCGAATTTGTTTAAACAGGCTCTCACTTAAAAAATTCTTAGAGTAAATAAAGAATATCAAAGGTGTTACTAAAAATAATAGATGTTTGTGTTTTTGAGTTGACATAATTTAGTATAATGCATTTTTTCTTGTGTAACATGTTACTTCAGAACTAGACTTCCTGGAAAAAAAATATATTCTGTTTGCAATTTTTGTTTAAAATAGGAAAATAATAAAATGAAATTATGGTGACGTAAATTCCAAGAATATTTTGCAAGAAGGATATTTTAAGAGTGACAAAAAATATGTAAATCTAAACACATTTTGATCATAAACCACCAGTGTTTTTTTAGCTTCAGTAAACACGTGTGTGTATATGAAGATATTGCTTAAGTGTATAGACCATGAGAGTCTTTTGAAGTTGTCTTACAAACTGTTTATGTGAGGTGTTGATGAATCCAGAGTGCTCTCTAGAGCAATTTTTAAGTGAAAATCGGCCTCACTAAGTGCATGAAGAATACTTCATTCATTTCTTCCATTACAAAGAGGTTTGTATCACAATTTAAACGCAGATTGGCGAAAATGTTTGTAGAGTGAGCCCAGTTTTTCTGAATACAGGATTGGCTAGAAGGAATATTCAATAGACTTGCTGTTGTGAACTCTTGTCAACGAGGATGCAGGAAAAAAGCAAAGTATGGCAGGCAGGAAAAGTTATGCGATTGTGGTTTCGGCTCAATGTATGAAGTTAAAAAAATGCGAGCAACCCGTACTCAATCTTTAATTGATGCGCCTTTTCACTGCCTGATACATCTGCAATCTAGTTCGACACAGTTCTGCATCTAGCTCTCATAGTTCAGCTAAGTGACAAAATACCAGTATTGATCGGTTATTCCAGCAAACTTTATTAAATTTATATTATAGTCTACTATATATCTATTTTTTATTATTATTTCTTATTATTTAGAATTATCATTTAATCTTAAAAAATACTTAATTTTGTTTTAAACATAAATAATTGTGGAATTTTTAAATTTCACATCAATTTTTAACATGTATTAGTTCGAGTTTTAATTCATTTAGGTGAAGCCCTCAGCGCGTTACATTAGCGAAATGTCAATAAGAATATTAGTTTCCTATCTAGAATTTTTATTTTGCTCGTCGTCACATACATTTATAAATTATTAGTCATTAGTTTTTACTTCATTATAGTTATATTCAAGTTTAATAACAAGAATAAGTGTACTGAAACGTTTAGTTGTGATTGGTTTTGATTCATTATTTTGGAATGAAAACGTACAGGGAGTAGGTCCAGTAGGCTTAAAGTCGTATATCTGAGTTTACTGAGGTTTTTTTCCGAAAATTCCGCTTTGCCCATGTGGACGCCAGCGAACGCGCACTGTGCAAATGGAGGTTTTTTGATAGCACTGCGCTGTAGACGACGAATTAAATAGTGCCAATGTTTACATATTATACATCAGGAAACTGCTGCAAAACAAAGTAGCCGTTCTTTGATATTGAATAGCTGTATAAAATTTTAACGGTTGTTCGGGTTTTAAAATACAGTTTGTTCGTAAACCCATTATAGTAACTTTAACAGAGTACTAATTTTATTTATACATTGATTTATTGATGATGTCGAACTTCTTTTTTTTTGTGCTTCTGACTTTACATCATGCTGTTTTCATAAAGTAAACAGTAGTTTCGAAACCACTGAGAAATGTAGGCAAAGTGCGTGGAATGTACTTCCTGCTCTAAAACGTAATTCATATAGAATATATACATTAACCCAATAATTATTCATAACATGTCGGGAGTGAACAATAATAACGTTTCCTCTCCAAAATCTAATGTAAATATAACCGAATAACTTGGAAATATTATACATGGCAATATATGTATGTACGAACTTGAGAACAATATGGAAAGCTTCCTAAAAAATACTCTTCACTATGTATAAACCAGCCTGATTACATTTCAGGCGTGTGTTTAATGTCTACCAACACCGTGTTACTACTGAGATCGAATTAAATCTAGTTAAGAGTACCGATGTAAGGCAAGAGAGTATTAGATGATAAACAGATTACCTTCCGGGTTGGCAAATGAAACAGGATTATAGTACAGCCTTGCTGTTTATATGTTTATCAGACGAGACAGGTTTACAAGACAACAACTGTTGCTTTTAATCTTTGGAAAGTTTAANAAACAAAATATCTGCAACAGTGTTCATTCCGTCTGGCCGCAACTCGGGATAGATTCGTGAAGGTTGCGTACACTAAACTGTTCAAAGAACCCCAGTACTAAAGTCCAACGGGTTTTGATCGGCGAACCCTTGTAGGAACAGGCAAGGGACTGCCTCGCCCTATCCATCTCCCAGGAATTCATTGTTCCGATGTCTCCCCTAACAGCCACGCGTAAAGTCGCGGTGGAGCTCCATCTGGCATAAAACCAGAGGTCAGACTTAGATTTATAGGGAAGTCTTCAAAGTTCAGGCAAAAGTATTTCCAAAGAACTCGAGGTATTGCAGGACTTGTTAAGCTTGGCATCAAAACAATCGGTCCCTAACAACCCTATCTTGCCTTATCAGATGTTTGGGAGAAACGTTGCTGGTGTCTGGCTTCAATGGGCAATGAGGATTTCTCGTCCTCAACGTGATTGTGTGGAAATTTAAATATTCCATTTTAGTAAAAACCAGCTTCATCAGTGAAAAGGATGTTATCACGAAATCTGATCGATCAGCACTGTTCGCCCAAAAAGCCCTTCTCGCTTGATAATCGGAGCAGTAAGGGGCTGTACCGTTGATATGGTAGGGTAAGGAGTTTCTCAGTAAGAGTTCTCCACAGCAGATTGCTCTTGCTACCCACTTGAATCGAAATTCTGTCTAACACTAGTTCGGGATTTCATCAATAATATTCAAAATTCGATCTTCTATCTGTTGGTAGTACATGCTATTCTCTGCCGCTCCAGTATCACAAGACCGTTCTCAACAAACCAGTTTCTCATAGTCGTTGAAACACCGTCTGAAACATCACATGCGAGGCAGTTGGCGATCAGGAAAACGTTTCAGCATCAGAAAACGACGTGCTTGTAAAGAATTCCCCTTAGCACGACCGTACGTGAACACCATATCGCTCATTTCAGCATTAGAAACGCAACCATTTATAATTGCTACAAATTGCACAAAACGTCAAATTAAACTGTCATAAAACAATGTAAAATATAATATAAAACAATAGAGAGAAGAATGTCGGACCATGGAGAATCAGTTCAGTTATCCTGGAAGAAGCTGTCAGTATGAACAGCGAAAACGTCGAGCGAAAGTTTTGACAGCACGGCGAAAAACCGCAAAAGCTGTTAGTTATAGTTACACCGAACGTGAAAAGCCTACGCAGTGTTATCACAAGCCTGTACGGGGAGGAATTGTACTTATCTACTGGACGACTAGATTCTCTACGCACCAAGAAGAACAGTTATTGTCAACTTTGGCATTTCTACGTCGATGCCGAGACAAGAAGATTTCACCTAACTTCGTAAAATTGAAACATCACATAACAACGGATGCGCAAAGAAATCTAAGAAGAACGGAGGAAGCCTTACTACGAGAACGATGCATCAAGTGTATACGAGCTACATCTGATTCCAAGATGATCATGGAGCTACATTTGACATTAGCCAACAAAATGTCAAAAGAAGATTGAGACCTTATCGACCGCATACCTGGAAAGCAGCAGAAACTGAGTTCGAGAAATCCAGAACAACACAAGTGAAGAAGTTTGCAAGGATGGAAGAAAAGAAGATCAAGAGCAACCTGGTACACTGAAGAGACGTTTGATTAATTTATCAACGAAGCTACTATCTGCAGACGAAACAAAAGTACTTGCCTTTGGGGATGAACTACGTCATTGCACCCAAAAGAGTACCAACAGAAGAAATCGTCACGGAGGTAGAAGCAGCGATCAAAGAAATTCCGAACATTGAAGCAGAAGAAGTGCGACAAGAAGTAAGCAGAGCATTGAAGAAAGCAAACCACCGAAACGCAACCTATCCAGGGAAGAAGAGGCAGCACTTACAAATTTGAAAGCTGAAGAAGACATCGTTATCCTCAAAGCAGACAAAGGGAATGCAACAGTACTACTAAATAAAGAAGATTACCGGAAAAAAATGAATGAACTACTTGACGAGAACACCTACAAGGACATAAGAAAAGATCCAACGGAGAAGATCACAAAAACAGTAAGGGAGAGCATAAAGACTTCATCGACACCTAAAGAGATGCAGAACAGATTGCTACCAAAAGCCGCTAGACCACCCAGGCTGTATGGAATACCAAAAATACATAAAGAAGGAGTGCCATTAAGACCGATTGTAAGCAACATTGGATCACCGACCTACGATTTGTCGAAATATTTAGCTAACTTACTAAAGCCATATACCGGACAAACTGCAACGTATGTGAAGAATTCGAAACATTTCGTGGATATTCTGTCTACGCTGAAGACTGAACCTACAGACATTTTAGTAAGTTTCGACATTATATCGCTATTCACGAACATACCCACGGAGGACGCACTGGCCTTACTTCCAGAACTTGGACTACAAGAAGACGTCATTGAATTAGTGAAACTGTGCTTATCCACGACATACTTTTGTATGAAGGAAAATACTACGAGCAGAAGAACGGAACAGCAATGGAAGCCCTTTTCACCAGTAATAGCCAACTTGTTTATGGAAGCATTTGAAGAAGAACCCTAAGTTCCAGCGATATGAAACCCAAGTGTTGGCTGCGATATGTCGACGATACTTTTGTAAATATGGCAACACGGAGAAGAAAAAACTACAACAGTTCTTGAACACATAAACTCACAGCACCAGCCATCAAGTTTGCCATGGAGAAAGAACAAAATGGAAATCTCCCTTTCCTGGATGTTATGGTTAAGAAAGCAAAAGAGGGAATGCTACAGCACGCAGTATTTAGAAACAAGACGCACACCGATAGATATCTGCATGCAAGATCTCACCATCATCCGATGCAGAAGAAAACATTAGAGCCGAAACCATCAGTGACGAACAACATCTTACCAGTGAAAAGATACATTTGGAGAAAGCACTAAAGAAGAATGGTTACACTGACATCGACATAAGGAGAGCCACTAAGAAGAAGACGACACTGGAGAAAACTACAGAACCACGAAAAGGGATGGCATGTTTACCTTACATAGCAGGAGTCACCGAAAAAGTAGGTCGAATTTGAAGAACGTAACGTACAAGTACGCTTCGGGACTGCAACGTCGATCCAGCAGTATCTACCGACCGCAAAGGATAAGATACCCAAGGGGCGCACAGAAGGTATCTACAAGATAACATACCAATGCGGACAGTGCTACGTCGGACAAACAGGAAGAGCCATCGACATAAGAATAAAAGAACACGAGAGGGACGCAAGATTAAGAAGGACCGAGCAATCAGCGGTGGCAGAACGCATGCACGACACCGGACACAAAATGGATTTCAAGAATGTAAAAGTAATAACTACCACCAAGAACTACGGTAAAAGACTCATCAGGGAAGCCATAGAAATAGAGAAGAATAAAACCGTTAACAGAGAAGAAGGGTACCACCATAGCAACACGTGGAAGAGCCTACTACGAACCGTCACGGTCAATGGAGCGGAAACTACACGGTTGGATGCACCAGGGGCGTATATAAGAAGAATGTCGGACCATGGAGAATCAGTTCAGTTATCCTGAAGAAGCTGTCAGTATGAACAGCGAAACGTCGAGCGAAAGTTTTGACACACGGCGAAACCCGCAAGAAGCTGTTAGTTATAAAAGATAATTTACTTTGGCAAACACTATGTAAACAGTGCAACGTTTTCTTAATCTAACCAACATTGCAACTGCCATCGTATTCAAGACCTTAATATATCTTATCATTTCCTGAACTAATTGGCTTTCTTTTGTATACTAATAATTAATCAATTCTCCCAGCATTCCTGCGCCAAAAACTCCACCTAAAACCCCTGTCCATAATGCAGATCAACCTTCCTCTCCCATATGTTTGCGGGGGAGTAAAAACCAATAACACTCTGAATAACAACACTCGGTTCCCTCCGAAAGACGTCACCGTTGACATTTGACAATTCCTACCCGGCCAGCATTTCCTATTGCTTCCTATACCCGCCCCACCAGACACTGTGTGCGGCAGAGCGGCGATGGGGCATAAGAACGCCGTATATATACGGACTGGATTTTGTATAGGACGCGTGATCAGACTGCATGATTCGGCCTAGCGGCGGCATTCTTAGGGGATGCCGGGCGCAAATGGAATGAAATACGTACCGTACACAGACGTCCGCCTGGGTGAAAATATACTCGCGGAAGCAAAGACAGATGTGTGTTTGTATGTGACGTGAACGTACAGTTCACATACTGGAAGCAGGAGCAGTTGTACACACACACAAGCAGTAAAAAGAGGTTTTCTCAACTTTCCCGGATAAAATCTACGGAACGGGTCAGATGTATATAAACTGATCATCAACGGAATGTATATGCGATGATGTGGATTCTTAAGTAATCTGAAAAGTGGCTGGGAAAGGGAGAGTTACTTATATCTATCTTTATAATATGCAATTTTTCTAAAGTATTTGAAACTATTTGATTTAAACCATTGTATACCTATATTATAAGTAAATTATGAACTGTCCAACATGGGTTTATAAAAGGTAGATCAACTGCAACATATTTGTGTTCTTTTACACATTTTGTTTCTAAAGCCTTGGATAAACAGTGTCAGGTTCACGCAGTATTTATGGATTTTTTTAAAAGCGTTTGACCGTGTGTAGCACATAATTATGGAGTTTCTAATGCCATTATTGCTTTGTTCTAATCGAATTTGTAAGATCGGAACAATTATGTTGAACATCTTAGTTAGAAATCTCATTCTTATAAGGCCACATCTGGAGTTCGCAAGGATCTGTTTTGGAGCCATTGTTGTTCCTTATTTTTTGTTGATGATATTGCCAGGGTTGTAAATTATTCTAATTGTCTTATATATGCAGATGATTTTTTTCAGAAAATCAATTCTTTAACTGATTGCCATAGTCTGCTAGAAAACTCAGCAGCTAGGATCCGGATCCACTATCCGGTTCTCGGGCCCGGATCTACTATCCGGTTTTCGGGTCCGGGTCCACTATTAGGTTCTCCTACCTTAATTCTAAGGTGACGGACTAGGACGATGGGATGTGTGGCTGGATAGAAGACCTGCCTACTACTCCAACCTTGGGGCATCTGGCGCACCCAATTGTATTTAACCTTACTTCTGCATGCGGGACTCTGTGGAGATGGACCTTTTCTTCCCTAGCTACTCGTGGGGTCAACCATTGAGGAAGGAAATCTATTTAACCGACTTAAGCGGGACCACGCCGGTAGTAAACAGGAACCTCCATAAGAAGCCTTCCACTTCCAAAGTGAGAATACCTCTTTAGGAAAGAACAAAGAAAGCAGCAAAATGAGCAGATTGGAGAACAGGATGAAATACTCATCCAATCTCCTCACAAATTGCGTAGCACTGTGCAACTCAAGGGCGTTGCACCTGGGAGCATGTGAAATCGAAGAGGGAGACTTAGCTAACCTGGGGCCTTCTGATGTTCTACACTTTCTGAAAGGAATAGGATTGGAAGGCTAGCTATAACACAGCAAGAATAGGGGACACAACAGATCTTTTAAGGCGCAGTGTAACATATACATACATAAATTGAAGTGATGTAAAACATAAATCGCTTTATTAACTATTTTTTTTTGGCATTACTATATAAAATATTGTTTATATTATTTCAAAAATAGTATGGAGTAAACAAAATATAGGAAATAAAATATGTACGTACTGCTGTGTACTGATTGAATTAAATGAAAAAATGCAAAACTGATTTTTAAAATGAAAAAAAAAAAATTAACTAGCTCAACGGAAAAGGTTTAAAATAAAATATAATGAGAGAAAAAAAAACTAAAATAAATCTTCCTAAACAAAAAAATAATAATTGATGTTATATCTATAAAATGCACACTTCAATATATTAACAATTATTATAATAAAAGTTCTTTGGTAGACTAAATTAGACAGAATTAAATTTCAATATTAGATGAATTACAAAATGGCAACCAAGAATTAAAAATACGCCTACTCACGTCAATAGTCGAACAAGGAAGTCCTTAACAAAATTCTACAATTGTTTTTTTTTTACAAAAATCCCTCTCCCAAAATCGTACAACGCAGACATATAACAATTGAATGACAATATTTAATAGAATCCGCATTAAATAAGCACAGCGAACAATAGACAAATTAAAGACTAGAATTAATTTAAAAACACATACATATCTTAAAATGATACAATAAACTCTTTAACTGAACTTAATCTAAACAAAATTAAATTGTGAAAAATTCTCGGTAAATTGAATTGAAAACAGCTGTTTAAGCAAAGAAAACAACCATCACAACCAAAATTATGCAACTTAAAATACACTCAGCGAAATGGGTTGTCTAACCACAGCAGTTGGAATCTGCACATGTTCAAATGTCTGTATTCTAACAATCTATCCTATATATACTTATCTGTATTATGTTCTTAATTGTTGATTGTTTCTTTGTTAATTAAAGTCCATTAACTCTAATTTTGCAATGATTATAATATTTCACTTGTGGGAAAATTAAAAAAAAATAATAATGTAAGTGCCGATATATATGTAGTTTATGTAGTTTGTATAAATATTTGTAAATATTATTTCATTGCCTTTTAGTTAACTAATAATAAATAATTGCTTGAAAAAGTTGTAAACAATGAAATGAAATCAACGAAAAAATTTATATTACATAGGTGTTCAACAAATCTTAAAGATTATTGCACCAGATACGAGGTTTTGGTTAGCAGAAACGGATCTGACATTTTGCATAGCAGATCTGGATTTGGGGTTTCGGATAACAGATCCGGATCTGAGGTTTTGGATTGTGGATCCGAATCCGAGGTTTTGGATAGTGGATCTGGATAACATTAAGATCCGAATATCCGGATAATAAATTATTCGAATCCTGATAACAGCACTAATCAAGAAAGGTATGCTACGTAAGATTGCGTGATCAAATTTTGAAAATATGGTTTAGGTTTATATTTATTGGGTGATAAATGTAAACAAAGAATAAATTTATGTGTTTTGTACATACTAATCATACGAAAGTCAAAGTAGATTGACTTATTGAATTTTTTTTTGTTTAAGGATTTTTATAAAGGGGAACATTAAAGCATTTCATGCCTTATACAGGGTCGTAATTTTAACAGAGACGATATTATTATATCATACATACTGATTTAAATGGAGAAAAGGTTACGTATTGCTGTAGTCTGGCACCCCGGATTTCGGAAATTTAAATGTGTATTTTTATTTATTCCATATCAGACTTGTCAAAACAATGATAGAGTTTCCACAAGTTTTGTTAAGAATTTTGATTTAATTGTTAGTATAATTTTTTTTGGACAGTGCTGTATTTTAAATTTCATTTATTTGTACATTTTGCGTACTCCTGTATTGTATAGTTTATTTGCTAGTTTTTTCTTAGCGTTGCGCTGTGCGTTGAACGCACGAGTTTGTAAATTTCATATATATGCGATGTTACCCTAGAGGCCCGAAGAGTTATTAGATAGACGAGCCCGTGTGTAGTCGTGTGTTTGGTTTTCGGTTACCGTAATGGTAATCCTTTCAGTTAAGATGTAGTTCGTTGGTTGTATGTAAAATCGTCTATCTTGTAATTCTTTAGTTAAATTAGTTTTATATAGTTGTGCACGATTCATGTAAGGTTTTTTTAATTATATTCGTTTTAGAAGTAAGCGCGTGATTTTCAAATTAATTTTATTTTATCACCTCGGGGTAGGTGAAGTGAAGCTGTGAGCTTGTGTTTATTTCATTGTTAATTTTGCTTGTTTCTTTACGTCATTTGAATTAAATTTTAGTTTGCCTTGAATTTTTAAAAACCACGTGGAGATTTTTTTTGGTATAGAAAGTCCTTCTAGAACGAATTCACCATTTTGTTTGCTAAAGGATTTGCATTGTCCTTTTTAAATTGTAGAATCTTATGCAGGTTTGTTTTATGCCAGAATCTTATATTTATGGTTTTCATTCCCCTGTAATTTGTATCAAATGTTTTTTTTTTTTTTTTTTTTTTAAATAAAGTTAATGATTGTAAATATCATTTTAAATATCACTAGTTCTTTTATTTTTGAATCTGCCATTTCAATTTTTGGGAATTTTAATGAAAGTCATTTTTGCAACAGCCCACTATTACTTTTTAAAAAAAGTTTCTTTGAGATTTAAGAATCTCTGGCGCCCTTTTAAATTCATTTTTGCTGAGCTAGCTAAATTAATTTTGTCATTTTTAATTTCTCTTTAATTATATGCTTGGGCCATCAGTTCACAGCAGTATTTTAGAGACAAATAAGATTCATTAAAACATTAAGTTATTCTGGTAATCGTGTATTTGAATAACGAACAAAAATCCCTAAGGAGTTAAAATATTTAACTCCAAAGTGAAACTTACTTGTTGTTTATTGTCAACTCAATTTTGATTGCATTTTCTTTTCTCAGTATGCCACAATTCAACCCAAATTTATGTACTTCTTACGTGGTAACAGTGCATACGTCACACGTGTTTAAAACGGCTACATTTGCACGGTAATTTTAGGCGAACGCCACTTCGATAATGCTCTGCTCTTAAGCCAGTAATAAAAGGGCTTTTAATTTTAAAACCTTTTCGACAATATTCGCTTTTTTCCAAGCGCTACTTTGCTCGCATATAGGCTAAAGTACTTTATAGTACCGACGACCGACCATATATTTACACCGTCTATGCCCGCTTTTTTCGGTCGCGAAAATTGCTAAGCCACAATGGGATTACGGTACGGGCACATACAAGTGGGCCATTGGAACACCGAAAACAGTCATAAAACGATCGTCGAGTTACCTAGTATATCTATACCTACACCTGCATCCATTTTCTCCTATACGGTTATAAATCCGTGGAAATGGGAAACGTATTTGTTACATGGAGTGTAAATCCGAAAACGGATAAATTGACGCGTTTGTGGTACGTATCGGGGGATTATCGAAAGCGGGCCTCTAATTTATTCATAAGCGGGTATTAAAAGTTGGCGGCGGTATATTGAAATGAAAGCGTTATAAACACAATAGTATCCGCAAGCTCTCCTATAATGCCTGTTTAAAACTTAATACGTTAATTAAATTGGAAATGTAGGATTAAATGTGTTTAGGGGTACGGATTGCAATGATTAGAAAAGTTCGTATTTAGTTCAAATGACTATACACTGTTGAAAATATTACGGTGTTGGCGTTAATTTTGCGCTAGTCAAATATTTTAGTGTTGATTTTTCCAAACTTTGCCAGACGAGTTGACTACGCGTATTTAATAGAACAGAAATTACTAGAATTTCGTGTGAATTCTTTGTTCAGATATGAGGATTGACTATTTTTCTAGACATTCAGAAGCGTCAACCAATCAGAATTTTTCCCTCGGATAGAATATAGAAACCCCACCTATTCTAATACAGTATTGCATTATACGCACCACCTGCATTGCACGTGTATCTGTTTTCGTGTTTGATTCTCCGTATTAACATATCCAAACAAATCACCAAATGTGACTGACTTGCAAAGTGTAACCTCGAGTTATTAAACGTTAATTCCAGTGGGCATAAAAAATTTCATCTTAAAGATGTATTGGGAACATCTATTTACGCAATTAGTTTAGACTTGAATCAAATAGCATAAACATTCACTTAATTTTATAATGGTTCTCAAAAAATCATTTTAAAATTGGTACATTTAGTTGAAACCAAAACTTGTGAATGAGTGGTTTTGCATATTTATAATTGAGAAAACGTCTTAAAGAGAGAATATTATAGCACTAAGAAATAGGAGTTGCATATTAAAAAGACGTTGTGTTTAGAAAATGGTGTTAAAACACCCAATAGATCGCATTCATTTAGTTAAACAGCTAGTAAATTTGTCTAGTCTAGATCAAATAAAATGTGACTAGAAGTATTTTATAATTTCACGTGTCTGTTGGATAAAATAATCCCTTAGCAATAGACAATACTTGACTATCTTTGCTCGTCAAATTTAAACTTCTATAGTTCTCGACAAAATAACACGAAAAGAGTGTGGACCTCTCCTGACTATTAAATTAGTCAAAAAAGTGTTAAAATTTTCAACAGCGTAGTAAATATGCGTCTCTTTTTCAAATACTTTCCTGATTACACTGAGAAAAATGGGCTAAGTAAAGTGTTTACTTGATAAAAAAATTATTTACAATAGATAAAATTTTACTTGGAACTATTCTCGTTAATTAATACCTGCAACTAAACCTAGTTTCCTGAATGCAAGTTATTACTGTAAATAGTGCTTTCATTAACGACTATTACACAGCATACCTCACAAATTTGTGGTAAGTAACGTATTACTTATGCCTACTAGTACTGTATCTAACTAGAGCACTTGGTTAGTAGAAGTAACAACAATGCTGATCGCTATTAAATTCATGTATTTTCTTCTTTTCTATGATTATTTGAGTTTTGTTGCCACCCCGTGATTGCTTTACTATTCCTGATTGGCTAATGCGGCGGAGTAATAAAATAGTCCCCGAGACTGCTACGCGCGCAAGTGCGGGATAGTGTTAAGTAAGAGTTATGGACGTGGGAAAAGGTCGTCGAAAAGGAGTGGCCAAGGAGTACGGCCATTGTAGGCCAGTTGGAACGCAAATATATTAAAAATACCGGGTGGGTTAACTCAAGGCCCCACCCGTATAAAGAATCCCAGCGAAAGAAGAAGTACCGAGCCTATAAGCAATCGGATGTTTCAAGATTGCAGTTTTAAACAACGTGGTGGGATATTTGAATTCCCCATCATTGTGATGATATCTGCGCCCGCTGGTGAAGTTAAAGTGTGGATGCCGTCGCTAGTGATCCGACAGTCCAAGTGCCATCTGCAGTTAGGGACACCTCGACGAAGTAGCCGTTTTCGAGGCGATCACCGGACATAACCGCTACGTACCCCGACGGAGGATCAACTCGCCGAGACAACGCCCAGTGCAAAGAACCAACAGAAACCGCAAGTTTAGCGCCTAGATATATTATTTCTTTGTTTGTTATTAGTTATATTACTGTAACTTCAAAGCCATATTTCTCTTTGTCATTTGTTCTTTTATTATTGCTTTGTTCTTTTTTTTTTTCATTATTAAGGAATATATTTTATGAGTCATTACGTTGTAAATTGTTTAAAAAACACTGTTATTAAAGTGAAACCAATATCATTCATATCAGGTAGTCACTGTGTTTGTCCTATACAAAATAAAACTATTGCTAATAATACTGCTTTTTATTTAAATTTATATTAAATATTCACTGAACTTCCTTGTTTCCTGCACTACCTATAGTTGAACAACAAATTTAAGGTAAGTATATTGTATATTTATAGCAAACCATTACCTTTTATATATCAGGTATTTAGTGAACGTGCATTAATGATACTGTTTCCTTATCACAAGTAATCCAAATAGCCTGCATTAATTGAGGTTAATAATGAAAGTGTGATAGCCATTATAGAATAGTTCACTCATAGCAGTACATCTACTTGACATTTTACTTTTACTTACCGCAACTGCATATATTCTTTGGTTTACTACTTCAGTTTAATTATCATAAGTAACTTCATAAGTTACCGGTATGAAGCAGACCGTAAGTAACTTAGATTGCTTGTTGTTAGTATCAGTCTTTTTTATTAGAGTTAAGTAATCTGTGCTTTTGTCCCCTAACCAGCTGAACTTTTTACTTACGCTAATTGTATTTTTATTTATGATTATTAAATTTTTTTCTCAGTGTAGGATTTGTCGAAGCCCATAATCAGATAAAAATGATATATCCTGTGATAGCTTTGAATAGTTGTAGCTCAACTTTCACTTCTGTCTTGTGGTCTCAAGCACACACCTTAACTTTATTCTCTAAAATCACTTTGAAATTTTAGGAACAAAAATATACCTCTGGCAGAAAAATATTGCTTGCTATCTGCACTTATTATTTCGCTATATCACAGAGAGTTGCGTACATACTGGGCAAGAACCCTGATTTCACTCTGACATTGACGCTACCTCATTAGGGTTAATTTCAAATAATTATTGTTAAGTCGAAAACATATACCCAACGAGAAATATTGAAAACGCGACACGCACGATCAAATCAACTGTTTAGGGACGCTACTATCAGCGCTATCGTCTGCATTTTTTCTGCAGAACGTCATCAACCGTTCTTAGGCAACCATTTCTGCGTGTTAGAAGATACAGGGAATTTTCCTATTAGTTGTTGAAGTCGCGAAATATTTAAGAAAAGTTTAGATTTAAAATCACCGAAGACAGTTAAGACGACTTCACAATTGGCCGAATTCGATGATCATAGATAAAACGACATGACAAACCAAAATAATAAAAAAAAAAAACTTGAAACGAGTATAATTATTCTTAATAAGCTAAAACGTATTTAAGTACTACTTATAACTAATGCAGCTAAAAGTAAATCTAGATTTAAAAATATTGTCATAAGTAATCCTTCCCCAATCACTCTTACAATATGACCAGGGTGATCTTAACAACTAGAATTCCGTGCAGCGTCTTATTCGAGGCAACGTCGGGCGTCGTGCCTCATGAATGTGAAAATCTCCCATTAACACCTTAATGCCTAGGACGGATGTTCGAATTTTTGGTTTAGCGCGCCAGCAGCGGTGAAAAATCTCCACTTTCTAATTTGCATATATATTACGTAAAAATGTCGTTCCTCTGCTGGGTTCGAGATAGCCGAAGAGCAACTTTTAGAGAGAGGAAGATGGCAGGCGAAGAGGTGCACAGAATAGAAGATGTATCTCGCTAGTTAACGGTGCGAAAGATTCTGTCATTTGTTATGCTAGATTTAGTTTTATAATATTATCTATTACAAAAACGTTTACGGTTCTACTGCATTAACTTTAAAATATTTAAGTACAAGAATTTAAGGGTCCTTAATCTGAATTCATTAAAATATGTTTGTTTCTATACAGGGTGTTTTGAAACATCGTTTAAAGATTTTAAAGGCATGTAATACGATCGAAAATAAGGTTAAAAGTGTATAACTAACAGCTTCTTGCGGGTTTCGCCGTGTGTCAAAACTTTCGCTCGACGTTTCGCTGTTCATACTGACAGCTTCTTCAGGATAACTGAACTGATTCTCCATGGTCCGACATTCTTCTTATATACGCCCCTGGTGCATCCAACCGTGTAGTTTCCGCTCCATTGACCGTGACGGTTCGTAGTAGGCTCTTCCACGTGTTGCTATGGTGGTACCCTTCTTCTCTGTTAACGGTTTTATTCTTCTTTATTTCTATGGCTTCCCTGATGAGTCTTTTACCGTAGTTCTTGGTGGTAGTTATTACTTTTACATTCTTGAAATCCATTTTGTGTCCGGTGTCGTGCATGTGTTCTGCCACCGCTGATTGCTCGGTCCTTCTTAATCTTGCGTCCCTCTCGTGTTCTTTTATTCTTATGTCGATGGCTCTTCCTGTTTGTCCGACGTAGCACTGTCCGCATTGGTATGTTATCTTGTAGATACCTTCTGTGCGCCCCTTGGGTATCTTATCCTTTGCGGTCGGTAGATACTGCTGGATCGACGTTGCAGTCCCGAAGCGTACTTGTACGTTACGTTTCTTCAAAATTCGACCTACTTTTTCGGTGACTCCTGCTATGTAAGGTAAACAAGCCATCCCTTTTCGTGGTTCTGTAGTTTTCTCCAGTGTCGTCTTCTTCTTAGTGGCTCTCCTTATGTCGATGTCAGTATAACCATTCTTCTTTAGTGCTTTCTCCAAATGTATCTTTTTACTGGTAAGATGTTGTTCGTCACTGATGGTTTCGGCTCTAATGTCTTCTTCTGCATCGGATGATGGTGAGATCTTGCATGCAGATATCTATCGGTGTGCGTCTTCTTTCTAAATACTGCGTGCTGTAGCATTCCCTCTTTTGCTTTCTTAACCATAACATCCAGGAAGGGAGATTTCCATTTTGTTCTTTCTCCATGGTAAACTTGATGGCTGGGTGCTGTGAGTTTATGTGTTCCAAGAACTGTTGTAGTTTTTTCTTCTCCGTGTTGCCATATTACAAAAGTATCGTCGACATATCGCAGCCAACACTTGGGTTTCATATCGCTGGAACTTAGAGCTTCTTCTTCAAATGCTTCCATAAACAAGTTGGCTATTACTGGTGACAAAGGGCTTCCCATTGCTGTTCCGTTCTTCTGCTCGCAGTATTTTCCTTCATACAAAAAGTATGTCATGGATAAGCACAGTTTCACTAATTCAATGATGTCTTCTTGTAGTCCAAGTTCTGGAAGTAAGGCCAGTGCGTCCTCCGTGGGTATGTTAGTGAAGCTGTTAGTTATAATTACACCGGCCGTGAAAGCCTACGCAGTGTTAAATTATCTTTTACCGATTGCCACAGAAACATATTTATAACAAATATAGAAATAAAAAAATTCCAATTTACAAATTAATAAACTCTAAATAATGTCTACTTGTAGCTTTTTTTTCCAAAATCTCCTTCGCATACATCTCAATAGCATAGATTTCAACCTGAAAGATTGTTGTGTGTTGTCCAAAGTTGTCATATCTTCTGCTTCTTGGACTGCGGCAAAATATTCCTGGAGCCACACCTAACTCGCTTTTCAAAACGCCCCTAAACCAACAGATGTGTGCTTGTGTCAGTATTCTTTCGTTGCATCTGCATTCCTCTCTGTTTAAGTAAGAGGTAGTGAAATATGCATGGATCATTGGTCGAGCATACATGATATCCGAAGGCATTCCTAAGATGCCGTCGGAAGTAACCGATTCCAGCAGCTTGTTGGTCACACAGACATGAGTATATGGCGTGTATTAGCGCTATTTGCCATAGGCTAAATGCATTTAATCTGGCCTTCTTTTCCACAACAATACGCAAGGGTGGTAGGTCCAGAAGAGCTTATAGTGCCAATGATGGGAAAGGATTTGTGATTGCCACACTTGCAATCCTTTGTATGAATGTAAGTTTCGCTGTGGGTTTGGATTGTTGTGCTTTTTGCCACCAAACTATTGCTCCATGAGTAACGATTGGATCTACTACCATCACATAAAGCCAATGGACTAGGTTCGGAGATAACCCTAAGATTTTCCACATATCCTTCGACATGTCCATGAAGATAGCCTCGCTTTGTGAGAGATCTTTTCCAAATGCGAATTCCAGGATAGTATCCTATCAGATATAACGCCTAGATATTTTACATTGAATAGTGGTGTCAAAAGTTGGGTGAACGGTGTTACTGTAGTTTTGTTCGGGTTAATGCTCAGGTTTTCCCTGCTACAGAAACTACAAATGGCGTTAGTCACCTATTTGAGGGCTGAGGAAATGCCTCTCTCTCCCAATCCTCGTAATAGTATTACGATATCGTCCACACATGCCTGGACCTCGGCTCTCAGCGCTTCAATGATAGCCAGCAGGATGTCCACCAAGCGTGACCAAAGCAGTGGAGAGAAAGTCCGCTCCTGCGGACACTCTCTGAACTACCTCCCCGCTTAGAGTCGTTACCACAAGCCGGTTCGTAAGCATAATACTTTATTTATAAAAAAACTAAATAATTACAAATTATCCCAACCCGTCCGTACGCGACCGAATCTCATCAAGAAGTGAACATTCAAATAGGACATGCTCCACCGTATTTACCCCACCACATTCACAATGCGAATCATTAACACTCCCAATTCTACATAAATATGATTTAAAATTACAGTGACCTGTCTTGGAAATGGTACCCACATTTCGAAATTTTACTATGAATATTCCAGGTTACATGAAAAAACCTTCGAGAAATTACTTTTAAGAGTAAAATACCTGTACAGTTTTACGGGCAAAAAATTGCCCCAAAATCGTACCGGAATTTTACCAAAAAAATTTTAGTGGGTAGTTTTATAGATCTATATAGGGTGTATCAAATAAAAACGTAAATTTTGCTTGGGTGTTAACTACACGACATATAATGCACAAACCCACCGAAACCGGATTTCATTATTAAAGAATAAAAAAAAAGTAAAATTTAGAGCCAAAAATTCTTTAGTCCGGGCCTGATGCAAGGAAACGTCATGTTGAGCACCCGCTAAACGTGGTATTATGTATAAATACATTGCACTCATTTAGTATTATTCTTAATGGTATGCCGTAAGTTCATTTAACGTCATTCTGAATAAATAAAGGCCCTTGTAAAAATAGAAAAACTGAGGCATTTTAAATTTCTTCTTTTTATAAAATAAACATTCCTTATTTGTTAAGAGCATTCTACGTAAGTCTACAAAGTATTATTTTTAATATCCTGATAGGACGTTCGATTTTCACCGGATATGCGACTTCAGTAGTTACAAAAAATATAAATATTTTTCTTTTGCTTTGTCGAATCGGAGAGTTAGTTGTTAATAAACGGTACCACATGAATCTAAGTTATTTCTTTTGGATTTATTTAATCATATAACGCAAAATGAATTGAATCGAATTACCCAGATATAAATGTAGATACAGAAAATTTGCAAACACGCCTTTTTACTATGATGTCGCGCGAAAATGAATCTATACATTCCGCGCTTTTGCCGATGCATCAAGCTTCGATTTCTTTATATGAAATCATGATGGTCCTGAAAAGGATCGTTTTTTCGAGACGGGAAGAATTTAAATAAAATGTTCGAAGTGGCTTGCACTCCAAGCAGCGATCCACACGAAACTAACAGCGGTAATGGCTGAATGATGGGAGTGGTATGTGGGGGTATACTCGGGACAGCATTTAAGTTGGGCACAGGTGCGGCTCTAGCCCACGGCATTTACAAAATATTTTTTTCTCGTTAATACTTACAGATAGACCCCCTGTGCATTAAGACTTTTTGATTGTATATCATTACAGCTGCTACATATTATTATATTTACCTCTATATCTGATACACCCTGTATATTGAAACGAAGCAGGGGAAAAGGAGATATGTCTAACTGTCTGTCTAAGTCGTTAGCTGATATCGTTCACCTTTAATGTTAGGACTTTCTTGGAAACTTTATCCTTTGGTTAAAAATTAAATTTCGAAAATGTTAATAATTAATTTTCATTGACAAATACTATTATATGATTTACTTTAAGTATTTTAAATTGTATTTACCTATGCTACCTCAATTCTTTCTAACTCTTTACCCAAGTGAGATCGGCATAAAAACCCACCTAAAAACATCAGCATCAAGATCGAACCGAAAACGACTTCCTACCGAGAGCACAATAGGTTCCACCCACTCCCCTATTCTCGGTTTCGTTTACAATCTCGGCAATACATCCGACCCCACTCCATTCCCCCGGACGTTTAAGTACTTGAAAGGTCCGCCGTTCCTGAAAGAACTTCTCTTTCGCGACGGCAGAACCTAACTCACTTTACGAGAGGACTTTTATTGCGAAAAAAATGCACCCCGATAAAAGGGACAAGACCGGGATGGGTCTTGTCCCGTAGCCATTCGATTCCCACTCCTCCTAGTCCGGTCTGGTCCCCTCCTTCATATCGCTTTTTTTTCCTCGTTTTTAATATGAAGCGATAAAACGGATAATAAGGAGGCCGGCAGCGTAGTCGACCGTCTACGCAATAGGGGAAAACAAAACCGAAAGACACGCTAGCCCATGTTGGCCGTATCTCGTAAAATCCGCCAATAAAACACATAAAATAGCGGCAGTAAAGCCAAAAAAGACCAAGGCAAGTTTGAATAGGTCTCGGCCGCCATCAGAGGGCGCTGGGTATCGGAACAGTTTGGAAAAACAATAAAGCGACGAGGAGGCGTAACCGTTTTTGCGTTCGTTCTTACTACTGCTGCGGGACGGATATGTTTTTACGTAATACCTGAATTATCATTCTAAACATGTCGATACAACAACCGGAGAATCGAGCGGACGTGACTTGAATTTGGGGAACTTTGGATGAGTCGCTGGGGGATGTAAAGATAAAAGGATACAGGTGCAATTATTTTTTTATTTGCGCCAGAAGGACCGTACGCGATATAAAGCCTCCCAAGAGGAGATTATCAAGATACTGGACCCACTTTATAATTTGACTTTGACCCGAAACTTTGAGTGAGTGAAATAAAAAGATTTTTTGGGCTCATTTTGCATTACTTCAAAGAGGCCTAGACTGGTAAAAATGTCACTAAAGATTGGCACACTATATTCATCATGGTAGATGTCAGAGGCAGTGTGGGCAAGTTAGGGGAAGTGAATAAATTTCTACAGCGATTATACATACTCGTGTTTTCTCGGCTCTCAGTAAATCACTAGTTAACACTGCTCCCCACTCAAAGCGCGAATAAACACGAGTGTATCTAGTCGCTGTAGAAATTTATTCACTTCCCCTATCTTGCCCAACACTGGTCACAGGCACCACCATTGCAAATCACAAATTAGTCATTAAAAAGTTTTTATTTTCTGTAAAAATACCGATATAGGCTACTATAAAAGTTTGATTTCCTTAAATTATACGGACATTTACCGATAAGATAATCTCTCAGTCACGGTTTGAATAATGTGCGCGTGGTACACTCTTTAATATCATTTGGATGAAGGTCAAAAAAAGAGTACCCAGCATAGAAAGGAGATTTTTAAAGATCTCCGATCCACACGCAAATGCCCACGATTACGAATGCTCACATCATAAGCTTCGACCTTCAATCCAAGAATTTCGGCCACGGTCCCACTCGGAATATTTATTTTGTTTAGTTGAATACAATCTACCAACCTCGCTTTACGTCTGTTAAAAGAAAATTTAATGAATTGCGTTTTTCCTTAATTAGTCATTAGAACGCCAAGACTCGAGCTCGCTAACCGCCTGTTATAATTTGTTTGACAAACAATAAAAACAGCAAAGGCCCTAAAACTATGCCTTAAGGTACGCCCACCAAAATATCATAGCCGTCTGATAAAATGTTATTAACTTTAATCATGATGTTCACATATGATTCAAACCAATTCTTCACATTTCCCCTAATTCCCATTTTTTTTCTAGTTTATTTAATAAAATATACAGGTGTCCCACCGAACTGGGACATTAGATTTTTTTTGAACTTCTAGTAGAAATTGATGTTGAAACTTGCAGGGTAGTCATGGCCTACTGTGATCTATTTAAGGAAAAATATTTTCAACTTTATAGCACTTTCGGTATACAGGGTGTTGATATCAACTTTCTTATTTTAAATAGAATGGTATAATTTTTATCGATCTAATGAATTTGGTGAGTCATTTGCAACTAGTTTACATGAAGGTTCCCTATCCCTTAACTCGACCGTTTTTGAGATATTTTCATTTTCGTAGATATTTTGACATTTGCACTCTTTCAAATAAAATCAAATATTGCATGAGATAGCAGATATTTAATGGTTCTACTAAAGTCGATATAAAAGACGTATATGGTGTTATAGCGATAATCACTGAATCACATACAGGTGTTCAAAAACGCATCTCCAATGTGGATACCTTTAAGCTAACAAACTTTTTCTTTCAAATGGAACAGAGTATTTTTTACTACAACATCGAATGTAGCGCAAAATTCTACATCAATTGATATTAGGGTTTGGTATACCTATTCTTAATAGTTTTTGAAGTATTTCTTGTAAAAAATTGCTAAAAATATGCCTAAATTCCAAGTTTCAACCAAATAAAATGAGTTTTTTTCCTACAAAATACTCTGTGCATTATTTGCCTAACCTATCTAAATATTTATGTTTTAGGTATTTAATGTTCACTAGTTTCTTACTAATAGTAATATCTTTTAGTAATAAAGTACATTAATTATTAGATATTAGTAGGCCATGAGATGTGCTATCAAACAAATGATATCCATTGTTGGTAATTTACCAAATTGCGCAGTGATAAACCTATGCAGGATTAACAAGTCATATCTTTTATAGTAATCCTAATGCTGTCAACTCCTTCACACATTTACTCTAACAAGTAAATATTGTAAATCGAAAGAATAAGAAAAACATTGAAAGTTACATATACAAATAACATTTTAGACTTATTCTACATTCATGAAGGTTCGTAACAATAATTAGATAGCTACACTTATTTGCAATGAATAAAAACCTCAAAAAAATAAAATACATAGGGAAATTAAAGCAGACATATCCTAAATACACCCATAATATTTCAAATATTGTTCACTTAATAGACCAGGTATTTTCTTTGTAGGGGAACCGTCTGATATGGAGTCTCCGAAAACAATGCAGCCTCTTGGCTTTTTGTATTAAACTAGGTATTAAGTGATACAAACAGATAACATGAATCAGGAACAGACTATTAAAAGTCTTCGAAATGTCCAATATATATTGTTCTTTGAGAATAGTAGTTTTTTTTTTTTAATTTGACTCATTTTCGATATATTTAATAAGCAGGTAAAAATATTAACATGTAATTTGCTGTCGCATAATAATTATGGCCTATTAATATTTTATAATTATAATTTGCTAATAATTGGAAAACTTAGATAAATATCTCAGGTATGGAAACCAAACAATGCAAAAAAAGATAACGCATCATTCTAGAAAATAATATACACAGTGTTTTTTAGGAAAAAAATATTTTATTTGCTCGAAACTTGGAAATTAGTCATATTTTAGGCAATAAATGCTAATATCTCAAAACCTATCAAAGATAGGTATACCAAACCCTAATATGTCAATCGATGTAGAATTTTACGCTGCATTCAATGCTGTAGTAAAAAATACCCTGTTCCATTTGAAATGAAAAAGTTTTGTTGGTTTAAAGGTATCCACGTTGGAGATGCGTTTTCGAACACCCTGTATGTGATTCGGTCATTATTGCCAAACACTTCTACCTACGTCTTTGTACTTACATCGACATAGTAGAACCACTAAATATCTGATACCTCATCAGCTATTTAATTTCACTTGAAACACTGCAAACGTCAAAAAACAACAAAATTGCAAATATCTCAAAAACGGTTGAGTTTAGGGATAGGGTAAACTAATTGCAAATGACTTGATACATTCATTGTACCGATAAAAATTGTACCATTCCATTTAAAATAAGAAAGTTGATATCAACACCCTGTATACCGGAAGTGTTATAAAGTTGAAAATATTTTCCTTAAATAGATCACAGTAGGCCATGACTACACTGCAAGTTTCAAAATCAAATTCCTGATAGAAGTTCAAAAAAATCTAATGACCCAGTTCAGTGGGACAGCCTGTATAGAATGATTCAAGCTGTCATATGCTTTCGTTAAGTCATAAAAAACCGCTAGAACTCTGTCTCTATTATTAAAATTTTTGTAAACGATATGAAGAATAAAATCAATTATTTTCCCTTAGAGTAAGTTTCTTAAAACAATGCGAGATTCCGCACAAAGGGCTTAGTTCCTCCTACATAGAACGCTTTGTGACATGTTTATAAAAGTCGTAACAAGCTAAATGTGCTAACGGCCATCGCCTTTACCTTATCTTGTAACATTCAGACGGAACAAACCACCATTTTATCGGGATTCAGATGCCCGTCAATGGAAAAGAAAGGACCTTCGCTGGCTAACTACACACAGTAACGTTAATCGTGTCTCTTTAGCCATCCCGAAGATCGACAGGTCCGTCCGCGCATTGTCGCCGGACCTCTCGCGTGAGTAATGGACGTGTCTCCCTACCTCTTGACGACTTGACAATCTGCGTCTCTTCCTTTCTTTCTCGTTCTTCGCGTAGCACAATGACGACGGACCGAGGGATCCGGTGACTTAATTAACGGGGAGGATTTATCGTCCGTCTGCCCAAAGGGAGGCTGCGTCCTGCGATGATGAGAATGGATACGTCAGGTTCGGTGCTACCGAAGGAAAAATAATTCCACTCTTCGGATTCACCGGAATAATGGAGATGACGGGACGCACGTCTTGCGTTAATAAATTTATGCGTTTGTCTTTTTCTTTTCAGGCGTCCGGAGGAATGAAGTATATGTGAAATTGTGGACATGCGGGAAATGATGGTTCCATTTCCGTTCGCCTCGTTGATATACAAACCGAAAACAAATAATGAAGTGTACAGCCGAGTAAGTTGTAACGTCGTGTTGTAAAATATTTTAACTTAAAATTTTCGCGACATGAACAACTGATAGGAAAACTCCTGTATTACCTATCTGTTATCTCTAAATACATAGAAATGATTCCGTATAAAAGGTGGATGACAATCTAGGAAGAAAATTGCAAACGATAACACTGGTAGTAGCAGCCCTGAATAATTGTTTTGATCGTGTGTGCCGCACTTTTGTTGTTTTTCGTTGCATCAAAAATAACATTACAATAATTATTGGAAATTAACCCCAACTTTTGTGTAATATAGTGAAGTGATGAGTGTTTTAAATACAAGAATGATTATTTTGTGAAATAATGTTTGGACAAAAAGATACACATATGTAAACAGGTGAATTTTATATGTAAATAAAAAATGCATATGTACTGTCAAATAATATTAAACTGAACGATAAGATTTCAAATGACAATATTTATATACAAAGTAAATAGATAAACTGAAGTTCAACGGCTGATGATGTCTGATTCTAATTGTTTACGCGGTAAACAAATAAGCTAGTAAAACGGCGCTTTAAATATTTACGAATATTATACTAGGAAATCATAATTTAAATAATGGACAGAAATACACTAACAAAGTCGATGCGTCCAATTGCGTTGTGCGTAACTTTTAGTTCGCGAAATTACAATTAAAACCAAACCTCGTGATGCAAACAGACGTACTGCTGTACAACTTAAAAAAAAAACTCTCGCGAATACCAATGTCTCCAGACATCTCCCAATTACTAAGGGGAAACGAATATTACAACGAAAGAAGAGTGTTTCACCTTAGAATTTTCCGCACACGACAACACTGTGTCTCCGCACACAGGGTGAAAACGCACTTCCGGTGCTGATAACTACCCTGGGTCGTGTGGAAGTGTGTCAACATACCGTCCATCGAATCCAAGTTCATTAGCTGACTCCATCGAAATCTCTAGCCACTCTATGAGCGCCACGAACGTAGATCCAGTTCGGACAGCAATGTGTGGCAGTCGTGTTGTCGGCATTGGTGGGTCTGCATCCTGGGTAACTTGAAATGTACCTCTCGCATGGATTTCCAGAAGGATGAGCGTCGAGAAACAGAAAAGACAGTTGTATCATGCTCAAGCATGGCTTTGGAATGGATTATTTTGATCTTAACAGCTTTGACTGACTTCAAGAGAGTGCTCAGCAATTAACAACAATAATGGGGAACTATTTTCTAAGGATACATGACTGGTTCGAAATTCCTTGACTTCAACTCAAACTTCATATATGATGATTTCAATTTCATAACTTCATCTGGGGTTCTATCTGCGGAATTTTTACTTCTCCTACCTCTACTACCTCTGATTCTTCAATATCCCTCAAACCTCATTATCCTCTTCGGATAAACTATCACCTTGTTTTCATCACCTCTAACAACTTTGCGCAACTCTGTATACCATTCATATATAACAACTTTTGCGCAACTTTGTATTTCATTCTCAAACTATCATTTACAATTTCCATTATTCATCATCATCATTTCATTCCTGTTTCTGTATTCAAATCATCAAATTATCATCTTCCCTTTCTCTACTCAAATCATCAACAACTTTCTCCTCTTTAGAGTATCTGAACCCCATTGATTTTATCCTTTTCTTCATTTCTTTTCTACATCATCTTTCTCAACCATCATCAAAGTTTCTCATACACCTATCTTGTTTCTCTATTACACTTTTCTAAGATTGCCCATCATATCATTCACACTATTAATACTTTCTTGTACTGTTTCCTTCGTCTCCTTGAATATCCTTTCCCCATCCTTCCCTTTGTACCTGCCACAACCGACTCCTTACGGCCATTAGTTCCTTGGTTCCGCCACTCTGGTCTCCAGAACGTCCACTTCCTTTCCCTGGTGGGCTTGTCCATCTTCATTCTTGCAGCGGTGTGTATAAAAGTTTTAAAAGACACAATTAGCTTATCAATGCAACGAGAAATTTTCACAAATTCTAAATATGGGATCTTATTCTACTATTACAATTAACACCGTAGAGCCTCACGTTGAGATTGCCAAATAAATATGCTGTGCAACTTAAAAAAAAAACTCTTCGCGGCAATACAAGGTGTCCACAGCAGTCCGTACTGTACTCGAGAAAAACAACTTGCCAACGCTCTAACGCACGAAACTACACGAGGTTCAACTGTAGCCGACGCTTTAGTATAACAACAGAAGAACAAAAATCACAAGAAGCTCAGCCAAATGCGACGCTCAAGCGTAAAGAATGAAGAAATCGCTAATTACGCGAGATCCATCATAGGCCGACGCTCCATAAACTAACGGAAAGCTTAAAAAATTTAATACGAGATACAGCCGCAAACCGATGCCCCACCGAGATCAACGAAGAAAATGGAAATTACGCGAGGTGCAGCCATAGGCGACGCTCCAACGTACCACACAGAAAACGAAAGTCACAGCGAGGTTCAGCCGTAGATCGCGCTCAAGTACAACGAACGAAGGAAACGAAAATTACGCCTGGTACGAACGGCCTGGTAGCGCTGGTGGAAACCAAAAAAAAACGAACTCACGCGAGATGCAGCGTAGGCCGACGATTTAACGTAACAAGCGGAAAACGAAAGTCACGCCTGGTTCAATCGTAGGCCGACACTCAAATACAAGAACGAAGGAAACGGAAATGGCCGTAGACAACACTTCAGCGAAATAAACGGAAAACAGATGTTTTACGAGGGTTCGGCCGTAGGCGACTCTCAAGTGTAACAAACAGAAGAAAACGAAACTTACGCGCTATGCGCCGTATGTTGACGCTCCGACTAACAAACGGAAATTGGAAATCACACTAAGCTTCAACTGTGCAGCCGTAGGCCGACGCTTTAACGAGATTAGCGGAAGTCACGCGAGGGTCAGCGGTAAGCCGACGCTTTAATGCAACGAACGGAAGAAAACGTAAAATTACGCGATGATGCAGACTAGACTGACGCTCCACGTAACAAACGGAAATCGGAAAATCACACGAGATTCAGCTTTAGGCCGACGCTCAAGTGCAATGAACGAAGGAAAGGGATATTACGCCTGATTGCAGGCGTAGACAAACGTTTCAACGGAAATAAACGAAAATGAGCGTCTCACGAGCTTCAGCCGGTAGGTCGCGCCTTTAGTGCAATGAATGGAGAAAACGAATGTGAGCGAGATGCAGTGATAGGCTGACGCTCCACTAAACAAACGGAAACGGTTCAGTGTAGGCCGACGCTCAAGTGCATCGAACAGAGAGAACAATATAGAAATTTACCATTTCTATTCGAAATAAGAAGTGCATAATATTATTGCTTTTTTTTTGTGGGAGCCATTAAGCTAAGTCTGCGAAAATACTGTAGCTTCTTGGCTTTTTTTATTTGGTTTCCCATTTCGTTTTACCCCATTAAATTATTTCCAGTATGTAGTACCTTGCACTTAGTTTGCATTAGATATCTGATTCTGTGAAGACGGTTTTGATTAAATTTCCAACTACGCTGGTTAAATGGCGCTAGTTATGAAAATGAGGGGAAATAGTTTAAATCGCTCACAGAGGGAGCTGTAGTGTGCTTTATCAATACGTAATCGAAGTTTCTAGTTGCAAATGTATTAGAACATTCTGGAAAGTGACGGGAAAATAAACCACGAGCGCGAATCAGATCAGACATTGTGAAGAAGGTAGTCGTATTTGAAAAATAACTGAACAGTAAAAATAAATGCTAAAAGTAATAGTAGGTAAAATTGTGATTATAAATAAGTAGTATTTATTTTTTTTATTAACTGTCTTAGTAATGCTTTAGTTATTTATTATTAGTGTTCATTTTAGTGTTATTTTATTTTAATTAAATTGGCGTGTAGAAATTAAGACATTTTATTCAATACATCGCCTGTGGTAGTAACTTGAACCACGGAAATATTACAATATTTGCCTTAAGTGGATTATAGTCAAATTGCTGTTATAAATTAGAGAAATTGTAATGCGCCAGTTGGATGGGAGACGCTGAATAGGATAGGAAAATATAAATTTTTTGTTTTTGTTCAATAACCGTTTATTTGAAACTTCACTTAAGTTTAATATCATCGACAAACTTACTTCGAAGAAAAAAAAATTAACGAAATCTATGCAATTACCCACTTCACTAGCTTGTTCTTTTCACAACAAAACGTCCTAACCACAATATGCAAATCCCCGGCAGTTTTAAGCGTCGCGCATTGAAACTGCATGATTGCTAACGTTTTCCGCTAACATTGTAGCGCATTGCGAAACTCGCAATGGCTGTTTCCGCCCCCTCCCTTTCTTCCTCGACAGGCAATCGGTCGGCGAAAATTGGGGCGCTCAGAAATCTTTATTTAAAGTAAAGATTACGGCGCCCCGCAAATATTTGCTAGAATCTCGGGGAGCACTTAATATCAAAGTCAAACATCAATAAAGTTTTCCCCACTCGATCCAGTCTGCGCCAGTAAGTGTGTGTGTTTAGGTACGTAAGTAAAGCGCATACATACTTCGTAGACGTCCCATTAAATACGAACGTACCCTTAATATAGCTGCACTCTAAACGATTGTAGGAATTTTACCGTGGTAAATTGAAAATATTACATATAATGACGTTGTAAGTTTAACACAATAAATCATTCAAGCCTTGCTCTACCAAATTTCTCTATGTCTAGAATATTTAATATGGAAAAATAAGTTTGAATAAAATATACAATGTGTTGATGTAAATTTTAGATGTAATCACTGGCGGTCCCTAACTTTTTGCACAGACGAAGGAGGGTACTGTAATTCAATTATTTTCTGTTAATAAGTTATAGCTTTATACCTGTTATTGTAGCATTATAAGGTAGAATATAATTTTAGAAATATAAAACATGTTACGCCTTTTCCTCTTTTAGGGAAGAAAATCGTACACACAAGAAAAAAACAAATTTGCAATCGTATATTGATGTAATATGTACATATGGTTTAATAAAATTTTCAAAATCAATAATTAAATTCGAGTAATAAAAAAATAATCAAGCAAAGTTTCAGAATAGAAATAAATCACCCTGCTATGTTTGAGTAAACAAGGAATAAAATAATCTAAATTCCGTCAAATTGGTGATTCAAAATACAATATGTATGATGTAGTAAATAACAGGTGGTCTTACAACTGCGACCTAAAAGATCTAGTTGTGTCCCCTTCTTGCTGCTTTACAGCTGGCCTTCCATCTATTCCTTTTAGTAAAGTGTAGGATGTCAGAGGGCCGCAAGTCTAGGTAAGTCTCCCTTTTCGATTTCACATGCTCCCAGGTGCAATGCCCTCGAGTTGCACAGTGCTACGCAGTTTGAGAGGAGGTGGATGGCTGTTTCATCCTGTTCCCACAAAACCTGCATTCAGGATCTTTTTCCAATCCAAGCTTACTCAGGTGTCCTTTCAGTCTACAATGGCCTGAAAGTATTCCTGTTAATATGCGAACATGTTTTTTACTCAGGTTGATGCATTCTGTAAACCTCTTCTGGTTATAAGTTCCAGAGGAATTTACTTTGCCTCATTCCCTGGAGATTTCCCGTAACTGGATTTTCCTGCTCCATTTCTATTTTAGTTTCTTCAGTATTGTACTGCCTACTTAATCCGCAAAAGGGTTCAGGCCCTACAAAAGGCATTTCCAGCCCCTTTTTTTACGAGTTATTCGATTGCGTTTCCTTTCATCCGTGTGACCCGGAAACCCACAGGAGGGTTACTTTATTCCTTTACCTAGCTCATTTAGTTTCCCTAGGCATTCCCAGACCATCTTGGAGCTGATTTCATATGAGCTCAGCGCCTTGATGGCTGCTTGACTATCAGACATGATGATAATCTCCTGCTTCCGATAGTTCCTATCCATATTGAACTGAATACATCTTCCAATAGCGTGTACTTCCACCTGAAATATACTTGGGTATTTTTCCAAGCTTTCGAAATATGTAGTTCTAGACCCATATATTCCTATTCCAGTTCCTTCTGCCGTTTTGGAGCCATCAGATAGCATTTCTATTCAAGTTCGAGATGTTATTATGATCCCACTCGCTCCTGTTTATTACTTTAGGTGAATTCCTTCACAAACGAGGATGGGTATGTTGCACTTTCTTTTCGTGATCACCAAAGTATAAGCGCTTACAGTGATATTTACATTCATCTAAAGAAAACTTTAATCCAAAATATTTGAACGCAGACAAAAAAAAGAAGAAAAAAAATTAAAATCTGAAGGCCGGTTTAGAAAATAAAAGTAATAAATTTACTAAAATTCCAAAACGTGCCATAACGTTAGGTAACCAAAAATACAACAGCAGTTAACGGGGATCAAAAATTCTATCAGTAAAATGAAACTACATTAAATAGTTATAATATTATTCTCATTTTAATACGTATAATTGTATAACATATTTTCACCATATATTCCACATACTATAAAATCATAGTTCTGTAAGATACACATTATTAATTATTAAAAACTCTGACGCTTCTTAATCGCGTCAAGAGTTAGGAAAACATTGGTGTTGCTGAAAAATTGAGAAATTGAAAAATTGAAAAATTGAAAATTGAAAAATTGAAAAATTGAAAATTGAAAATTGGAAAAATTGAAAAATTGAAAAATTGAAAAATTGAAAAATTGAAAATTGAAAAATTGAAAAATTGAAAAATTGAAAAATTGAAAAATTGAAAAATTGAAAAATTGAAATTTGAAAAATTGAAAACTTGAATAATTGAAAAATTGAAAAATTGAAAAATTGAAAAATTGAAAAATTGAAAAATTGAAAAATTGAAAAATTGAATTGAAAAATTGAAAAATTAAAAAATTGAAAAATTGAAAAATTGAAAAATTGAAAAATTGAAAAATTGAAAAATTGAAAAATTGAAAAATTGAAAAATTGAAAAATTGAAAAATTGAAGAATTGAAAAATTGAAAATGTTTTTTTAAAAATTAAAAAAAGTTTTTTTATTTTACAAAACAAATTTTTCGTAAAAAAAAGGAATTAATTTTTTTAAATTCTTGGATTTTCAAATTTTTATAATTTTGCAATTCTGAAATTTTGGAATTTTAAAACTTTGGCATTTTGAAACTTTGAAATTTTGAAATTTTGAAATTTTCGAATTTTGAAATTTTTAGATTTTTCATTTTTTTTTAGTTTTAAAAATTTTCAGTTTATAAAATTTTATTTTTTTTTTCAAGTTCTGACGCCATTAAGAAGCATAGGGGTCCTATGTAATATGTCTCAGGATTAATAAGCAGGATAAATTAAATATCTTAGAAATATGTTATACAAACGTATTAAAATAAGAATAATAAAAAAAACGTGTTGCATGCATAGCAAAAAACCTTAACAGTGTCTAGATAAATGCGCCAGCGGTATACAAAAATATTCTATAAGTTTCCGAGAGTAAAAAGATACTCAATTCTACCCACTACTATCTAAATCGAAACTTTAACTCGATTGGTACTAGGTTCTGAAACATCATAACTGGTTTCGATTCAATGCAGTATTCCGGAACATATAAAACTGTTTGTTTGTTCCGGAACCTTTACGCGATTATACCCAATACTTTCAATATTAAAAAAATATGATTTGAATCATTTTTAGTGCGTCCTCCTCCACCGTGTATAAATATATATGTATAATATAAACTCGTTGCACGAAACTAATTTCGTTAAATATTTATTCAATAAATATTTAAGTAAAATAAAAATTAAAGGTAATGCAGTCAATAATATTTTATTTATTTATTTATCAAATTGAAACAAATAATAGTAGTGCATGTATTCATATTAATGATATATAGATTAAAATAAAACTATCATATGTCGCCCTCTATCAATAATGGTAGAGAAAATCTTTTAAAATAAAATAACATATAAACACGCGTAGGCTTTTCACGGCCGGTTTGTAACTATAACTAACAGCTTCTTGCGGGTTTCGCCGTGTGTCAAAACTTTCGCTCGACGTTTCGCTGTTCATACTGACAGCTTCTTCAGGCTGTTCAGTTATGCTGTTAGTTATAATAAATACATATTTTACATATTTATTATTGGTCAGCGTTTAACAACGTAGAAAATGATTTTATACACTGTTAAATTAAATACTGATGATTACCAAAATGAAATGTACAACCATATGTTTTTCCAAATAAATCTCCATCTTAGATCGTTGGTAAGCGTAATTTTTCTTTTGTCTAAAGCTTCCTTTTAAGTATTCGCCATCCACCAATACGGAAGCCACCCGCTTCACCTCACCTACCGGCTATCCGCAATTAAGGTACACTCTCTACCCATTACTGTATAACGATAGGTCTTGTATTTTGCCTTGATCAGCTGATAACGTAACAATAACTCTTGTATTTGCCTCAATCAAATGATACCTTAATGTAAATCTATTGTATTTTTGTAAAAAAAATAACTAACCTTCAATATAACAAAAATACTCCAAACTGTGGTACTGCAAATTTCTCCTAGACCCCTCACCACAAACTGCACTAAATATCTCCAACATCAATAGTCCAACTTACTTATTGTCCAAATAGCTATCTGATAAATTCAATCATTTACCTGTGCTACCCCCGGATTTAGCCGTTAAAAAATCATACGCGTTCATTGAAAAGATTAAAAACATTGAACTTACTGACAACGAAGTTTTAGTTTTATTTGATGTGAGCTCACTGTTTCCCAGCGTCCCCGTTGATATCACTTTGACTTACTTAGAAGTTCTTGAAAGGTAATCAGTTGGGCAGTAATGAAGTTGATAGTTTCATTTCTTTGGCGAAGCTCTGCATGAAACAAAATTTCTTTCAAATCAACGGTACTTTTTACCAACAAACTGAAGGAGCAGCAATGGCTAACAGCTTATCTCCCTTCATAGCTAACCTCTGTATGGGAAAATTTGAAACCGATCTTCAGAATACTTTGGCATATTTTCCACGGGTTTGGGTTAGATACGTCGATGACATTTTTTTGTGTTTTTGATACTAGTAAGTGCTCAATTAGAGATTTTCTTGAACAGCTAAATTCAAAATTCCTTCCATTAAGTTTACCCATGAAGAGGAAACAAGCAATAGGATTGCTTTTCTCGATATTTAGTAATAGAAATGAAAATGAATTAGAAATAGACATATATAGAAAGCCCACTACTAATAACAGATTTATTTCTGAAGATTCAAATCATTCATGGAAAAACAAACTAGCAGTTATTAACCTTTTGGTACATCGCTTATTTAATTTTCCTCTATCTACAGAACGATATAATAAAGAACTTAAAAGAAAATCATTAAATCGTTGCATTAATGGATCTCTGAAGACGTTGTATATATACACCATTAGAAAACATAAAACAAAATGAGAATTAAAAATGTGAGCACTTTAGAAATTAGTGACAGGAAAAATAAGAAATATGTTAAATTACCATTTTATCCAAGTTACACGAAAGGTCTACAATTTTTTTTTTCTAAATTCAATCTTGACATAGTTACTACTCAAATAATAGTCTTAAAAATATTTAGGTAACCATAAAGATAAAGTAGATAATTTGACAAATCAGGTATTTATAAAATATCTTGTAAAGATTGTGATCATGTATATTGGGCAAACTTAAAGATCAATTAAAACGCGTTACAAGGAGCATTGGCTCATCTTAAATTTAGAGTTTGACAAATCTAGTATAGCCCTACATATGCTTGAAGAAAACCATAAAGTTGACAATGTAAAGTTAGTTAAAAACGTAAGCAACTATGTGCAATTAAATTGTTATGAGTGTATGGAAATATATAAAAACAAACATATTTTAATGAATTCAGATTTAGGATCCTTAAATTCTTGTCTTTATAGTTTATTAAGTATAAGTAGTAGATTAGACGGAGTTAGGATTAGTGACTAGTTAAGCATGACGGCAGTCAGCCAGACCGTGTTCATTGTACCATGACCTTTTTAGTATAAATTAGAGTAATTTTAGTGTAATTATTTAGTTCATGTATCTGCTGATGATGATAGCTTGCTATCGAAACGTACTGCCGTGAACTGATGGTACCATAATGAAAAGTGAAATAAAAAAAATATTAAATCAACTAGCTCAGTGGATAAAAATTTTAAAGAGCGCAAAAGACTTAATAACCTCAAGGTTATTTTCAGGATTGAACTAATCATATATGCTGGTACCATCAGTTCACAGCATATATTTTTGGCGCCCAACGTGGGGCTCGACGTCGTTATAATTGTAATTAGTAAGATTAGGATCCCTGATTTAGGATTTGTGAGAATTTCTCGTTGCATGAATAAAGTTAAACTTTGTGTTTCTGTGTTTAAAAACTTTTTATATACACCGCTGCGAGAATGAATTCGGACAAGATCACCAAGGAAGAGGAAGTGGATGTTCCTGGAGACCAGAGTTGGCGGAGCCAAGGAACTAATGGCAGGAAGGAGTCGGTTGTGGCAGGGACAAAGGGAAGGATGGATGAAAAGGATGTGCAGAGAGACGAGGAAACAGGACTAACAATAAGGAAAGTATTAATAGTATGAATGATATGATGGCAATGCTTAGAGAGTTAATGAGTGATACTAAACAATGTATACAAAAACAAGAGAGACATGAAGAGTGGTTAGAAAGGAGTTACAGGTGTTTTTGATAAAAAAAAAGAAAGATATTCAGTACAGAAGGGATAAAGTGCAATTGGATTGCAATACTTCTAATGAGGAGAAAGTTTTTGATGATAGTGTTGTTGATTTGAGTAAAGAAAGGGAAGATGAAGTTGATGATGATTTAAGTAGAGAAAAGGAGAATGAAAATGTTGATGATGAAATTATGGAAAGTTGTGTTGATAGTTTTAAGTTAATCATACAAGTAGCGAAAATTGTGGAGATGTATGTTGGATCCGAGAGGATATCGAGGTAGAAGGTGATTGGTGAGTTAGAGGTGAGAGGAAGAAGAATCAAAATTCCCAAGCAGAATCCCAGAAGAAGTTATCAATTCCAGAAAGAATCCCCAGTTGTCGTAAATGAAATTGAAACTCAATCAGGATGAGAGTTAGAGTCTGAAGTCACAGATTGTAAGTTTAGATGTTTTTTTCCCGTTGCTAGTTTTCTGATTTAGTTTATTTATTAATACCTCTTGAAAGTTGAAAAAAAAGAAAGCATTGTGCTGTGTAAAAGTTCAATTTTGTTAATTATTTGTTTTCCACGTTTAATATTAATTTAGTTGTTTTAACCTTGAGACCACGTGATTATTTGAGAGCAGAATTTCTTCTAGAACAAATCTACCATTTGTTGTTAGAGGATTTGAATGTCCTTTGTAAATGTAAATTCAGGCAGGTTTATTTTTGGCCAGACTTTCAGTCGATGGTTTGTTTCCCTGCCATTATATTTAAAGGTTTTTTTTTTTGATATAATAAATTTTGATTACTTTCACCCACATTTAATTTTTTATGATTAGTTTCAATCCTGAAATAACCTTGAGGTTATTAAGTGCTTTTGCGCCCTTTAAATTTTTTATCCACTGAGCTAGTTGATTTAATTTTTTTTTAATTTCACTTTTCAATATATGCTGTACCATCAGTTCACAGCAGTACGTCCAGTTTAGTGCTAGTTTTGTGAGAGTCTCTAGGAGAAGTTTTACAGCAAAACCTTAAATACATGTTAATATTGAGTATTCAATCGATATAATACTTTCGATCCATATCGCTCCCATAACCTACGACAGGGTGTGCTATTAGCCGCTTAAAGGTACTGCACGAGCCATTAGTTCTAAACTATATGATTCGGATAACAATTGAAATGTTCCTACTCTAAACAAATAATTTCCCGATGATGTTTAATAATAATTAATAACAAAAGTATAATACGGCAGTTATGAAAATAAAATAGCATTATTACCAACTGTGAGCATAGTTTATTACAAAATTAGTAGAAACTTTATATAACTATCATGTCAATACACTTTAATATGAATATGTATTATCCTGCAAATTAATTCATAACCAAGCCTCTTTATCGAATAAATCGACTGGTTTATTCGCATTAGTAATTACAGTTACATACAGTGTCATAATTATAATCCTTTCGCACTGTTCCCATTATAAAATAAAATACATATAATAACATTTCCAATAAATAATTGGTTCACTAAAACTCTCAATGTACAGCTGCAATAATGAAGTGAATAATAACGCATAAGCGCTATTTCAATTAAAGTTCGAAACTGTGGAATTAAATACGGTTGCGAAAATGGGCGCGGATGTGATGTATATACATACCTTTTACCCTGTGCATTAACTGAAAACCAAAACTGTAAACAACCGCGATCAACGAAACACAGGCGAAATTACGCCAGCTCTAATTAGAAGTATTCCCCCGTTACCCACATTTATCAGTTAAAAGGGAACTGAGAAACAAAAAAGAGAAAACCAAATCGCTAAGAGGAGAAAGCTTACGGTATTCGGATAAATAAGAGGGGGAACGCTACTACGTAACCTTGCCAAGAAGTAAATTAGATATAGATATCTCTTGCGAGGAACAACTTTAACGGAGCAAAAAAAGTTTTATCGCACAGCTCGTGTTTTTATTACTACTGCCGCCTTAGCGGGATTGTCGAGAGTAAAACGCTTCTCTTGTTCACTTCTCTCTTTTTTTTTCGGTTGTTCTCGAGCGCAATGCTTACGATGCAAGTACGAGCGTGCTCGGGTGATAACTTCGTCTCATTTTTATCGGTTTCCTTAAGGCGAATTTATTAACAAGGATGAAAGGAAGGTCGCCATTGGGGAAGTGAAGCTGTTTGAGTGCGAACTGCATGCTCTATGAAGTGATATTATTAAAAATAATAACGACCCATTTCCGCACGTCTACTTTTGATTCAAGAGGAAAACAGTTTGACGTATAAATTACATTTTTGACGTTTACAACCAGTGTTGTCAACTTTCCAATAAATCTCGTGTATTGAAAGCACCTCTGGTGTAAACAAATCATATTTTTCTAGTGGCTAGTGAAAAGTTCAGTGGATTTTCTTTAATTTTAGTAATAAATCTAGTGAATTCGTTGAATATGAAGGCTAAATTAAGTCTAGAAAAACCAAGTAGCGTCACTGCCACAAAGATAAATTTTAGTCGCCATTTTGTACCGTATAATCCATGTTATGTAAGTCTACTATTTCTATTCTATGATATGGAATCTAGATAAGTCTTTTGAAATTTAGCTTTTAGTCTTCTCGAATGTTAATGTATTCGTTTATATGGGAATGAGTTCAATTTTAATTCTACATACGCATGCATTTTAAAATTTCGCGCACTATGTACAAAACAAAATTGTAGACGGTCGTCAAAAACTCCTTAAAAATCTACTTATAAAAAAGTGAGTGACGCTAATTGGTTTTCCTATACTTTAATAACATATATACATATACAACGTGTGTATAAATTGTCGCAAAAACTACACGTAGCGACATACTGCGTTCGTTTCTGAATCGAAAATCTAAATGTAAATATTGTTTATGCTTCATAAGTCTTCAACGAGTTCTTGAAGTTCGGTTTTTAGTTCCTGAACGTGTTTGTGTTCGTTATTTGTCGTATAGATAGCTGCAATTTGAATTTATACGATTTCTATTCCTGTTTTTGCGTAAACAGTTTTTTTTTGATTTTAGAGCTGGTTTCAACATTTCTTCATAAGCATCCTTTCATGAAAAACACGTTTGGCAACATTGTAGGACAATGACTTTGTATTCTAATTTGATTTCAATCAAAATCATTACTGTCAAATTTTGACATTAATCTGAAGTGTTCAATTTTATACAAGCTCTGCTCTTTTTCGTGATTACTGGTATTCTCTTGATTAGTTTTTCTGTTTCAGTGTTTTATCGTCTCCTCTTATTGTTTTGTTTATTTACAATGGTTTTTACATTAATGAATATGCGATATGTATATGGTATACGGTTTTGTAATGGAAATGCTAGCATGCAGAACAGGAATATCGCGTACGTTTTCCAAACCGGAGAACATTCCTACTGGAAACGTATTTCGACGGCTGGACCAACGTCACGTGAAACTGGTTCGTTTAAGAAAAGAAATGCCAACGCTGGTCGACCTAGACAACGGCGTACATTACAACTGGAAGAGGAAATTCTAGACTCAGTACATGAAGATCCCTCCGTCAGTACTCGACAGTTGGCGTGCACATTCAATATCCGCAGTAATAAGACCGTCATTTGTTCTACGTGAAAAGCTTCTTTATCCATACCATATAACTAAGGTGCAGCCGCTCTAATGAAAACAATAACATACACCGTTTAAACTTTTGTCATAGTATCTTAATAGGATTCAAGAAGATGGCGACTTTTTAAGAGGTGTTCTTCGGACCGACGAGTCTATGTTTACAGCGATGTTTTACTCAATACCCATAATTTTCACCATTGCAGATGAAAATCCTCATGCGTTTCGGAATACGGTTCACCAAAAAAGTTTTAGTTCATGTTTGGCTGGGTATAATAAATCCACCGTGTCGTTGGGCCAAATCTATCGGCCAAATCGACTTGATGCCAACGGGTATTTAAATGTATTAGACAAGTTATTGACGAGATTCCTTGAATAGACCCGTAACATGTTTTACATGCATGATGGCTCCGGCACATTTTCTCGAATGTGAGAGAGTTGTTGGATGACACTTCCCTAACAGGTGGATTTGGTCGCGTTTTCCTATCTTATGGCCTGCAAGGTCTCCCGACCTTTGGACTTTTTTGTTTGGGTTTCATAAAGGTGAAAGTTTACGCAACACCTCCACAAGACGCTGACAAAGTTATAGGACGAATTAACGCGGCAGTATTAGAAATTACACCGGAAAGGCTTGAACAAGTAATACAGACAAACCTCGTAGATTGCAAATGTGTTTACAAACAGACGACGGTATTCAATTTGAACATCAGCTAGGTAATAGTGTCGCTAATTTATTTACAAGAGATGCGTTTGAATAGCTTTCTTTTATGCTTTTCCTATGTATACATTGTGTTATCCATATTGTCCATTTGTAATTCTGGTCTGCCAATTTGACAAGTATTGTAACTACCATTATGGTAGTATGCGACTACGGTGTTGCCAATGAGTTACTTTCAAGTGGCTCCTGGAAAGACGCATGAAGCATAGTACAATATTTTACCATTAGATTTTAAGTAGTTCAGAAACAAGGGAAGTATGTCGCTACGTGTAGTTTTTGGCGACATTTGTACACACGTTGTATATGTAAATAAATAAATAAAAGTACAAAATAAAATAATAAAAAAAATAAGGATATATATATTATAATTTTATAAAACACGTTACAAGTTGATCGTTGTGTATTGTTGCAGATTATTACTTAATATTAGCTACTACCTAATAAGAGTTATATTAATCATATAATAGACCAACTAAAATCTACTTAGTGTACCTAATAGGTTTTTAAAAGTAAACTTATAATAAAAAATGAAATAAAAGAGAATTTATATTAAAAAGCTATTAATTACATAAACATACAAAATATTTTTTTTTAGTTTTCTTAAAATACTTTATAAAGTAGTTCCTTTCTCAATTCTAGTGATTTTCTGGTGGAATTATAATCCCGATCTAGTGTAAAATATGTTTTCTGTTAATTGGCAACACTGTTTACAACTGCTCCCCGTTAAACCAGTTACACGAACATTTGGAGGCATAATGTGGAGGATCATTCTGCGCACTCCTGAATCCCACCTGCGCCGTATTATATATATATATATATATATAAATATATATAAATATATATATATATATATCTATATAATATATAATATATATAAGTTCTGCCTTTACCATCGATCGCACAGATTCCGCCGATAGCTGACTTCACATAGACGAGTCGCCCATTGCATGTGACACGACAATAGTTAACCTGTTTAATTATAGACTGTAGTCGCGTTCTCGGCATGACACACACGTAAATCTATCTCTGCGCGTTCGGTTGCATTTCGCAGTCGCCCCTCGGCTGTGGTACGACGCAACCCTCCGCCCGTCTTTGGTTGTCGACCGTAGTCGTCCCACGAGCGTGACACGGCGCGTAATTTCCGTATTTCGCCTTTTCTCTCGTCGAACTATCGTTTGCAGTCGACACGACGTTAGTTTCACTATAGCCGACGTAAAATCCACACCTAGAATCGGGTATTTCGAGGTAAGATTCTTTACCGTGCTCGATTTAATGCTCACTGTATATTTGATGTGTCCATTAGTGTCGATTAATTTGCTGCGGTAAGGACAAACTACTGCCAGTAAGGGCACACTACTGCTAGCGAGGGCAAATTAGCATCAACGAAGACTGATACTAGGTTAAACTGCTAATAAATTGCTGCGGTAAAGACAAACTACTGCCAATGAAGGCAAACTAATGTTAAATAGGGCAAACTATTGCCAACCAAGGCAAGCTACTACTAACGCGGGCAAGGGCAAACTACTAGCAACGAGGGCAAACTACCTTTGACGCGCTTTTGACTGCATTACATCATGTAATGTTGATAAATTCGTTCCCTATTAAATCACATCTGAATCGCTGTAAAGTTTGCACAATTGCTAATAATTCCAGCTCAAAGAAATGATAATTTTCGGCTTAATTTGATTTTCTTTTTTTGTCATCAACCACCCTGTAAGAAGCATCAGAACGCAACTTTTTTTTTCACACCTACCCCATTCTATATTCGTCGAAATTGGAAAGATTTGAATGTTCAACAAGCAGCAAATCTCCTCATCAGAAGTCAAAATATATCCGCCTACTAGAATACTAGAAGGAATAATAACATAAACTTGTGGCCAAGATTCTCTATATAAACTCGATCTATACATCCACGCAGATACATATATGAGCTCTATAGGTGGATTTTTCGCTGTTGAAACTTTTACGGGACGTGCCCTTGTATAAATATTTGTCTCTAGACGCGACGAGGGCGCCCCCTGACCGTCGAGCGTCGAAACTACACGGGAGAAAAATCCTAAGTGGTAGAAGCTTCGGTTGAGGAGTAAATATTAAAAGCTTGCCGTATATACGCTGTGTATCGGCATCTTCTTTTTTCTTTCTCGCGTTTATTTCGTTATGTAGGTATATTATGTATAGGAGATAGAAGAAAACGAACAACCAGGCGGCTTGTATAGATATATCTATAAGAAAAAGTCTTCTCGCCCGTTCGGGCGCTGGGCTGTTCTAAACTTTTCTGGTTAAAACTTCGGTCCATTCCGTGCGCTGCCGCCCGGTTGATTCGCGTGATGTGGAATTTAATGACTTCGTTTCTTATCGTCCGCGAGATTAACGAGTTTCAGACAACAGATTAACGACGCCATCGGATATTCATCTTAAGCGGGGCCCTCCGTTCCGTATCTCGGGGCAGACATATTGGACGATGGCCGTGAAAGAGAGAGGAGGCCCATTGTGTCGTCGCATTTGGAGATGTAAAAATAAAATGAGTATTCGTTACTCAGTGAGATTTGAATTTACTACAATCTTTCTGCGACCGGTTTGAGTTTTATGAAACCTTCATCAGCTAGATTTTACTTGTGATAGTCACAAGATGAATAAAATTGAAAACTACATAAGTAGAAGAGTTGTGAAGTCATCGCAGGCGACACTTCTCCGCTGATCTCCAGTTCTTGCTCGTTCGCATACTACACTAAAAATCAAGATTAGGCCGTAATCCATTGAGAGAGATGAAATCCGATCCCACTCTAGGTTATGCAACCCAATGTACATACAAGGTGTATCAAATAAAAAAGTAAATTTTGCTTGGGTATTAACTACACGACATATAAAGCACAAATCCACCGAAACCGGATTTCATCATTAAAGAATAAAAAAAAAGTAAAATTTAGAGCCAAAAATTCTTCAGTCCGGCCTGATGCAAGGAAATGTCATTTAAGTCACCTGCTAAACGTGGTATTATGTATAAATACATTGCACTCATTTAGTATATATCTTAATGATATTCGTAAGTTCATTTAACGTCATTCTGAATAAATAAAAGCCCTTGTAAAATAGCAAAACTGAAGCATTTTAAATTTTTTCTTTGTACAAAATACACATTCCTTTATTTAAGAGCATTCTACGTAAGTCTACAAAAGTATATTTTTAATATCCTGAAGAGACGTTCGAGTTTCACCGATATGCGACTTAAGTAGTTCAAAAAAAAAACGTAAATATTTTTCTTTGCTTTGTCGAATCGAGATTAGTTGTTAATAAACGGTACACGTGATCTGAGTTTTTTCTTTTTGATTTATTTAATCATATAACGCAAAATGAATGAATGAATTACACAGAAATAAATGTAGATGCAGAAAATTGTAAACACGCTTTCTACTATGATGTCGCGCGAAAATGAATCTATACATTCTCGCGCTTTTGCCGATGCATCAAGCTTCGATTTTCTTTATACGAAATCATGATGTCCTGAAAAGGGATCTGTTTTTTCGAGACGGGAAGAATTTAAATAAAATGTTCGCAGTGGCTTGCACTCCAGCGGCGATCCACACAAAACTAACAGCGGTAATGGCTGAATGATAGTGGTATATGGGGGTATACTCACAGCATTTAGGTTGGCCACAGGTGCGGCTCTAGCCCACAGCATTTTATAAATATTATTTTTCTCGTTAATGCTTACAGATAGACCCCTGTGCATTAAGACTTTTTGATTGTATATGTATTACGGTGCTACATATTATTATTTATTGCCTCTATATCTGAAATATACCCTGTATATGTAAATTGTGATGCTATATTTGCAGTTGTTACAATAGGGTCGGATCCTGCAACAAATTATAAAAAAAAGACTTAATGTGCAGGCTGTCTGATTTTCGATACATTTATAGGGCATCTGCATAAATTGTTAGTGCTGTCAATAGGTGCTATGTGCTTTTTTTGGATGAAACTTAAAATGGTAAAATCAAAATTTGAAAATTTTCATTCGCTTAAAAGATACGGGGAAATGAAAAAATTGTAAATTTCAAAATTACCGTATATATTCTTAGTTAAAAAAAGATACAGAAAAATATTTTATGCAAAAGTTTCTTTATAATGATTGTTTAATCATTTGCCGTTTTAGTATACGGGGTCAAGTAAAAAAGTTATCGGACCTGACCTATTTTTCTTAATGCAACATTTTGTATATTTTAATCTAAAAAGATAGCATTCTAAATTCTCTTTTCAAAAATATAACACACCATGGATGATATTAAAATATAAACTTTGTTACTTTAAATCACAGTAGGCTATGAAACAAAAGCTAATATCCTAAAAACAAAACTATATTGATATTCTAGTTGTTATTAACACTAAACGTGAATTTAATTTTTGAATATTTATTTGTGAAAATGACTTTCAACATTTTGAAAAATTTCAAATCAGTTTATATTAAAAGTGGAAAAAATAACGAAGAAATGGCGCAAAATTTATATTTTGTTTGAAACCGCGAATTTCCAGAATTTGCCTTATTTCTTACGAAAACGCACTTTTTATGTTCATTGTTCTGCAACTGCGTTTTAACACCTTTCTTTAATAAGAGAAAAAAACAGTTAAAATATTTTACTTACACTGGTAAAACGTGAAATTGCTTCACTTGCAATTTTCTGTTTTAAGATTCGCTCTTTGGATAGTTTAATGGATGAGAGAACGTGCTATTTTAGAGTTAATATTAATAATTATAGCCGAAAATTATGCATAAATTTATATAATATAAATAAAAAGAATACCGCCCTCCAATTGTAACTATTATCTATCTATATTGCTCTGTTTTTCAGAAATACACCGGGATTTCAAAATTTTATTTTTAAAGTTCAGTACAATTTATATATATTTAATTTATGTTTTCGATTTATTATTATTATTTAGCTTGTCCGTTTACGATTTTTTCTTTTTCTTCTTTTTCAATAACAATCAATTAAAATAAAATAGTGGTTTCAATACACCCAGCGACCTCTCTGATAAGTGAAAGAAAACTGTAAAAAGTGACTTCCTACCTGCTAGGTGGCACAGGACGCATCAAAGAGCACCAGATCGCCTGTCAAAATCATACTCCGGACGCTTACTAACGAATAAGCAATTTTCTCACCTAACAGGCGCATCCTCAAAACCCCTTCTCGGTTATTAAAATTTGAAATAAGTAATCATCGAAAATCGATGTAAAAACACTAACTGTACAAATAAAAGAAATGTTTCAAACCAAAACAAGCTTAAATCTTTATTTAGTTACCAAATGCTAGATTTCAGACTCTTTGATCACAAGGTATGTTGGAATCAGTAAATACTATATAAAACAAAATTATTTAATACAAAAATACGTATTCGAACTTTCCTGGCATTTTAAATGACTATGAGGTTATGGAAATGTCAGATTAAAATTTAATTAATTTTAAAAATAGAGCGCCATCTACCCGTAATAGCAAAAACTAAATATTATAGAAAACCATCATCAGATTATCGATATTTGTTAAAGATAGCTATTTTATCACAGACCAAACTCTGTGATTTTTATCTACAACCCTTAAATATTAAAATTCCTAAAATAACTAACTAAAAGGCGGTTTGTTTGTTTATAAATCTAACCCCAAATTAACGTATAGTGAAATAAATTATAAAAATCTAAATTTCTGATTAATATTGAATGAAACTGATTAATTCTTTTCTGTTTTGGGTTAGGAGGTAATTAATGGAATACTAACTTGACCCTACACGACGAACTGGCAATTCTCTGGGTACAGGATGGAGTTTCAGTTGGACGGGCCCACGATCTCGGTCAATAGCATAGAATGGTATTCTGGCCGGGATTCTTCGTAGGAAATTTTTATAGGAAATTCTTGACAATTGCAGTTATTCAGTAAGGATTAATTATTCATAATTATATCCATACTTTTTAGGTAAACACTTCTTGAACTTTGACTTTTTTTTGAAAGTGTGGCATAAAATCGTTATAGGAAATTAATACAACTGTCGTCTATCGGGCCACAATAGAATGAGGATTCAAATCAATTTATCAGTTACAGGCTTCGATTGTTATCGCTAACAGGCAGGCCAACCTCAATTTTTAAAGATATCGCTATACCGACATTAAAATACCGTTATTTTCTTATATAATCAAACGCAGTCGACGTTATTTTTACGAGGCGCGCAAGAGGGCGCTTTCCTGTTTTGATTCCCTTTAGGTATATTAATGATAATGCAAAACGTCATTCCCATGATGGTAGGACGAATGGACGCGAAGCAACCGACATTAATCATTCCCGAATGAATCGCCGATGTAAACATGCGCGGATCCCTGGTGGACGAGCGAAGTTTCGATTAATCTTCCCTGGAGGAAGATTTTAATAAATAGATTTGCTCTTGCGTATTTACTGGAAAAGAAAAAAATAATTTACCATCCATAATGAAATGCCGCCGCTTTATTTGGACGCATTAAACATGTTTTAAATAATACCGTCTCTGAAGATGCCTCGCCCTTAATGGGTGATGGCACATCTTTTTCTCTGCTTTTCATATTATGTATTTTTAATGGTCTTCCATTTCGTTCGTATTTTATTAAGAGAATTTAATATCTGCCGGCAAAACTTAAATTATGTTTATGTTTATATTTATGTAGGTACTATTATGAATAACACTGCGTAGGCTTTCACGGCCGGTGTAACTATAACTAACAGCTTCTTGCGGGTTTCGCCGTGTGTCAAAACTTTCACTCGACGTTTCGCTGTTCATACTGACAGCTTCTTCAGGTAACTGAACTGATTCTCCATGGTCCGACATTCTTCTTATATACGCCCCTGGTGCATCCAACCGTGTAGTTTCCGCTCCATTGACCGTGACGGTTCGTAGTAGGCTCTTCCACATGTTGCTAAGGTTGTACCCTTCTTCTCTGTTAACTGTTTTATTTTTTTCTATTTCTATGGCTTCCCTGATGAGTCTTTTCCCGTGGTTCTTGATGGTAGTTATTACTTTTACATTCTTGAAATCCATTTTGTGTCCGGTGTCGTGCATGTGTTCTGCCACCACTGATTGTTCGGTACTTCTTAATCTTGCGTCCCTCTCGTGTTATTTTATTCTTATGTCGATGGCTCTTCCTGTTTGTCCGACGTAGCACTGTCCGCATTGGCATGTTATCTTGTAGATACCTTCTGTGCGCCCCTTGGGTATCTTATCCTTTGCGGTCGGTAGATACTGCTGGATCGACGTTGCAGTCCCGAAGCATACTTGTACGTTACGTTTCTTCAAAATTCGGCTTACTTTTTCGGTGACTCCTGCTATGTAAGGTAAGCACGCCATCCCTCTTCGTGGTTCTGTAGTTGTCTCCAGTGTCGTCTTCTTCTTAATGGCTCTCCTTATGTCGATGTCAGTGTAACCATTTTTCTTTAGTGCTTTCTCCAAATGTATCTTTTCACTGGTAAGATGTTGTTCGTCACTGATGATTTCGGCTCTGGATAGCAATGTTTGTATTAATGTCTTCTTCTGCATCGGAAGATGGTGAGATCTTGCATGTAGATATCTATCGGTGTGCGTCTTCTTTCTAAATACTGCGTGTTGTAGCATTCCCTCTTTTGTTTTCTTAACCATAACATCCAGGAAAGGGAGATTTCCATTTGTTCTTTCTCCATGGTAAACTTGATGGCTGGTGCTGTGAGTTTATGTGTTCCAAGAACTGTTGTAGTTTTTCTTCTCCGTGTTGCCATTGCAAAAGTATCGTCGACATATCGCAGCCAACACTTGGTTCATATCGCTGGAACTTAGGACTTCTCTTCAAATGCTTCCATAAACAAGTTGGCTATTACTGGTGATAAAGGGCTTCCCATTGCTGTTCCGTTCTTCTGCTCGTAGTAAGAATAAAAGAACACGAGAGGGACGCAAGTTTAAGAAGGACCGAGCAATCAGCGGTGGCAGAACACATGCACGACACCGGACATAAAATGGATTTCAAGAATGTAAAAGTAATAACTACCACTAAGAACTACGGAAAAGGACTCATCAGGGAAGCCCATAGAAATAGAGAAGAATAAACCGTTAACAGAGAAGAAGGGTACCACCTTAGCAACACGTGGAAGACCCTACTACGAACCGTCATGGTCAACGGAGCGGAAACTACACGGTTGGATGCACCAGGGGCGTATATAAGAAGAATGTCGGACAATGGAGAATCAGTTCAGTTATCCTGAAGAAGTTGTCAGTATGAACAGCGAAACGTCGAGTTTTCGAAAGTTTTGACACACGGCGAAACCCGCAAGAAGCTGTTAGTTACTATTATGAATACTTATCCAGATATGTAATCCTTATACATTTACGAACAACTTCAGACAATCTTCAGGAAATAACAATTGTTCCCAGACGCAAAACGACTCACCTCTCTTGACAGCCACCTTCTACATTATTAATACTCGCGATTCAGTTTAAACGCCCCCGATTATTACATAGGTTATAATATAAATGAGCATCATATATATTGTAAGTGGGCACAAAACGCTTCCGACGACAGTGTAGAGTGATCTCTTTAATTTTGCATTTCTGAATGTCACGTCTTGGCTTAACGGCGCTGCGCCTAGCACGCAAGCGTCCGTCAAGCGTTTCGCGTGTTTGTTCATGTGTGTACGTTTGGCGTCGTTGAAGTTATATCTGTTGCCTTTTGCGCTGGTGCGAGAGGGCTATTTTGTTCTGGGCAACGAATTCGTGTAATTTTATCCGCGCCCCGAGCATGCACACGAGTGCTGCGTCATTTATAAATGAACGCCAAGATCAGGTGGAATGTGGGTTAGCTTGGGGAAAGATATTATTAGAATATGTGTTTCGGTTTTTTTTTTATAATAACTAAAAAGGAAAAATAAAGCACTATCCCAGTTTTCAGGTTTCTGGTTGAAAATGGGAATTTTTAAATTGTTAGAACATTAACGGAGATTACTTAAGGAATAGTGCATAAAGTTGCTTACATACAAGGAAAGGAATTTTTAAAGAATATGTTAATAAGATTGCCTATAATTTAACTGCAAGTATGCCACCATTGCCACCACAATTATTTATTCTAGGTTGAAAAATCGTTTATATTTCTTAACCATTTCAATAAATTTACATAATTTCATTGATACGTAGCACCTCTAAGAAAGCTTATTATTCTAGAGCAAAACTGATTATTTCGTTCTAGTTATTTCTAGTTAACTGAAGTGTCATGTTGATATTTAGAAAATTATGTGAAAGCTACGCCACAGTATATTACAGTAAGGACATGTTCGCAAAAATCCATTGTTCTTGAGTGGTCCGTTTTGAATGACCTTCAAGCCCAGCTGCCATTTTCTAAAGCTGTTGCCGGGAAATTTTCAAACGTGTAGAATAATTTATATTTTAAAGGAAGTAGAAAAATAGATTAAAAAATACACAAACTTATGCGTTTTTTATTCTGATTTTGTTGCAAATATTTATGAACAGTTTATAGTAATAAAAAACACGATTCCAGTAAAATAATATTTGATTAAGTGATACATATATTTGCAAAGTTTTACGATAATTATGTTCATATTCTTTCCTTTTTGTGAAATAAACCTTTGTTTATATTTTTATAGTGTAAAAGATTCTTCCAGAAATGGTGGTTTTTTCTCAAATAAATTAATAAAAATGCAACAGCATCGGTGGAAGGGACTTTCAAATTTCTGACATGAATACACAATAACTTTTAATTAGGGTTCAGGAGTTATGACTATATCGTTCTGTGTGATACAAAGATTATTCCTTTCTACTATTCGACTACTTCATTTCTAACATCTGACCCTGCACTGGTTTGTCAACAATAATGTCCGGGGGTGCACTAATGGATAAGTTCAGACGTAGACTATATAATATCGAATTGTCTATAATGTGAATAAATGCGATGAAAATTTATACCAGTATAATGCAGTTCAAACCAAAATCACATTATTTTAAAAAGTGAACATAAAATGAATTTAGTTAGTTATAGCAATAAATAGCAATCTAGCTTAAAATGTGTATCTAACAAATAAATTGATTTAATGTGACCTAGGAATCTCTGCACAACGATAATAGTTCTTCTTATTCATGTACTTTCTTATTTCTTGTCGTGTCATATATATATTAGATTCATTCGGAAATCCCAAGAAACTGCGACCATCGTTAGCATCAAAATTTATTTAAACTTATAGAGTGACTGGCACTACAACATGATACCCACTGGTGTCTTCTTTCACGATTATTTGAGTTATTTCACTTAAACCTAACAATATAATATATAAGAAAGTATGTAAATGTTATGGCCACTGGCCACCGATCTTACCTTTACACAAAGATATCATAGTTCATTAAATGTTTTTAAACTGCGGGCTAATTCAAAAACTAATAAATACGTAAAATAAATAAATAAAACAAGTAAAATCATATAGATTAAACGGATGAGTAAGCTAATTTGTGTAGATACGAACGTAAACAATAACAAACTGCCATTTTGGGAAGCTGTTGTTTGTGTGAAGTTAGGTTTAGAAATTTGGACCGCTATAACTCCTCTCTTGTCCTTACTCGATGTACTCTGGCTACGCGTTGTAAATGAGAGTTTCACAAAAATATATTTTTTGTGAAATAGTTTTATTTAAATATTGCACGCTATTTAAGTGTTTGCGTAATACCTTGACTGGAAATAATATATTTTGGCCTGTCATTTTCATCTGATCTGATGACAAAAATATTCCAAACTGTGTTACTCCAAACTGTAGTACTGACAATTGAAGAAATTATATCTGGCATAGAAACAGCGATTAGTACTTTCGATAATCATACTAAAAACTTTATTAAAACTGCTTGTAAAACTCCAACTTTAGAAAATAAACAACGTCATCCTTCAGATATCACACGTAAAGAAATTAACATTGCTAAAGGGCTTAAAAACAAAACCTGTTTTTACTTAAAATCTGACAAAGGTAATACTGTGCTCATTTTAGATAAAAGAGATTATTTTGATCATGTCAGTACCCTTTTAACGCAAGGTTCTTACGTAAAGCTAACTAAAAATCCGTTATCAAAAATGATCACACAAACTAAGAAGACGTTATTAGAATGTAAGAATATTGTTAATGATGACTTAAGATATAGACTAACTGTATCAAATCCAGTGTTACCTATGATGTATTCTTTACCTAAGATACATAAACCAGGGAAGAGCATGAGACCCATTGTCTCCAACATCAATAGTCCAACTTACTTATTGTCCAAATGACTATCTGACAAGTTTAATCACTTATCTGTGCAACCCCCGGATTTAGCAGTTAAAAATTCATACGCGTTCATTCATTGAAAAGATTAAAAACATTGAACTTACTGACAATGAAGTTATAGTTTCATTTGATGTGAGCTCACTACTTCCCAGCGTCCCTGTTGATATCACTTTGACTTACTTAGAAGATTTCTTGAAAGGTAATCAGTTGGGCAGTAATGAAGTTGATAGTTTCACTTCTTTGACGCTCTGCATGAAACAATTTTTTTTTTCAAATCAACGGTACCTTTTACCAATAAACTGAAGGAGCAGCAATGGGTAACAGCTTATCTCCCTTCATAGCTAAACTCTTTATGGGAAAATTTGAAACCGATCTTCAGAATACTTTGGCATATTTTCCACGGGTTTGGGTTAGATACGTCGATGATATTTTTTGTGTTTTTGATTTGACTAGTAAGTGCTCAATTAGAGATTTTCTTGAACAGCTAAATTCAAAATTTCCTTCCATTAAGTTTACCCATGAAGAGGAAACAAACAATAGGATTGCTTTTCTCGATATGTTAGTAATAAGAAATAAAAATAAATTAGAAATAGACATGTATAGAAAGTCCACTACTAATAACAGATTTATTTCGGAAGATTTAAATCATTCATGGAAAAATAAACTAGCAGCTATTATCTTTTTGGTGTATCGCTTACTTAATTTTCCTCTACCTACAGAACGATATAATAAAGAACTTAAAGAAATTATTAAAATCGCTGCATTTAATGGATTCTCAGAAGACGTTGTATATAACACCATTAGAAAACACAAAACCAAAATAAGAATTAGAAATGTGAGTACTTTAGAAATTAGTGACAGGAAGAATAGGAAATATGTAAAATTACCATTTTATCCAAGTTACACGAAAGGTTTACAAAAATTTTTTTTCTAAATTCAATCTTGACATAGCAACTACTTCAAATGATAGTCTTAAAAATATTTTAAGTAACCATAAAGATAAAGTAGATAATTTGGACAAATAATGGTATTTATAAAATATCTTGTAAAGATTGTGATCATGTATATATTCGGCAAACTAACAGATCAATTAAAACGCGTTACAAGGAGCATTTGGCTCATCTTAAATTTAGGAGGTTTGACAAATCTAGTATAGCCCTACATATGCTTGAAGAAAACCATAAACTTGACAATGTAATAGTATATTAAAAGACAAGTTTCATTTTGACGTTTCAAAGTATAAATTCAGAGTTTAAGAAACGAGTGGCGTAGCCACGAGTTTCTTGACTGAATTGGTGCTTTAATGTCAAATGAAACTGTCTTTTATGCTAGTTTTCCAATTATTTTAAAATTTCTCTTCTTGTAAAAGCAAAACGAGAAAAATTTGATAATCTAGCGAAATTTGTGGCGGTTGTCACCAGTTGTCACCTTGGTTTGGCACAAGATTTAATTGACAAGTTAATTTAAAATTGACACATTTTTGAAATTGTTATATATATATTACTAAAGTAACTATATTATAATATTAATATTAGTTCTATAACTCTTTTCCTGCACTCCGCCTGAAATACGCAAATCGCTGAAAAACCATTAATAATTTACTTCCGGAGAAATCGTACACTAAGTATCAAAAGCGATACAAAAATTTTGAAAAATGGTGCAAAGAAAAGGAAATTCTTCATATTTCTGAGAACGTCTTACTTGCTTATTTTGAAATGCTACGTAAAGATTATAAATCGTCATCATTATGGTCGATTTATTCGATGTAAGATCGTGTTTAAATATACATAGAAATGTGGATATCAAAATATATGAAACTCAAACATTATTAAAACGGCATCTAAAGTTATCAACAAAAAAATCTAAAATTTTAGAAGAAGAAGATATTCATAGATTTTTGAAACAAGCCGATGATAAATATACTTAGCTATAAAGGTTAGTGTTGATTTTATTTCGTTACTTTTTTGTAAATTCTTTATATTCTAGGTTATTTTTGATATAGGATATAATGGAGCCTGTAAGGCGAGAAAATTAATAATATATGGTGGAAGATCTTCAATACAATTCCGATTCATTATAGTCAACATACCTAAAACAAAAAAACAATGTACCCAGAATGTTCGCAGTGACTGATGTAAACTGCATCGAACTTATAAAAAAATATAATAATCTGCGCCTAAAACAGTTACTCACAACGTTTTTTTTCTAACTTATCGTCATGGCTGCTTAATTAATAGCCCTATCGGTATTAACACCATGGGAAATGTTCCTAAACAAATTGCCAGTTTCTTCAATTACCAGATCCTCATCTTATACAGGACATTGTTTTGGAAGATCCAGTGCGACACATATAGCAAATACTGGAGGTGATATTTTAACTATAAACAGCATTAGGTGCTGGAAAAGCACGGCTGTTGCTGAAGGTTACGTTGCTCTTCTATGAAAAATAAAATGGATGTTGGAATATGTTTGCACAGGAAAATAATGTGAATCTACCTGAACTTCTGGGAATGGTTCACAGTTTGAGTACTCCACAGAAGCAATATCACTATCGCAGAGAACATAATTTTCAACAGAATGTTTCTACTGCACACGGTATCACTATCACTTCGAAAGATTATTCAAACGTTAATATAAATGTTATAATAGTTGTACTATTTCAAAGATTAATAAAATATCAAATCTTACAATGAATTTTAAAATATAATAACTCAAACTTGCTTACAGAATGTCATATTGACATCTCCATTCTGTTGCAATGTGACCAACTTAAAATAAATCTGCTTAAATGTTCCATTTCTATTACGCAACTAGTGCTGTAATGAGCCTATTACGCACTAAGTGGAATAAATGGTAGGTTACGGCACTAAATGCGCAAAAAGTTTAGTTAAAACGTAAGCAACTATGTGCAATTAAATGTTATGAGGGTATGGAAATATATAAAAACAAACATATTTTAATGAATTCAGATTTAGGACCCTAAATTCTTGTTGTTTAATATCTACTCTATTAAGTAGAAGTAGTAGATCAGAATGAATAGATTAGTGACTAGTTAAGCATGACGGTACTCAGTCCTGACCGTGATCCATTGTACATGACATTTTAGGTACAAATTCGAAGTAGTTTTAGTGTAGTTATTTAGTTTCAGTGTTTTCTGCTGATGATGATAGCTTCGCTATCGAAACGTACGTCCAGTTTAGTGCAGTTTGTGGTGCGGGGTCTGGGAGAAGTTTGCAGCATCTGATCTGATATTTTATTCATTAAATACTAGTTAGTAAGTGTTTGATTTGTGGCACAGTACCCGCTTCTACGAAATTATTTTGATTCCCAATAGAAGCTGGAAGGTAACAGCCCGTGCTTCATAAATATTTTTTATGCTATGAACATTTAATGTTAATTTAAAGTCATAAAAAATAAAATTGCTTCAACGCACTGGTTTTTCCAACTTTTTAAACTAAAACACCAAAACCCTTAATTCTGATGAAAGAAAAAGGATAAAATAAGTCTCCTCTCACTATACCAACCCAGTCTGTTACAAATCAATCGTTTTAACTGACTTCACAAGCGCGTTTAGATACATCCCGACAGAACCAGGTCAAAAATTACATTTCACTCGCGGCCGCTATTATAATCACTCAGTCGTTCAGTATAACTGCCTGTAATTTCCAAATTAAAATGACGAACGCCGCGACAAATATTACAAATTTTACGCGCGCAATGGAAATTGCTGGTCGCGCACGTCAATCAGCCATTTCTGTCAGTTAAGCCCTATTACTTTTGGCCGCTATAATTCGCAGTCCGACTCGCGATTTTACACTGGGAAAAATATTAGTAATTATAAAACGCGTCGGGCACCTGACACGGAGAATCATATGTAAAATATATACCTATTAAATTTATGTTAACATTATGAAATGGGTATCGTGTATAGAATGGACGCTCTATGATAAAGCATGAACGAATTTAATTAAAACTGGAGAGCGCAGAATATGAATTTTGATAAAATAACGAATGGAATAGATGCAGTGATTCGAATATACCGGAAGTGCACTTTCGACCTAACGATTGCTGTAGTATGTATTAGTGATGGGGCAGTCGGATCCAAAAAATATTCAATACGCGTAAACGGATATGTAGTCACTACGCTAAGAAAAATCGGAACTTTTTCTTAACGATTCTGATTCTTTTGCTAAACGATTCAAATATCGGTTCATACAGATACCGATTCTTTTTAGTCGATAAGGAAAAAGAATCGTTAAGCAAAATGTAGCCGATAAGGAAAAAGAATCGTTAAGCAAAATGTAGCCGATAAGAAAAAATATTCGTTAAGCATCACATAGTCGAGCCGATGTATGTATATGTAGACACCGACGCCGAGCGAGCATATTGCGGCATATTCTTTTGATTTTTTTTGCGATTTCTTAGTACGCTAGCTGCATAATATTGTATAGAAATTGTCTTAGACACACAGGCATACGTTATTTAGTGAACTAGAATTACATTATCATTGTTTAATATGATTTAAGTAAATTTTAGTGGTGGTGCATTTGCATAATAAATACAAGTATGTATGGAAAATTAAAGCGTCACATTGTATAGTAGCTGTCAAATTATTTATATTTGTTGTTGTTAAAGTTACTGTGCGGAAAAAGTACTGTTTTTACATTTTTTGCAACCGTAACAATGGCATTTACTCATTTGGAAAGGTGTGATATGTTGGAGTGTACTTGCTGTTTAACAAAAATTCAGATAGAGCGCTAGAACGTTACATCAGCAATTTCCTGACCGTGATGTACCAGACCGTCGCTATTTTTTAAAACTTTATCGAAGATTAAGAAGCAACGAAACAATTTTTATAAAGCAGAGGAAAGAAATGATTTTATATTATCACAAGAGATAGAAATAAATGTGTTGGCATATTTTCAGGTACATCCAAATAATTCTGTAAGGGATTTGTCCAGAGAATCAGGTATTTCTCGTAGCACGATCCATAAAATTCTGAAAAGATATAAATATGTTCCCTTTAAATATCAACCTGTTCAAACTCTACTTTTGGGCGATTATCAAAGACGATTAACTTTTGCTCAATGGTTTATCAATGCTTTTGAAGAAAATCACAATTTCTTTAGACACATTTTATGGAGTGATGAATCTAACTTTTCTAATCGCGGGATGTTCAATAAAAGAAATAATCATTACTGGAGTCGTAAAAACCCATTTGTTGTTTATTCTTGTAATCCCCAACACCGATTCAGTTTAAATGTTTGGTGTGGTATAATCGGATCCCGAATTGTTGGGCCATTTTTCTATCGGGGTTCTTTAACAGGAGAAAGATATGTGGCATTATTGACAGAAATTTTAGAAAATTTTCTGGATGAATTAAATTTGGTAGACAGACAGATTATTTACTTTCAACAAGATGGAGCGCCCGCACATAATCACCGTGACACAAGTGAGTTATTAGAAAGATTATTTGGAAATAGATGGATTGGCACAAATGGTCCTATTCAGTGGCCGCGCGTTCACCTGACATGACCCATTAGATTCTTCTTGTGGGAAGCAGTAAAAAATTCAAGTGTACATACATAGATATACAACAGTGGATGAGCTTCTGGAAAGAATTTCCAACATCATTGACGACATCGACGGTAGGACAATTTTAGGAGCTACTCGTAATGTTCACAAAAGATTAATGAAATGTATTGAAATGGAAGGAGGTGTCTTTGAACATTTAATTTGAGTAATTTTCTTGATTATTTTTGTATTTATTTTTATTTGTTTATTAAATTAAACGCTTTAATGAATGTGACGCTTTAATTTTCCATAGGTATATCAATTTCATGCCAACAAGCAAAGATAAGATTTCTCAGTAACTACTTTATTTGACATTTTTTTATATAGTGTAAGTAATGACTTTTTGTTCAGTTTGGAATTTTCTTTTAAATTGCAAAAAAATATACAGGGCGTTCCATTAAAAAAATAATTTTGGACGAATATCTAGAGAAGCGACGCTCAATTGTTTTCTGTTTTCACAATTGTAACCGCCATAAAAATTAGTACTACTTTGTCCATTTGACCGATTCTGTACCTCCAAAGATAACAAAGTTATCAATAGTGCACACTTAAGTGTGGACACCCGATATATATTGCTATGGCATATTTTAATTTTTCATATTGAGCAGATACATAGAATTCAAATTTGGTTGCAGCACGGGTTTTATTTAGGGGTCAAATGCGTGTGCACTTGACGGGAAGGAAAATTTTTTATAAGATAAAATCCCATAGCTGGAATCCATGCTTTTTTTCGGCAATCTTAAGGAAATAGGAGAAATAAGTGGTCGATTTGACATGAATAAATTTCAGGATTAATTTTGACAATTTGATATATCTAGTATGTGAACTCACACAACCGAGATTTTTGTCAACTGTTTTTATAACATTATATTGATTTGACAATTGAGATGTCATGTACAAAAAATACATGTGAATAAAAGGTTATAATCCGAGCAACTTTTTGTAGTACTGGAGCATAATATAACAATATGGGTATATATATTATGCATATATTCTAATAAAACCTGAACTATTTGGAAATTAGAAATTAATTTTAATACTATATTTATTACCTCTCACTGCATTTACATAAATAAATATTGGCCTTCGCATGAGATACCCAAATGCCTACTCAAAGAGGTCGCGTAAGCTTCCTTCGTTAGCTCGAATCGCCTATCTGAATAGAGAGGGTGCCATTTGAGTAAATAGGCTTTGAATACTAAGATAAGAAGAGGAGTCTACCTCCTTTAGATACACCGAATTCCCTGTTTAATATTCGTCCCCGTAATTGCAGCCGAGTTAATTAAGAATCTAATCGATTCCACAGTTTCAAAGGGACGTCTTCGCCTACCGTCGAATCCTTCCTCCGTATAGACACATTATCTTTGCTTTAGCGCAAATTCGTTTTGGTACTTTCTGTCGGTAAGGAAGCGGCTTATCTTTCTATCTAAAAAGAATGTTTTTAATTTGGTTGCTGTTTTAATAAGGTTGCTTTTGCGGGAAAGTTTAAAATTTTTAATTTTGTTTTTTTTTCCCAAAATTATCTATAACTTAATAAGAAAAAAATATTTGAGGCTATAGATCTAGGAATGAAACTCCACCCGGTGATCCGCCGATTACCGAAGATGCTACAATGGTTATACTTCGGAATTATACGTTGCAACATCAGGTGTCCTCAGGACTCAAATTTGGGTCCTTTGCTGTTTTTGATTTTTATCAATGATCTTCCCGGCGTCATTTCGTCTCACAAACTTTTATTTGCAGACGATTTAAAATTATATCGAAGCATCAGCGATTCTAGTGATTGTACTGCTTTGCAGACAGATCTAAATCGGCTCTCTTCATGGTGTGAATCCAATAGCTTGCCCCTGAACATAGAGAAATGTAAGAGTGTTACTTTTACTAGAAAACATAATTTCATCACGTATAATTACAATATAGACAACGTCAACTTGGCCCGGACCGATTTTGTTTTACTGCAAGTTAACTTTTACAAATCATATTCAAACAATTTGTAAGCAAGCGAGACAGAGCCTTGGGTTTGTTGTTCGCCATAGTCGATGCTTTTCTAATGTATTTCTCCTTAAATCTTTATACTTTTCTCTGGTAAGATCGCGGTTAGAGTACGGAAGTCTTATATGGTATCCATATTATATGGAATCCAAATGTCAATTGGAGAAAATACAGCGTAGATTTGCTAAATTTTTGTGGTTTCAAATAGATAACACCTATCCATCGAGGAACTTCAACCACTCCATATTACTAACTCGCTTTGAAATGCCATCGTTGTCATACAGGCGTATATGCACTAGTGCATGTTTTTTGTTCAACCTAGTCCACGCCTTTGTCGATTGTCCTGAGCTTTTGGTCCAGTGTAATTTCTTGGTGCCTCGGATATCCACTAGACCCTCCGCTGCCTTCTATTTGCCGTTTGCTAGAATCAATTGGATGTTTAAGTCGCCCTTATATGCCATGTGTAACAACTACAACAAAATCTTTCACATAAATGATATACATTTCAATAGCTTAAAACAGTTAAAGTTTTTCCCTCTCCGAATATTTTGACCAGTTTGTTTCCTAAACAGTAGTTAATTTTTGTTCTTACTGCTATTACTGTAAGTATACATTAATTGTTAATAGGAAAACGATAGTTTTCCTGCCTAGGCAGGCAAAAATGTCACTAAAGGTTGGCCACACTAGATCCCACATGACAGACGTGTAATAAATTATCATCAAGCTACTGTTCAATCATCCTAAGATGAACTGGTGTCTTCACTGCACTTATTATTGATAAATAAATATTAAACCAGAAAGAAAATTACAGAAAAAGATTTATTCTCGGAAACGTCAAAATATTAAGGTATGCAACATGTGTGCCAATTTGTACTGTCAAAATTTCTATTCTATTTTCAATTCAAAATTAAGATTTGTCGGCCCAAAAAACATTGTGTATCACACGGCCAGAAACTCTTTTGCGAGTATTCGTACTTGTGACAAACCGTACTCATACTCGCAAAACTGTAGTTTCTGGCCTAGTGATACAAATAACTATTGCTTTAGTCCCATATTTAAATGTAAATTGATCCTAATATCACCAACAATATTTGTCAGTGCAAGCAAACACCGTATAGACGTATATATATAATACTACTATATTGCGTGTCTCGTATAAAACCAATTATAAAAATTTTCGCCGATGAAGGGAGATGGAAAATGAGTTTCTTTGTCTGACATGGTTCTACGATTGTTTTGCGCATGTGCAAACGAAGTAATTTGGTAGTGATGGGCATAATCGAATGATTGTAATAATGGAATGATCATTCGTTGGAAGAAGAGTACAAATTTTTCCTCATCTGTTAAGAGAGTGACCTTTTTTTTTATAGTGATATATGCAACGAAATTTTAGACCTTTATGCCTCTATAAATAACGTTAAGAGATGTACTAATTCTGTAAATATACAAAAATGGATAGATGAATTCGTAATAAATACTGATAAATAATAATACATTGATGTTCATATGAGAATATTTATTTCAAACTATACCATAACAAATTCAATCAATTTACATTGTTTACAAATCACAATAGGTATTACACTGAAGAAAAAAAGGATTCTTTTTAAAAGCTAGCAAAGTAGTTGGGAAAGGTGAATAAAAAACCACTTTTACATTTATTGATTTTGGAAAAGAACCAATTTTGTTATATTTCTGATGTATGTTCTCATCCTTTGATGATATTTTTCCATCATAATACAATCGAATAGATATGTAGCATTCAATAATTAATTTACATAATTGCATGCAATGATCATGAAAAATCCCTTGGCTCAAAATATGTAAATTCAGTTTAGGGGTATTAAAACTGAGAGAATTCTATTCCATATAAATGCTTTTATAGAACATCTTCCCAAGGTGTGAATATCCGTGTAACCATCACTATCTGTGGCTATCACGGGATGATGAGAGAAAGGCGGCGGCATATTCATGCAGGTTCATATGAAGTAGCGTACGACTTGTGGTAGTCGGTTGTATGTTTCAAGTTTCAAGAAATCCAGTATTACCTACATAATTCATATCCATTGTTTCTACAGTAGGAAACTGGGTACTTCTATCATCTATTACTAAAATCTCGTCATAATTGATAGCCACTACAAAGAAAAATATACATTCAATATATCGAAATATAATGGATATATTAAAAAGAATATTTTACCAGTTTCTTTAACTGTATGTATATCAGTTCTCGATGTAGACGTACTTTTATCTGTTACTGTAGGAATTGATGGTATGGCTGGGGATTTTAGATAGAGACTTTTTCGCCCAAGTATTTTTGCATTTGGTTCTATAAAATCCTCCGGAAGAAAATGAGCCCGAACAAATCAATAAAGTTGTTACATCATCTTGATTTGACAATCCACAAACATTTTTCCAGGCAGATCGTCTGTTGTCGTCTTTAGGAAATCTGAAGAAAATGTAAGTTTATTGTTACCAGAATATATTCATTTTATAACTATTTGCTTTACTTATGCATAGAAGCCTTTACGCTTTCCTTTGTTTGTTGATGGCCACACAAATAGCAATATCTTACCGTCTTTATATTCCAAAAAACTAAATATTTATACAGACTTCAATTCTAATTCATGACAGTTAAAATAATATGAAATAATCAACAGCAATGGATATAACCACAATATCACCAATAAACAATGATCAAGCGTTAACATACGCACAGTTGTCAACGAGAAACACATGTGAAATGTAAACAACTGACCAACATGTGCGAGAAGGATGCATGGTTATTTAAGGTTCGCGCATGCGCATAATGCAGCCAGAACATTGTGGCATATCCGATATAGCTGTCTCCCTTTGATTTCGGAATTTTTGAGCACATACCCGCAATATAGTAGTATTATATATATATATATATGCGTATAGATCACTTTTGCCGCTTGAGGAAATACCGGACATAACTAGTTGCTAGTTCGTTTCAAAATCATAAGATTCTTATTGAAAAACTTTCAATTTATTTATTCCAACTCGTTCTGCTTATATTCATTATCCGCTCCATTCTAATCGAAAGCATAATTGTGAATATCACGAAACAATCTCAATTCCATTATCGCAATAAATTATGCACTCAAATCGCGGCCGATTTTACTCCGCGCTGAAAAACAACTCTCGCGAGGTTTCAGTTTCTTCAATTTCCCGGCACCAGGAAACACAAATCTCGCCTAACCCCGCCGCAAATTCAATTAAAGTCCCCGACCAACAATTCGACCGACTTACCTACAACCACTACAGGCCATCTCTACACACTCAGACTATACGAACACGCTCTTCCATCCATACAATACGTAAAACCGAAGACGGATAGGATTAAATCGGCCGCTAGATAGCGCTCGATGTTCGTTGGGCGAATTTAAGCGTATCATTCTTAATTTAGATACAATTGGTTTTATCTTTATGGCCGTTTCTACTAGGGCTCGTGCCGCACATTCATTTCTCTAGCGTTCGGCTTGTAAAACGGCCGCCGGCTTGTGAGATATTGACGTTATCGGCTCCGGTAAAGTAGCACCGGAGAGTTTGCCCCGTGGGCTCTGCTCCATTTCGACTGGCGTTTATCGTGTTCTGTGTAGGAAGACGATGGCGTGGCTGGTGTGCGTTCGGTGGAGACAAAGAACCGTTCGGGATGTCAGGATAGAGGGCGGTTAGTGCGACATTGGGTTTTAATACCTTTCAAGTTGGAATTTTGTTTTCCGTGTTCGGTGAAAGAACGTTACAACAAGGCTTTACGTGTAGATATATTTGTATCAGTTGTTGAGAGTATTGTATAAGCACATCTACACAGAGATTCAAAATTATTGTCAAATCCGCCCCTATAGATAGTAACAGGGTGTAGGTATATGCCGCGTGTTTGTAATGAAGGTTTGAACTAAGTCAGTGTTGGAACATAAGAAAGTAAACGGATCTGTCATAAATAAGGAAAACGTAACCTATATTTGAACTCGCATTATATAAACGACTATGGATTGGTGTTTCTGCTTGTAAAAATGAAATGTAATTAATTTAACTTTACTAAATTATGATTTTACAATTCAGTACTAACTGGTGTTTAACTAAATTTATTTATTACTTTAAATTATAACATACAATTAGCATAATTATTAAGTGACAAAACTGCATCTCTCAGTTCTTCTATGGTGTGCATGCGGTTTCTATAGAGCCTATTTTTTTAGATAGCCGAACATGAAGTAATCTAATGGATTTAGATCAGGCGATCTTGGTGGCCATCTTTCACCATCCAAAACCAGGCTTCATCCGAGAAAAATGATTTGATTAGCAAGTCATCGTCCCTTAAATTGTTATTAAACCAGTGACAATATTCCAATTGCCTATCGTGATCTAATGGTAATAATTCCTGTATCGTAGAAACTTTATAGGGATGAAAATGTAACTTTCTTTTGACAGTCATTGCGCTGAAGTGTATGATAAGCCTATAAAATTATAAAATGTAATAAACTATTTCACTTAATGTTAGTATTGATTTTTTACCTGTTTGTTGAGCTTTTACCACAGATAAATTCCCTTATTTTCTTAAAGTATTCAGAAATACTATTGTTGGTGATATTAGATGTAAATATAAACGATTTGAAAAAAATTATAAGATAAATAATCGAAAGATACTACAACACGCACGCCAATGTCGCTAAATGTCAAGAAAATTCATTTAATGTATGAAATTTGTATGCAGCTAACTTCGCTCTTTAAATTGGTAATAAGTGTTTGAACTCCTCCTATTTTGAAGGAATTTTTCCCGTTCTTGTACTTTTAACTGCTTGTAAAATAAACGCAAATGCACACTATTTACAATATATTTACAAACTTAAAATGATTACAGAAGGGAGACAATATACTAAACAATACAAGTTAACCCGCTCACGACGAGTTGAAACATGGAATTACTGCAAGAATTAAACTGATCGCACGGCGATGTTTTGGTGTTTACACCCTTTTCTGTACAATAGTAACTGGTAACTCATGGAAATAGGCTTGCTTATATATGAAATAATCTGAAACAACTGCCTATGACGTTGAAAGGTCCACAGGTAGTATCCTAATTGAACGGTAGCGACGTCAGGGATACCAGGCAAAGTGGAAATTCCCTTTTACAAAGAAAGTAATAAATTGCAAGGATTTAACAATAGATCGATATCCTAATTCTCTATAGGTACAATAAAAACGTAAACTATGAACATAAACAAGTAATAAAACAGATGAAGGCAGATACAATTCAAACAGTATTGGGAATTCCATAAATGAGCTTAAATTAAAGTGTACAAATAATTAGTAATACTACAATTTCCTAACAATAAGTATAGATAAATTTTTCCGGGAAACAGTTTTTTTCTTACGACAATCATTTTGAATCACATGGTATTTCTCAATTTGTAATTTAATATCCCCAGTACAACATGGTTTCATGCAAAATAGGTCGACGTAGGTAACTAACTTGGCTTGCTTCACCCAATTTGTTTAAGGCTCGAATTTAGGACCACTTCTATTTTTAATTTTTATTCATGACCTTGTTAATGATATATCCTGTCAAAAACTGATGTTTGCTGACGATTTGCCTCTATTGTTTCCGTTGAGGACTGCAGAGTACTTCAATTTAATATCAACGCTGTTGTTTCCTGGTGTAGTAAATGCAGGCTTTCACTTAATGTTTCTAAATGTAATTCTCTGATTTTTACTGAAAAGACCAACCCCGTTACTTTTTCTTATACTATCTCCAGTACTACTTTAATATCTGTAAGTTTAACGAAAGATCTGCGCTGTAAAAAATTACAGTAATTTTGCCATGGTAAATCAGAAATATTACATGTAGTAACGTTGTAAATTTACCACAATAAATCATGTAAATATTGTTTTACATGTTTTTTCTAGGATATTTAACATGGAAAAAGAAATTTCAGTAAAATTTATAGCTTTTTCATGTAAGTTTAAGATGTAACAAAAATTCAAAAGGAAAATACAAGGAAAAACATGTACAATTTTGTATTTACTCTCAAAATTTACTTAAAAGTGTAAAATTGACATTTTTTTGGAGTATTTAGTGCAGTTTAAAAGTAATTTTACTAGTGAACTATTAATTTTGCTGTAAAAATATGAGGATCTTTTATATTTATTTGTTTTTACTTGAATTTTCGGGTAAAACTATAGATATCATGGAAAATACGAAATTCATACGCCGCAATGTGATTGGTTATTGGATTATTTATCTGTGCGCGTAGGTAATTCTATTCGTTTGTCGAACTTATTATTGGCTCAATGATATCATGTACGTCACAAACAATCGTAGGTTTCGCGTAAGCGTTTTCATTCTTGATCCCTGGTTGAGCGATTCAGTATGACCTATTGGGTGCTATAAAAGAATTAGGTAAGTTGCCTGCTCTCTTTATAAGAATATATATGAAAATTACTTCAGTGTTCGGTAAATTCATATAAATATTACATACGAATTTTACAGTACAATCTTTGAAAAACACATCAGCGTGTGAAATTTACTAGATGGTAGAAATGTTTACCTTATGAAGCAAATTTACCTGTAAAATTGTAGGCAACTTTGTTACCAACGATTTTACATGTAATTTTACTGCAACTTTTTTTACAGTGTACTGTGTGAAAATGACAAATTTATTTGACACTTTTTCCGTCTTATCCCGTAAGCTACTTATGTTTCTGGAGGCTTCATTCTTCACAATTTTATTATATATATTATAAAATGTTCTAACAGAACCATTCCCAGTCGAATGTCCAAAGAAATGACTTTTCCTTACGATTCAATTCAAAGAGTTTGGGGGTTTTGCGTACAAATATTAATAAGAAACCAAAATCCTGTTTTCAATTTTCAAACACTCGTAAAAACGAAATAAAATAAATCATAATCAGACTTCAAGTATAATCTAGTAAGTATTTCTCCATTTAGTTCATCGATATTTATGTTCAATTTCATTAGTTACGTCTTTTACAAATATTTAATAACAATTAAAAAAAATATCCTTCAAGCTTAACGGTTTTCGATTTCTTTTACCAAAATTTATATTTTTCAGTTAAAAGCCTTTAAAAATCCATATATAAAAATACCAAGTGCTTCCCTCTAGTATCAAGTATCATACAATTTCATAATTTCAAAAAACAGATAATGATATTACCAACATATTCTTAAGTATCCCTTAAATGCCGACAGCAAAGAAAAAAAAAAGGAATTACTATAAAAAAAAAATAGAAGAAGCTCTGAAAATAGATTCGTCAAGGAGCTAAAAAGTAATCTCCTTTGTTGAATCACACAATTCATTCCATTCCAACCGAAATAGTAGAGCTAGCAACCACTAGATGTCTCTAGGAAGAATATAAATCAATAATTTGTGTATATATTCTATTTAAAATAGTAAAATTCATATATTAATTAAACTCTTAATACAATTATTAACATTAACATTATTTACATGAAATATTTTTAAATTTCACAGCAATCCCCTATCGAGAAAATGCTGTAAAAGTGGACGAATATTTTTCATATACAATTCCTCTTTATCCAGCTTCATGTCTTCCGTTTCGGACGTAGGATTCTCTATCATATCAACGATATTAGGAACCTCTTCCTCGCACACCCTGCTTGTAATTATAACAGCCATTGTGAAAGAGAATTTACTTAAAAGTTCCCATTGCTCCTGCATCAAATGTTTTGGGTACAACTGCTCAGGATCGCTTCCCAATTTCTTAACTGTGGCCGAGAGGATATCGTAATACGTATCCAAGTAACAATCTAATTTTGCCAGATGTTCTTCCGATGACGCTGAAGTGTAGAAGAAATATGATATGTCCCACATCGGTGAGGTGACTTTGGTGCCTTGGAAATCGATCAAACGTAATTCCAATGGATCGCCTTTCTAAAGCAAAGATGAATGGATTAATTGGGAGATTTTCATTTTTTACATACTCATATCTCAAAATCTATTAAAGATAGGTATAGGGAATGCTGGTATGAAATAATAGGGGATGATTTTTACTTTCTAACTCCGAATTAAAATACAGGGTGTTCCATTTGTAAAAATTGGGTTTTCTGCATTTGAAAATACGTCAGTTTGTTTCTCATGTTTTTTGAACACCCTGTATGTTGGAATGTGAACTGTGCATACCGTTTCTTAGAGTTTTATCTACACTCATAACATAGTAAATCTGCAATCTCTACTTACAGTATTAACCGAGATATTAATTTCTCAATGATGCAATGATTATGACTAAAAAAAAAAAAGAGAAACTTAAATAACTCAAAAACAGCAACATGTAGCTATAGGAATAGCTAATAAAGACTGACGTATTTATGGTCGTAGAATCCAAAAACGAATAAAAAATTATATCATTCTATTTAAAATAACAAAGCTGACGTCCATTTCCGTTCAACCGGAAGTGATATTTTGATTAAAGTATTTCACATTTATAGTTCCAATCGAACACTGGTGCCAAAATCTCAAACATAAGTAAATAATAGAACATCATAAACTTTTAATGAAACACTTACGTGGAACACCTTGTATATTTAAACATACATGGATATTTTGAAAACGGTAGATTAAAGGCAGGAAGTAAAAGCAAGTTTTAAGGTGTTTTTGCTTTAAACTTCATTGATTATAACTAATACAAACTTGAGAATTTTGTTTTATATCTTTTCCAAAATTTCCAAAATCCTTTTTTTTTGTTTGGATAATACAACGCGGAAGTAACATTATGGACATACCTTTTCCTTTTTTCTGAACATTATATTATTGTTATTGCAATCCCCATGAACTATCACAGAATATGGTGACTGAAACTCTTTGATTCTCCTCAAAATATCGTCATACTCATCCAGGAATCTATTAACCTTTTCCAAGAGAATTTTGTCATCTACAGGATGCAAATGTTTCGTAATTATGCTACAAATTTTCGGAAAAGCGGCCTTCATTTCAGGTGATTGAAACATCAGCGAGAAAAAATCCGGTATATCTTTGGTGATTTGATCGAAAATCTCAGCGTGCTGATCTTTGAAGGCGAGAGAAGCAGCATGAAGCTTGCCATAAGTATTTAAAAGAGCTAATATTTGCTCTTCATCGAATATTTTTTTAACACCATTCAATTCGAACGCTTTAACTTTCAAATTTTCCAGCACCAATATCTCCTTTTCCTCCTCAATGCTGCCAGCGTAATACTTTGGGATCACCCCTAAAGATTCTCCAACTTTTTCCACGTACAATGCGTCTAGTCGCGGATAAATTTCCTGGTAGAACTTATACTCGTTGCAGTAGGCCACTCTGATGTGCATCACCTCTCTGAATTTCTCTTGCTTCGGCGCTGTTTTGACGAACAGATCCAATCTTTTATCCTCATCGGCAGTAATCTCCACGGCAGTGTCGATGCCTAAGAACCCGTCACCTACATTAGAACCGGTCTTAAAGAGCACATGGGGATTCACTAGGTTTTCGTTAGCGATGACGACCTTGAGAATCGCATTAACATCTTCGGAATTTAGCGGCAAGTCTATAGTCATGTTTCCGCGTACGTATATGTATATATTAATAGCGAGTTATTGCATCGGCGAACACTGAACCAATGACGAACGATTCAACTGTAGTAAATAACGCAATGCAAACACGATACACAATGAAATCTGTCTATTTGGGAATCTGTATAAATATCGGTAGATATGGTTACTTATTTTTAGAGGTGATTATGAGATAAGTTAATGCGCATTGGATTGCGCGATAAAATTGGATTTTATATACAAGGGCACATGCACAAAATATCCGATCACTTCGAGCTATGCGCGGTTTGATTAATTCTAGACAATTATTGTTTCGGGAACACGTAAGTTCTCGTTCTCTATCAAACACTGAATGAATTAGGAGAAAGTAAGAAAATATTTATTAAACATGCCACGTTATCTCTCTTTAAAACATACACCCGTCTCAACTGTTAAGCAGATCACCTGAAATGTTTTAAGCAATAGAGCAATAGAAGTGTACGAAAGAGCGTATTTGATATTGCCCCAGTGACCAACTATATTTATTTCATATTTCATAAATATTTAAAAAATATTAAATCTTTATTGAATATTAGTTATATTAATATAATATGCATAAAATATAATATAGAAAATATATTAGGAAAACATTTAAAAAAATATATATGTTATGTAGCATTAATAATATTTTATTGCAAATGTTTTCTCAATATATTTTTTATAACTCTGCAAGAATATTTTGCTTTGTATTTCTGTAAATATTTATTTCATATAAAAAAAAAGATTGAATTTTTGCTTTTGTACATTTGGTGCGTAGCACGAATAATATAAAATGGGTACAATATGCATACATATTAAGTAGGTATGTACCTATTTAAAATGATAGTTTAAGGATTAAATTAGATAATATATATCTAATATGATTTAATTAGTTTCTAAGTTGAGCGCTGTAACTTTTCTATTAATATATCTGCGTTTTGTATTATATTATTGTAATATTTGTAAGTTGCGAACGTCAACACAACACCTCTATTCATTACGGTGCCGGTGTTATATGATTTAGTATTGTGTATGCGTCTATGGATTAGGTGCATAGAATGCATACGCGCACGTGCGTATCACCAACATTTTCATTAGTTTGTCCGTTACATGTTATAGTTTATAATAGTATACGATTAGGGCAGATTAGGGTTAACTGTGTAATTAATTGTTGCGGGATGTGTTTTAGTTTTTTTAGTGACTACGAGGTAAGCAAAACTTTGAACATGTCATGCATTTATAAGATAATTGGAATGCTCAATATCGCTATGTACAGAAATCGTTTAATAATATAATTGTAGGAATTTATGCATCCATATGTACTGCATCTACCAGATAAATTGCTAGTTGATTTGCTTAAGAGATCATCTCGGTAGATAAGCGTCATAACCTCAAATAGAGGTTAGAAACGTTGTGTGTTTTATTGTTTGTACGTAGAATGTTTCAAATATTATGAAATAAAGTAAAAATAAGTATCGTAAGTATTAGAATTTAGCTACCACTCCAATTATTGTAAATGCTCCAAATGTATTAGTAGTGTTGATAATGTTGTACGATTTTTATTCATGGTATGATCTAATACAATTGGCATTGTTTTAGAGGCCACAAGGAAACGCCATGAGAGCGCCACTACCGAAGATATGAAAAAAGCCTAGGGTTGTACCTAGCACCAGCCAAGGCTAGACTTAAAAATGAGTATTTTTCATTTTTATTGGCTTATTCAAATAAAATGATAATAAATACGTTTGTTTTTTATTTAGAACACTTCAATTAAAAAATAGTGATTAATTTGATAAACCTTCAGTATGCCTTAAAAGATGCCAGAATTATTGATTATTAACTTGTATGGTGAGTGTGAAAAAACAAGTTCTTGCTTTTTAGACAACTTTATGTATGTTTCAACTTTTCGTTATCGACGTTATACATTCTAAATAACCAAGAACAATTTTAGTTCATTTTGACAAATTAAATAGATTGTATAAAAAAATCTCAATTTTCATATAAATAATATTTTACAAATATTTTAGAAAAACTATTGCGCTTACATTAATTTTAAAATATGGAATAACTATTTTAATTGAATATTTTATCTATATTTAGAGAAAAAAATATGAAAAATATATTCAAAAACCTCTCACGAAAAATATTTATAAAATATATTTTTAAAAATATCTATGTAATATTTCTGGCTGTTAGGGTATTATCATCCAATGCGATCAACTAAAATAAATGGAAATGTTACTAATTACTAATATTTACTTTCTATATTCCTAATTTAAAAAAGACAAGTATGTAACATACCACTGGCGCCATGAATAAAATAATATTAAATAAACTCACGAGGAGCACCTACCAAATGTTAAGCTAAGATTTATTTGCTGCGAGTTTTTCCAATTGATAGTGGGAACCCCTTTGGAGCACTTTTGTAAAATATTAGCCATATAGATGGCAAAACGTTAATGTTTACTTTTTTTACGGAATGATATAAGGGTAATCCGATTATTATCCAAATATAAACCAAAATAAATTTACATGTTACTAATTACTGATATTTACTTTTACCTATACTCAATTAAATAATATTACCTACAGTCCGTGTAAATTAAAACTTCCTTTATACTTTCAATATCAGTATAATATTTAATTTGAAAATAATACAACATAAAAACTGCAAGGGGTCCACACTATCAAGAAAATCTGATCTTAACATTTGATGGGCTCTCCTTGTAAGTAAAATGTCTCTTTGTTCTTTAAAAAAATATATTTCTTTCACTCTATAACTTGTTGAGGTGAAATAAATACCCTTCTACGTGGTGCAGATAATAAATATTACATCAACATGCATTTTTTGCAACAAAAAAGAATCGATCATCATTTTAGCTTACAACATTCAAAAGAAGTATCTCTCACCATTAAATTACTATTATATCATCAGTAATTTGACACGTGCTGTTCATTTCTAGGTATGCAATCTTGATTTCTAAAATTTCCTACTCATTCCAATTAAACTGTTATCTTAATTTGCGATAAATTACTTACAGAAGGTTTGCTACAAGTACTAAGCAACTCATAAACAATGGTCGCAAATACACAACTCATCATTATTATATGCTTGTATAGTGATTAATTTAATAACATGGGATGATTCTATGTAACATTCGCACTTGTCTACTATGTCAGGAAACTACTACAAAAAGTAGCAACTTCTTTTGATATTGAATAGCTGTTACAAACTGCTAACGGTTACTAGCTGCTACAAAATAGCAGTTTGCTTCGTAGTAACCTATCACTATTGTCTAATGTTAGTAAAATATTATATACAGGGTGTATCAGATATTGAGGTAAATATAATAATATGTAGCAGCTGTAATCATATACATTCAAAAAGACTTAATGCACAGGGGGTCTATCTGTAAGCATTAACGAGAAAAAAAATATTTTATAAATACCGTGGGCTAGAGCCGCACCTGTGCCCAACTTAAATGCTGTCCCGAGTATACCCCCACATACCACTATCATTCAGCCATTACCGCTGTTAGTTTTGTGTGGATCGCCGCTTGGAGTGCAACCCATTTCGAACATTTTATTTAAATTCTTCCCGTCTCGAAAAAACGATCCTTTTCAGGACCATCATGATTTCATATAAAGAAAATCGAAGCTTGATGTATCGGCAAAAGCGCGGGAATGTATAGATTCATCTTCGCGCGACATCATAGTAAAAAGGCGTGATTGCAAGTTTTCTGTATCTACATTTATTTCTGGGTAATTCGATTCAATTCATTTTGCGTTATATGATTAAATAAATCCAAAAGAAATAACTCAGATTCATGTGGTACCGTTTATTAACAACTAACTCTCGATTCGACAAAGCAAAAGAAAAATATTTACGTTTTTTGTAACTACTGAAGTCGCATATCCGGTGAAACTCGAACGTCTTATCAGGATATTAAAAATAATACTTTGTAGATTTACGTAGAATGCTCTTAACAAAAAAGGAATGTTTATTTTATAAAAAGAAGAAATTTAAAATGCCTCAGTTTTGCTATTTTTACAAGGGCCTTTATTTATTCAGAATGACGTTAAATGAACTCACGGCATATCATTAAGAATAATACTAAATGAGTGCAATGTATTTATACATAATACCACGTTTAGCGGGTGCTTAACATGACGTTTCCTTGCATCAGACCCGGACTAAAGAATTTGTGGCTCTAAATTTTACTTTTTTTTTTTATTCTTTAATGTTGAAATCCGGTTTCGGTGGGTTTGTGCTTTATATATCGTGTAGTTAACACCCAAGCAAAATTTACTTTTTTATTTTATACACCCTGTATTTAAGCAGAACTTTGGATATTATTTACATATATAGATAATAAATTAACAAAGAATATTAGAGAATACAACTAATGCATTAAAAACTCAGGTCAGTCTTAGTAATTTTAGTTGAAAATTTATAAATGCGCGTTAACGTTTATGCCTATATTTAATTTGATTGCTGATTAACACAGAATTCAGTCTTTATCAAAGATCTTTGTCAAAAAAGTTATTGTGTAATATCCGACTTACAACGATTTTTTAATATCATTTCTATAGTTCAAAAGATCTAATGTAAAATAAATATTTATATTATATTACGTTGCAGTATATAAAGCATTTCCCTCTGTTTAAAAGAGGTCAATATTTTTACACAGCGTTAGATAAATCGGCAAAATAAACAAACAATTAATTTAGTTCAAGGTCTGCTTAATTCTTTAAATAAGAGATAATTTATTGCATTGAAAAAACGAGCATAATAAAATGTTTTTTCTCCTAATTCAAACATGTAATTATTAGTGAAGAGCATTATTCAGGCGCAGAGCCTGGTTGGGATATGAGGAGTATTTATAAAGAGTGTATATCAACATATACAATTCCTAGTCCCACGATGCAAAACAGTTTTGTTTGCTCTTTGTATATATTGCGTATGCCTACCGTTATAGTCCGTAGAAATAACCGATACCTCAGAGCGAACAAACATGAAGAAAATTAGATTGGCCGACTGGAGTGATAAGAATCAGATGAACACACTTCTTGGATCGAAGAATCTATGTTGCCAACTTGGGGGATTTTCCCCTAAATTTAGGGTAAACTTGTAAGGTGAGGAGACCTTTTAGGGGATACATTTCTTAAGGGAAATTTTTAGGGGATCTTTTTTAGTTACTATATTTGTTAAAATGGAGTTTTATAAATAAATAGTAAATTTAATCCATTTTTTTTCAACTTTCAGCATAATCTAATGATACGCACACACGCCACGAAACTCGAAACGAATGAATCTCAAATAGCTAATTTTAAATTTCCCACAATTATTTACAGTAATTGCTATGTTAAAACATAAAATTTCCCACTATTTTGTACTACATCCATAGTTATTTTAATACTTTTACGTTGAATTCACTAAAAATAATGGCAGGTAATTTAAAGTTCGTTATTAGGAAGATTTGTAATATACTAAATTTCAAAATCATTTTTTTGGGTGGGGACAAAGTACTTGGTCAAGGAGAATTTGACACACCATCTAGGGGAAAATACTTCTTGACGGTTGGCAACACTGCGAAAAACAGTGGAAATACATGGACGTACACTTCTCACAGGAAAAATCGGGACACCAGCAATTCAGAATTTTAAAATTTCTTGATTGTAAATGCAACTTTCGGAGGACGTATTCACTTATCATAGCCATAAATCACTTAATTATGTATATTACTGCGATCAAAGGTAACGACTAGAAATTTAAACAGAAAAATAAATATATAGAGAGAAAAAGGTTATGTATAGAATAAACAAATCGGAGTTTCGGTGGCGGCGTTTCCTTTAGAAATACCAATGAAAAAAAAAATACATAACAACAAAAAGAACTCTTGAATAGACGGCTTCATTTAGAAATATATATGTATTTAACTTGTTTGATATGTTATGTAGAGATCATTCTTTTTTAAGAAAACATGTGGTGATGGGATTTTATTATTTAATATTAATGTTATTTGTTAGTGCTGCTTTGATATTAGTTACTTGTTTGGATTTATGCTCGCGAGTATTAGTTTAGCAATAGACAATATGTCAGTCAACCTCCTCAGTTTTGGGATAATGTGATTTTGACAGATTTATTGATTACACTATTATTGATGTATTAATTACTATTGTTGTTTAATATACTTAAATATTGTATTACTATAAAGTTTCCTTCTATCTATAAAAAAATACCAAAACCCGGTTTAAGATTATTTATACAATTCTTAAATAAAGCAATTAAGTTCGCAAAGAAATTATTTATTTTATGAACCCTCCATTTATTGTATTTTCAGGAAATATGTATATTTTAGCTATTGCCTGTGTAATCTGACGTCGTTGATCTATTTTCTTGAAATATGGCCAATACTGGGTCTCTTTACAAACTGTCTTTATATAGCACAGGTTTATTAACAATTATTTAAATATTATTAGATTTATAATACATAACAAACATTGTAAGAAAGCATATTGTTCGTCAATCTCAGTTAGTGCTAAAATATTTATTTTTGAATATGATACATTTAATACTTTTTCGTTGCTACTGCCTGAAGCTGTGTTACCGATCAAAAGTGTTAGCTATATTTCAATAAAATAGAACGACATTGGATTACACAGGCGATAGTTAAGATATATTTCTTGAAAATACGATAAATAAATAATTTCTTTGCGAAATTAATTGCTCTAAAAATTTTGTAAATAATCTTAAACTGTTTTTGGTAATTTTTTAATACATAGAAAAATATTTTGTAGTAATACAATATTTAAGAATACTAAACAACAACAATAATGAATACATCAATAATAGTGTGATTAATCAATGTGAAAATCACATTGTTCAAAAACTCAGGAGGCTGATTGACATATTGTCTATTGCTAAAGTATTACTTGCGGGCATAAATCAAATTAAGTAACTAATATCATAGTAATAGGTAATATAATTTTAAAATTCCATCGCCATATGTTTTCATAAAAAAAGAATTATCTCTACATAACATCAAACAAATTAAATACATATATGTGTATTTCTAAAAGGTGTCGTCTACTCAAGAGGGCTTTTAGTTGTTATGTATTTTTTTTACATTAATATTTTCGTATTCGGTATTTCTAAGGAAACACCGCCACCGAAATTCCAATGTGTTTATTTAATGTATAAACCTTTTTCTCTATATATATTTATTTTTCTGTTTAAATTTTTACCTTTGATCGCAATAATACACACAAAAACGTGATTTATGGCTTTGATAAGTGCATATATCCCATGAAAGCTGCATTTACACCCAAGAAATTTTAAAATTCACAATTGCCGGTGTCCCAATTTTTCCTGTGGGAAGTGTACATACATACATACGATAAAATTATTGCTTTGCATCGTATTGAATAGTAGCCCGCGCGCCTTTACGAACAAAGAGCTTATGAACTAGGAGTAAACAAAATTTAATTAATTAGTAATTATCTGATATAATTTTTTTTTATTTTAAATTTGCAAATTCTTGATAATCCTTCAATAAAAACAGATTTTTATATCAACTCTAGTCTTGAAAGGGTGTTACATTTCTAGAAACGCGTTTATATCAATTTTTATTTTGACAAGTAGTTATTTCTGTCACAGATACAAATATTTCAAACAGAAGTTAAAGTGTATCACTAGGAATGTGATAACCATCAGAATTGTATGTAAAGGGCGCTTCAATAAGAAATATATTTGCATTTTTTAATGAAGTACTTTGTGTATTTTTTTTATTTTCCTATGACTCTTCATTGCCTAATCGAATATACTGGGTGTAAGTGAATAAATGCGGAAAAATTGAGGAGGTGATTCCTTGTTGGAAATTAAGGAAGATTATGAAATATTTTCCGCTCACCTATTAAGATACGACTGCTCAAATAGCATTGAGAGAATTATTATTTTTAATTTAAAAGGAATTGCATTGAACCAAAAGTTTTTGCGTTTTCTATATGGCCAATATCATTTGGTATTTCCTTGAAATATAATTTTAAATTTACACATAATATATTTTTCGTTGAAACAGTTTATTCTTTTAAGTGAAAGATATTGATAGTTGATTCAAGTCATCTTTAATTTAAACTTGAAAACTATGCAGATTGGCAGAAAACCGTAAACATGTTGATTCAAGAAGTTTTTCCACTTCTTATAACATTTATTCATTTTAGACTCAAGCCTAAACACAACAAAATGCCGTGATTATTTTCTATCGAAATGAAAATTAATTATCTACAAAAACCCATGCACTAAGGAGGGATTTGCCGTTAGAATGTTGTAAATACTAGTAGTGTTGGGAATTAGTCATAGTGACCACCCTAGCACTCTAGTGTGTCGTTAAAGAAATCGTCCTTGCAATGGCGATGACTCCTATCAGATGTTGATCTGGTAAATATATCAGATTAGTATGTTACGATCGTAGTTTCCAGCCTATTTTGTGCGAAATATTATCTGTTACTGGAATGAAATAGGAGATGCGCCATCTATGCGACAATTTCTCTACTACACATAAGTATATCTACTCATCTGCTGTACTATATGAGGAGAAAACTGCTATACGAAAATAAAATGCGATATTTATTTTTACTTCAATGTAAATACTTAGTTAAATTAACAAATACTGCGCTAGCTTCAAATAAATCTACTAACCAAATTATTTGTTTGATTGAATACAAGATTTTTTTGTTATCTTTAAGAAATACCATTAAAAACACTAAACATTTCGCTAAATCCATGATATTAGATTCCTTTTTAACATAATCATTGCAATATTTTAGAGTTCGTTGACTCCTTCAATGGAAATTTTGACTAATTTCATTTATCTAACCATCACATTATTAAAATAAACGCCTAATTACATAAATCTATATATCATAATTTTTTCGTTCAAGGGGATAATGTCCATACTTTGAACTTTCGAGTTGCATGACCTTATAGCTTCAACTAGATAAGCTATCTTTATAGATTTAATCTACTAAATGGAATCGTGAAATGCACTTTTAAAATCCGTTTGATGATATGAATGATAAATTGTCACTTAGGTCATATGCGGCTCAAATTGGTAGTGGTGCCTAATAGAATGCAGTAATCTTAAGATGCATGTGTTAAAAAGAAACATTTTGGATCTTTCGCTCAATAGATCTTTCCAGGGACAACTTGAGAATTCAGTAACTTCACAAATGGAAATTTTGACGCATTTCGTTTATCTATTATATCACCAAAAGAAATCCTACGACATGCGACATAAATTAATCTATTTTCGCAATTAGGTCGACAACAATGTGCATACTTTGAGCCGTAGAGGTGCACGAACTTATTATTCAAATTATATCTTTTATTATCTTTATAAATTTAATACTATGATATGAGATTAAGAGACATTAAGTCTTTGCAATGACATTGTGATTCAGGTACAAGTAATATAACTTTTACACAAGTTACAACTCGAAACAATCTGCCAAGTGTTACACTTTTTTTTTTTATATAATTCAATTAAATTTTGATAATATTGGTAGGATAGTTTGATGGCATAATAATAATCATAAGTTTTATTTTTGCAAACAACTATTATAATTTTTTTAGTTTTAAACAAATATTTAGTTTTTGTTTATTTCATATCGGTAAAAAGGAATGTTTTTTTTTTGTTTCTTTACAATATCAAGAAATAAATAGATTACTTACTAGTTTTTGAGTGTGTTTTAGCGAATTTTAGTAATCAAATAATTTTCTTTCTTTAATATTATTTTTTGCAAAAAAAAACTGAAAACACTTAATATTTCCTAAACAGTTGAAGATAGTTGTATATGAAATATTTCTAGAATTTTCTGAAGAATCCAAAAATTGAATAATATACAGGGTGTAGCATTTAAAAATAAAAAAAAGTTGGTACTGGTCACTGTTACATGACACCATATATAAAAGATTTCTGTTGAAAAAAGTACACAACTAAAAATATCAATCGCCTTGTTGTGATCTGGCCTACATCTTGAGTTTGCAATCTTTTGCACTAGATCCGAATTGTTAACGTCCGTTTTTATTTCTCAAAGGTGTCTCTCGAGTTCGCCTTTATTGTACTTTAATTCAGGGAATTCAGGAATATTTGCTTTGGAAGTAGTGTGAATGTTTGGCTTTGAAAATAAAAACTTTCCTTGCATAAAATTCATATTAGATTTATAAAACTAACCTTTTTCCTTGTCCGATATATTTTTTTATTAAATAAATCTAATTTACTGAATGAATGTGCTTTCAGGAATAATTGCAAAATTTGCAGACTGATTTGGCACACATCTGCTTTGAACAAAGTTTTGCTGATCCAGCTTCCAAGCGTACAATCAAATCTCGACAAGGATGTCACATGTTTTGATAGCTTCTGCATCAATCGTCTCTCGGATTCCAAAAACTGCGAGATGCATTTTTTTCGAAGAATTTATATTTTGAGGAGTATTATAGAATAACACGCATTTGGCCAACAAGAAAGTGCGTCTTCATTAGGAGAATGCACAAGTGTACAAATATCAAATTTTCTTTTGGATTTTCTGAAAAAAAAAGACCATAAAAATATTCTTTTCGCGAGTAGTTAAATAGCTAGATTATCTGTGTGTTGCAGTCTCTTGTTACATGCTGTATACGGTCAACTTGTACTGAATTTTCCTTGTGATTACGTACAATATCAACAAGATTTTTATAACTGATGCGATGCATATGCACGCGCCTGCATAGAGTATTTTTACTACGACCTTGTGCATATTTCTACGTAATTTAGTGCATTGCGTAACTGCACGCGCCAAAACTCATAGAAAAGCCTTAGGTGTTCGTTAGTGAATTGTTCCCCTCCCTCGGTAACTATGCATTCGTATAAAGTGCATTCAGATAATCTCGAAATTTATATATATTTGTAATACCAATCCGAAATGGTGCCTATCAGTCATTAACACTAGCTCCCTATGATTATCGATACGATCTAACGCAAAACAAAGCATGCTTTTGACAATTGTTCGATAAAAAAAAAAAGAAATCGTCACACAAAGTGTTTTTCCCACGATGCCAACATATATATATAATTGGTCGTCCAATCAAAGTGATTAGATCGATGCAACAATCGACAATAATTAGTGCAACTAGTGGTGAAGTGAATAGAATGTTTGCAGAAGTTCAAATTAGTGAAAATATTAAACGCATAATCTACGATCTAGCCAAGCGATTCCAGTTCGAGAATATTACAGAAATAAAATGCTGCAATGGTGCCCAAATTGGTGATGGATTCGGATCTGATCCAATCGCGGTTGAAGTCAAAAATAACAGCAGTTCTTTACAGTTATTCCTAAAATGTTCTATTGGTGGTGAAAAAGATGCCCAACAAGAACAGAGCTACGCCAATGAAATCTTCTTCTACGATACCATCTACCCCACCTACAGAAAATTCTTGGAAATGCGAAAAGTTGAAGGTTTCGAGAACGCACCAAAATTCTACGGCGTCTACAAGGAAAAATCTAAAGACATAATCGTTTTGGAGAATCTACGAGCTAAAGGTTACACACTGTTCAATCGGCATAGCCTTATGGACGACGCTCACTTGAATCTCGTGCTGAGAACCTTTGCCAAGTTCCACGCAATATCTTTCGCCCTCAAAGACCAACAGCCGAATTTGCACGAGGAATTTTGCTCTAAATGCTACGATATCATACCATCTATGGAGGCAATGGGTTTCTTTAAACTTCTAAAGGATATGGTCAAAGATTTTCTGGCGAAATTGCACCCGATTGATGACAAAGATATCTTAGAGGCTTGTAATGAGGAAACCGTTGAAAAAATAGTCAATTATGCTAGAAATAGTAATGCACACTTCAAGGAGTACACCATATTAACTAAAGGAGATTGTTGGAGTAATAATATGATGATTCTATACGAAGTAAGTACACACAGGCCTGAGGGCCTCCCCCATCATTTTCTAATCCGAAATTATTGCCATTCAGACTTATTCTGAGGGCATCTCATGGCAGCAAAGCATATTTACCTGTTGTGTGCATCCAATTTGGTCCACCTGTAGATATTTTAATAAGCGCCAGAATTGATTAGTTTCATCCTAAACCATTTAGATTTATTTACCTATTCACCACCTAACTTCATAAAACTAGTTCCTACCATCAACTTAATTTTAAAACCATTGCCATAATACCAAGACGCTTTCTCACCCATCTGCTTTTTCAGGATCAATCAGAATCTAAACCATTGGACTTGATGCTGATCGATTGGCAATTGGTAAGGAGAGGATCACCGGTATGCGACCTCATGAACCTATTTTTCTCTGTGATATCAGAAGAATCTTTACAAAACTGTGAATATTATTTGAAAATTTACCACGACCAATTATCGAAAAGTATAATTGAATTGGGGAGTGACCCGAATCTTCTATATCCATATAAAACCTTCCTCGAGGAATGGAAACGGTTTGGGGCGTTCGGTTTTGGCGCGGCCGTCATTTTGATCAAGATGATGCTGTCAGATGGAGCTGATGAGACGCCGAATTTCGATGGCATGAAAGGCGGTAAGGAGCTGCAAAGTGTTGAGCAGTTCATTCCCAAAATGAAGAAGGAAGATGAGTACTTGAGACGGATGAAATATGTAGCGAGATATTTTATTAGAAACAAGTATTTGTAAAGAAAATATTGTCATCAAAAACAGAAATTTTTAAAACTTCAGCTCATACAATCCCTAAAATGGATGTATTCAACTATCATGATCTTTCAATTTTGGTTGAAGAAATCTTTACTTTGCCTCAACTAAATTCTTACGTACGATTTCTGATTTTTTTTTTTTTAATTCGAGCAAGGAATAAGAAATTTCAATCTTAAGTCAGCAACTTCTTCATTAAGTAACTTTTCTATTCTTTTAATTATTTCAAAATTATCTTAATGAAACCTGATCTATGAATGACTTATTCTAAAGCTGCAAAGTAACAATCTATTCCTAGTAGTGCTACAGCTCTGGAGGTATATAATAATATTATTATCTATATTAGTAGTGGCTATTATGTAAATACCGTAAAAGTAGGAAAATTATAAGAGTTTTGGGACATAACCCTATTTTATCCTTACCAGTATCTACTCAGACAGGTAGACAACGGTTTAAACAGGTAGACAGACAGTAAGATATAATGTTTCAATTCGGTATAAAGTTTTTATTTCGAAAGCTATCAACCTTAGGTATTGGGAATGTTGTGTAAATTCCAAAGATACCTTTCAATTGTATCACTCGACGCTTTGATGGTGCTAAATATTAATGTCGGTGACTCTACATAAGGAACGTTCTAGAATATCATGTTATGCCCCTTATGATCACCATGGGCGAGCATAGCATGACTAGCCATCCTTCTCAACTAACAATCCAAAATTCAGAACGCAAGAAGAGGACATACACGTTATTAGGTATAAGGTTTATAATTTTTCTTTGTTCCATTTTAGTTCCGACAATAAAAAAATTGACTTCGTTTAAAAAGCAAATTCGTTGCTTCTTCAAAATAAATCATGAAATCAAAAAATATGCCCAGAGATTCAACACTAACTCTTTAATTTTGTCAACAAAATACAGTGCAATCGTTTATAATTTACAAATTTTCCAAAAATAAATTATGATTTCAATGTGACCTCAATTGTTTGCTCCCCAGGTATACTATGCAAAAGCTGCACGTACTGTACACTTCTCACAGGAAAAAACGGGACACCAGCAATTCAGAATTTTAAAATTTCTTGATTGTAAATGCAACTTTCGAAGGACGTATTCACTTATCATAGCCATAAATCACTTAATTATGCATATTACTGCGATCAAAGGTAACGACTAGAAATTTAAACAGAAAAATAAATATATAGAGAGAAAAAGGTTTATGTATAGAATAAACAAATCGGAGTTTCGGTGGCGGCGTTTCCTTTAGAAATACCAATGAAAAAAAAAATATCTAACAACAAAAAGAAAAGAACACTTGAATAGACGGCTTCATTTAGAAATATATGTGTATTTAACTTGTTTGATGTTATGTAGAGATCATTCTTTTTTAAGAAAATGTGTGGTGATGGGATTTTATTATTTAATATTATGTTACTTGTTAGTGCTGCTTTGATATTAGTTACTTACTTCGATTTATGCTCGCGAGTATTAACTTAGCAATAGACAATATGTCAGTCAACCTCCTCAGTTTTGGATAACGTGATTTTGACAGATTTATTGACTACACTATTATTGATTGTATTACTATAAAGTTTTCTTCTATCTATAAAAAAATTACCAAAACCATGTTTAAGATTATTTATAAAATTCTTAAATAAAGCAATTAAGTTCGCAAAGAAATTATTTATTTTATGAACCCTCCGTTTATTGTATTTTCAGGAAATATGTATATCTTAGCTATCGCCTGTGTAATCTGACGTCGTTGATCTATTTTCTTGAAATATGGCCAACACTGGGTCTCTTACAAATTGTCTTTATGTAGTACAGATTTATTAACAATTATTTAAATATTATTGGATTTATAATACATAACAAACATTGTAAGAAAGCATATTGTGCACCAATCTCAGTTAGTGCAAAAATATTTATTGTTGAATTTGATACATTTAATACTTTTTCGTTGCTACTGCCCGAAGCTGTGTTACAGACCAAAAGTGTTGGCTATATTTCAATAAAATAGAACGACATTGGATTACACAGGCGATAGTTAAGATATATTTCTTGAAAATACGATAAACGGAGGGTTAATAAAATAAATAATTTCTTTGCGAAATTAACTGCTTTAAAAATGTTGTAAATAATCTTAAACTGTTTTCGGTAATTTTTTAATACGTAGAAAAATATTTTGTAGTAATACAATATTTAAGAATACTAAACAACAACAATAATGAATACATCAATAATAGTGTAATTAATCAATGTAAAAATCACATTGTTCAAAAACTCAGGAGGCTGATTGACGTATTGTCTATTGCTAAAGTAATACTTGCCGGCATAAATCAAATTAAGTAACTAATATCATAGTAATAGGTAATATAATTTTAAAATCCCATCGCCATGTTTTCTTAAAAAAAAAATTATCTCTACATAACATCAAACAAGTTAAATACATATATGTCTATTTCTAAATGGTACCGTCTACTCAAGAGGCCTTTTAGTTGTTATGTATTTTTTTTTGCATTAATATTTCCGTATTCGGTATTTCTAAGGAAACACCGCCACCGAAATGTGTTTATTTAATGTATAAACCTTTTTCTCTATATATATTTATATTTCCGTTTAAATTTTTAGCCTTTACCTTTGATCGCAATAATACACACAAAAAAGTGATTTATGGCTTTGATACGTGCATATATCCTCTGAAAGCTGCATTTACACTCAAGAAATTTTAAAATTCACGATTGCTGGTGTCCCGATTTTTCCTGTGAGAAGTGTACATTGTCGTAGGAACAATAGGTAATAAAAGAAATATATCTAGTTTTATGTCAGCCTACAATTCTTTCTTTTAGAAAATAAATTCATAATGTCATAAATATGGTGCTAATAAATGTTTTGATTGCATACTCCAACATTTACATTAAGCTATTATTTATATAATCTAGCCTAGGCAACACTCGAGGCACACATGTGCTCTGCTGAAGAGCAAGCTTTCCAATTTTTCCACACGTGTCGTTGCAATGACCTTCAAACGAGCGGAAAATTAGTTTTATGAGTACGAGATCGTATCCTTGTTATCGCTGCAATCGTTCTACTCATTCAGAATCGTCAATGCACACTGAATAACACAACTGAATGGGCAGTCGCTAAAATTAGCATTGTACATAGAGTAGTAGCTTGAAACGAACGTCCGCAAAACGATTAATAGCTTTTAGTGTAAAATGAGTGAAGTTAACGTTAGTGAAGACGTGCGAAAATTAGTGGAAGAAATAATAAAAAGAAATAATTGGGAAATTATAGGGGAAGTGAAATACCATCCCGCAACGGAAGTTGGGGACGGATACGCCTCCAAACACTTAGCTATAGAGCTCGCTTTGCAGACTGGTACAATGCGATTGTTCGCGAAATATTCTTTATTTTCAGCGTCGGACAATTTACCAATGGATAAATTCTATGGGAACGAGATTTATTTCTACGAGAAGATTTGCCGGCTTTAAAAAATTCTCACAGACAAGGAGCTAATGGACTTTCAATAACGTGCCAAAATGCTATGGAACGTCCCCGATGTTCACGATAGTTCTAGAGAACCTCAAAGACAAAGGTTTTCGCCTGTACGAACGTACAAAACCTATGGACGAATCCCACATCGTCTTGGTCATGAGAACCTTCGCGAAATTTCACGCAATTTCTTTCGCCATGAAAGACCAAGACGAGAAAATGTACAAGCGACTGGTAGATGAGTGGGATGGTGATTTTATGGGCGCACAAAGGAAGGACGCCCCTGTTCAAAAGATGCTAAGAAATATGATTGCTGAAGGCGTGCATAAATTCGATCGGGAAGAAGATAAACGCCTCAGGGAAAAGTGTGACGTTGATGACTTATTTGATTTCATTAGGGAGCAGGTTAAAATTGACGATAAATACTCGGTGTTTACCCAAGGGGATTGTTGGTGCAATAATATGATGTTCCTGTATAAGGTAATATAAAACATTGTATTGAGAAATGTCTTTAAATTCATAATCTCCTTTGTTAATTTTAAGTTTAAATTATTTTACCCCAACATTGAGAGGATTCGCTTGTGCAAAATATTGGTTAACAATGTAATTTCCTGTAGCCCAAACGACCTCTAAATTAGAGCACTTTTCTCAGTTGTTTAGGCTGAAGAAACAGACTGGCTCAGTTCTAATGCGTCCTAGTTTGCCTATTGCCTAGGCCATCTTCGGGCGTAACTCTCTGGTCTGAATAGTTAGAATAATAAAATCGATTGAGTAGCACAGCTGATTAGAGCTTTCAATCAATTGTCTAATATCAATCTACAATCAAGTGATCTGTCAACTTATCTAGGTCTTTGTTGTCGGGCTTTTATTATTAAAATTAAATTTATCTTATAATTTTTTATCTCAGAAGAAAATAAAATTATAAACGGAAGTTCTAGAGTATTTAATGGACGATATCTTCACTTGGCGTTAACAGAACACATTTCCGAAAAATTTAAGAAAATCATTTACTTACTGGACAATTGAGTATAATGAACAAATGCCAAAACCTATAACACGAGATAAGAACTTTGCGATAATGGTATTGGCTTTGTTTTACAGTCACTCTCACAGCTACATGTGCTGCTGATAGCAGATAGGCATATCATATTCATCATACAGAGCATTCTGTCAAAACATAAAATGCATCCATAGGTAATGATAAAACAATAATATTACAATAGGCTACAATGATAGGAGTTTATATGAGGATTAAAATTGTTTCCAATCGAAGAGAAGTCATATGCAACAAGGTAAATGAAAGGAAAATTTTTCACAAATTCTGTATGTGTGATAATGTGAGTGATTAATCCTAAAAGAATCGATAGAGATAGATATAAAGATACCTATAGCTTTTCGATAAAGGATTCAATTCCACATCACATAGTGTAAGAATATACAGGGCGTTCCGTTTGAAAAAGAAAATACTTTTAGTACTAAGAAGTTATGACAAATCAACCCTAGATTATACGACACCCTGTATGTTTTTGTTGACTTTTTAATCCTTAGTTAAATAGTAGAAGATCCATGCCCTGCACAGTCCACATAAAAACTCTTACACATTACACTGAAAACGAAAAATTATTCAAATATACAGGATGTATCAGATATAGAGGTAAATATAATAATATGTAGCAGCTGTAATCATATACGATTAAAAAGTCTTAATGCACGGGGGGTCTATCTGTAAGCATTAACGAGAAATAAAATATTTTGGAAATGGCGTGGACTAGAGCCGCACCTGTGTCCAACCTAAATGCTGTCCCGGGTATACCCCCACATACCACTATCATTCAGCCATTACCGCTGTTAGTTTTGTGTGGATCGCCGCTTGGAGTGCAAGCCACTTCGAACATTTTATTTAAATTCTTCCCGTCTCGAAAAAACGATCCTTTTCAGGACCATCATGATTTCATATAAAGAAAATCGAAGCTTGATGCATCGGCAAAAGCGCGGGAATGTATAGATTCATTTTCGCGCGACATCATAGTAAAAAGGCGTGTTTGCAAATTTTCTGTATCTACATTTATTTCTATGTAATTCGATTCAATTCATTTTGCGTTATTTGATTAAATAAATCCAAAAGATATAACTTTACCGTTTATTAACAACTCTCGATTCGACAAAGCAAAAGAAAAATATTTACGTTTTTTATAACCACTGAAGTCGCATATCCGGTGAAACTCGAACGTCTTATCAGGATATTAAAAATAATACTTTGTAGACTTACGTAGAATGCTCTTAACAAAAAAGGAATGTTTATTTTATAAAAAGAAAAAATTTAAAATGCCTCAGTTTTGCTATTTTTACAAGGGCACACTGGCCGATTGGACTTTATTTATTCAGAATGACCTTAAATGAATTTACGGCATACCATTAAGAATAATACTAAATGAGTGCAATGTATTTATACATAGTACCAGGTTTAGCGGGTGCTTAACATGACATTTCTTTGCATCAGACCCGGACTAAAGAATTTTTGGCTCTAAATTTTTTTTTTTTATTTTTTAATGATGAAATCCGGTTTCGGTGGATTTATGCTTTATATATGTCGTGTAGTTAACACCGAAGCATAAAAATAAACGTAAACATCTGAATTGTAACGTGCTTTATTTTCAATTTCATAAATATAACATAGGAGTTCCAAAATATATGAAGACTATATATTCAAAATGTCAATTATGTATTATCGTCACAAAATAACGAAACTTTTCAAAAATAATTTGCATAACTCTTGACTATATACTATTAATTTCAAATTATCTTTTAACCAATAAGATTTCTCCGATAAATAAACTCAATAGTAGTCTTGGATACCAAGACAAAGCAGAGTTAGCGTTGTTCCTTTGAAACAAATGAAAGAAAGTGTAATGTAAGGTAAACTGAAAGTTATCAAGGCAAGATATGCAGAAATGTACGCAAAATCTTTATAAACATTTAATAAACAAGTGAATACGAGCTTTTCCAAGTCAAATACTAAAGGAAAAAATTCAATTTCACTTTATTACTTATAAATACCCATCATTTCACTGAAAAAATATCCAAAAAAGAAATTAAATTAAAAATATAATACCAATATACATTGCAAACGAGCGCCATCTACAGACTTAAATTACAATTACCCAAGGACGGCAAATAAATGAAATTTCAAAAATAAGAAAAACTCGAAATATGTTCGAAAGAAATTGTAATGAAACGCTGTCAAGGATATTACTAATAAATAGTTGGAAAAAAAAGATTCTAATTCCTGCCAAATCAGTATGATATATCAACGTTACTTTTAAGAACAGTCAACTAGAAAATGTGTCTTAGGTTATGTTGAATGTACGGTGCTGTGAGGTAAAACAACAATAATTCGAATGGAAAACCAGAGGCAAACAAAACTGCAACGGAAGAGAATAGGAGGGAGATCATGTAAGAATTGGAACAACGTGATGTGTTAGTGCGTGGAGGTGAGAGGCTTGGATTGGAAAAGCAGAAAAGGAAAGAAAAAGGACAAGAAACATTAGGCAAACTTTGTACACTGAAATACAAAATTTACGTCTCCCTAAAATATCTTCATGAGTCAATAATACATTTATTTTAAATATAAACATATTTGAAGTAGCACTCTACGAAAACTTGAGCGCTTAATGAAACAAGAACTACTTTCTAAGTAAACACAGAGAAACATTATATTTATAAAAATACAAAGAAATAATACTTTAAGGAGACATGAGTTTTGAATTTTTCTGTACATCAGTAAAAGCATTAGACACCTTACATCTTCGAGTATACACAAGGTTATGATTCATTTATTGTAACAGACGAGGTACTACGTGAGTCAGTTTGCTATGACGTCACGACCGTGTTGCAAATTTTCTGTTCGTTAAAACGTAAACAAACCATTAGGTTATTTAATTGTCAAACACTTTTGACAGGTGAATAAACAAACTCTTAAAAATAACATTTGCCGTTAATATTAGTGATGATTCTTTTTGAAAATCAGGATTTAAAGTATGTTAATCATGATAGCAGTGGAAAAAAAATAACAAAAAAGCACAAGTGAGTACAATAAATTTAATCGGGACCATTATCGCTTAAAGTATTCACAGTAACGATTAGTGTGCAAGTTTCTTCTCTATCCAAACCAGTCTCTCTGATTTACTACTTCTGAATTTCGTTTCCAATATGTTGTACACCAAGTACGTCAAATTTCCAACTAATTTAATTCAATCCGCTTTATACAATTGTATGCATCCTCCGATCTGCCATATTTCATCCATCGCTTCGGAACAAACTTCCTTTTCTTTGAGAACAAATAATATCCACCACAACAATGTGTTTCAACCATAAAAATGTCTTTTTCTTTAAGAGCACTATTCAAAATGTTTAATGTTATGTTAGTCTGAAAAATGTATGTGAAAGAACCACTTCTGTAAGCAATATTTGTATATACTCACTGTTTTCGTACATGTCATAAATTGTGTTTGCAATAGCACATTGACAATGAGTAGAATAATCAATTTTTACAACATTTATTTCGTATGCATTTTCGTTTTGGGTCAGTGGATGTAATTCCTTGTTTACTCATGGATGAAATTTTGCTTATGTTTGCAACATGAATGTTTAGAACACTCGTTATTCTCTAAAAACGAAATACTGTAAAGAATATGACATTAAAAATATATGGATTTTATACTCTTCCTACGATATTTAACGGGAATGGCCCGTTATTCTCGCGTTCTGCGTCGAAATGCACGGTTAACGAAACTATTAACTCCTTCGATTGTTTACACAATGGTTTCCATATGGTTTAGTTGTAATAACTACTTATTTTAAATAAATATATACCAAGTATAAACGCAAATTCCCACACTTTACTGCAAATGCCGAATATAACCCTTTGACAGTTGACAGCTATAACTAAATTGGTGGGAATACATTGGGAAGATGTGACAAGCATGCGATTTAAAAAGCAGTAGGCACCAACATAGTATCTTTAATTGAACAAGAATAAGTTATATGTTAGTTGGTTATTTTGATAATATGGTATTGCATGGCCCGAATTTGCAAGTAATGACGTACCTCGTCTGTTATGGTAAATGAAGTATATCAATGTGTATATAAACTAATAGCAATGGCACAATGCATTACGCTGGGCCGTGCTGTACTGGAACAGCGGGCGCTTGTTCTTTAATTTGTATTGTTTTAATTCTATCCGCTTTTTTGACGAGACGCACCATGCTGTGCTGTGACGGGCTAATGTGTGATAACCTTTATATACAAAAAATTTCTACATTTTTCATAACGCGATCACCTTGAACTACTTGTCGCAAGAACTGAAAATACGATGCAACTAAGGAAGTTAACAACTTCATTCAACACTCGTACTATCCGAGTAATGCATGCGCGCGCAAGCCTTTCCATGTTCATTTATTTCTCCGCGTATCGCGTTAGTAACCTTGAACTAGTCAAAAATCATTTCCGTGCGCGCAGCATGGCATATCTGTCGCTAACGCAGCGGCTGTATCACTCGTTTAAAATATATAGTCGCGGATAGAACGAAAGTCTACACTAAAATTAGTGCTGTGTCATTATTTGTCGCTCGAGCGGCTTCAAATAGGAAGCTACAGACTTTATTAGTGAAGAATGGCTGAAATCAATGTTAGTGAAGATGGCGAAACTTAGTGGTGGAAATAATATCCAAAAATAGTTGGAAAGTTAGAGGGGAAGTGAAATACCGTCCTGGAACCGAAGTTGGAGATGGATACGCTTCCAAGCACGTGGCTATAGAAATTCCTTTGGACACTGGTACGTTCCGATTGTTCGCGAAATATTCCTTGCTCATGACACCAACGGAAAATTTACCACTGGATAAATTCTATGGCAACGAGACCTATTTCTACGAGAAGGTATGCCCGACCTTTCAAAAATTCTCACAAGACAACGGAAGTAAAGGAGGCTTCGATAACGTGCCAAGATGCTATGGAACTTCCTCGAAATTCGTCATAGTTTTGGAGAACCTCAAGGATAAAGGTTTTCGCCTGCACGAACGCACCAAATTCATGGACGAATCCCACATCGTGTTAGTCATGAAAACTTTCGCCAAATTCCACGCTGTCTCCTTCGCCATGAAGGACCAGGATAAAGAAACTTATAACCGACTCTTAGATGAGTGGGACGGTGATTTTATGAAAGCTCAAAAGAAGGACGCTCCATCGCAAAGAATGTTCAGGAATATGATCGTTGAAGCCTTACAAAAGTTCGACCGGGAAGAAGATATACGTCTTAAGGAAAAGTGTGACGTTGATGAATTGTTGGAGTCGATATTGGGGGCGGTAAGGAAGGACGATGAACACTCAGTTTTCACGCAAGGGGATTGCTGGTGTAATAACATGATGTTCTTGTATGAGGTAATGATAAAAAAAATGCACAAGATTGTTATCGAATTTAAAATACGCTTAGAAAACAACTTATTTTAAGCTTAAAATCTTTTAGAAAGTATTATATGTTGTATATTGAAATTTATGGAATGGGATTGGTGATTGGAGGTAAAAATGATTCGTCTTAACATTCATAAATATGTATTTGTGATATTTTTAAAAACAACATGTTTAGGCTGAGAGCAATTGCCATTATCAGGTTTAAAAAAAAAAACGTCAATATCGAAAACAACGGGATAAAAATGCAAACACTAACATTTGAGCTGAAACATAAATAAAGCACGATATAACAAAAAATAAATTAAAATTGCTAAATATTTGATGTGCCAGCCAACATATAAACATATACCTATATAATTAGAGCCCGGATTATATGCAAAGAAAAACTGGAATATATGCGCATATATATGCATCGATTTTTGAGAAAATATGCATAAACCTGGGGCATATATGCAAAAAAATTGCGACAATATGCAAAATTTTTACATAAAATAAATAAGAGCAGAAATTTAAACATTAACTTTATTGCGCGAAATTTTTTCACAACATATTTCTGAAACAATTTATAATTAAATGTTTTTCAAAATTGTGTAAAAGCCAGTTTTGTCTTCTATCAGAATACATATGTTTCGAAATAGAAAAGCTTCTTTCAACATCCACAGATGTAATTGGGGCGTTTTTTAACTTTGCAATACATTCTAAACTAAAATTAAAGTCGAAATCGTTTACTGTTTCACCTTCCAAAATTTTCTTAACACTCTTCAATTTCAAATACCCCGCATTTTTATTTATCACTTTTTTAAATTTATCATATATAGAATTACCTATTGTACTTTTAACCTTCTTACATAGCATATCAAATTCGTCTACTATTAGACTGATTCCGAGAGCGACATCTCTTGCGTTTCTAGTTTACGAATGAAACTTGAAACAAAGCTATAATTTGACTTAATATACAAAAGGTTTTGTAGCAATTCTGTTGATGTTACTATCTTTTTACAGTTTTCTAGAGCAATGCAGTCCGCAGTGATTTCAATAATTACATTTTTTATTCCTTCAAAATTATCGGCGAAAAAAATTGCAGCCTCTAACCATACACCCCATCTCGTAATAATCGGTTCAGGAGGCAACTTAACACCGGGAAGTCGCTCCTTATAAAATTGGTTTCGTAAAGGTGCTTTTAAAAATACTTTTTTGACATTGCTAATTAAATCATTAATCAAAGGGAATTGATTCCTAATGTCTTCGGCTACACCATTGAACCCATGAGCTAAACAAGTGGAATGAATAATGTTACTATAAAAAAAAAATTAAATTTTGCGCGGCTTTTATCATGTATGGTGCAGCGTCGGACAACATTGGTAAAAATTTTTCACAAGGTATACTTCCAGGTAAAAAGAAATTTGATAAACCTTCTTGAACGAATTGGGCATTTGTCACATTATTTGTTTTTTGAAGTTCTTTACAATAAATTAAATATGATTTACCTACAATATCTTCATGAAGAATTCCTATTAACAAATGGGCAATATAACGGCCACACTTATCCGTACTTACATCTACCATGATATAAATAAAATTATTCCCTATCAATTGTTGAATTTCTGCTATTGTTTGCTGGTAACAAGATGTGACATAATTTTTTCGTAAGGTACTTTCGTCAGGTATATTATGTTTGCAATATTTTTGCAGAAATGATTTCAAATTAACATTGTTTAATCTTGCTAATGGTATGGTAGATGAAATAGATCCGTATTATATTCTTCTTGTTCTGAGTTTCGTGAAGTTGATGCTACACATTGACGGATAGATTGCTGCACACATGCGGATCGCTTTAGTTTTTCACATTTTCCAGTATGTGATGAAGTTTTAGCGTGTTGATCAATCAGGTATTTTCTCTCAGAAGACACCTGCAACAACAATTGTCGTTTTATATCAAAAGTTAAAGAATTTAAAAACAATTGTAAAGCTTTTAGTAAAATTAAACTTACCAGTTTACTGCAGGCTCGACAAAATATTTTGTCGCCATCCTTTACCAGTTCAGGATATGGCTTAATCCATAAAGAAATTTTGTTTGCTATACTCATTGTATGTACGCACAGTATTTAAAAACGTAACACAATTACATGCTGTTTCGCTCAAAGATATTCAATGAATAATGAATGAATCTCAGTGTGATACAATGAAGTTATACTACTTATTGTTAATGTAAACCTATGTACATTTCCATAAACTTGCGGTTGCCATAGCAGGGGATATCCGTCTATACAAGATTTAGTAATTACATTATGGCAATTTGCGCTTATTATTTTAGAAAATTGTTTCCTTACGTAATCGCATTACTATAAAAAAAAAAAAACCTTGAAACATACCTATACAAAAAGTGTTAATAAAAACATTTTGAAAGTCAAATAATCATAGACAAACAACTAGACATTAAATATGTAGGTACTTAAAGGAATGAGATAGTGATTTAACAAGTCACTATTACAATCCTAAACTATTTATAATATAATTATTTTTTTCTCTGTGGTAAAGTTAATCAACTGTGATTACTTTCTCAAAATTTTCCACACTTATTTATTAATTTTTTAATACTTATATCTATGGCAATCATATCAGATATTGTAGCAATTCATTTCGTTATTCAATCATCGGAATGATGCAGTAACATTTTATTCCCACTGCAAAATAATTATTTAAACAAAACGTAGAAATATGTACATTCTATTTTATTTCCACATTTTATAAACGTCTTTTCCTTTTCAGGATGAAACCAACACACATCCCATAGACGTAAAACTAATCGATTGGCAAATGCTTCGTCCAACTTCTACCGTCTACGATTTATCCTATTTCTTCTTCAGCGTTGCCTCTCCAGAGGCTCTGAAAAGGCACCATTATTACCTGGATGTATACTACAAAGAACTATCCGATCAGATCAAGCAATATGGCAGCGACCCAATCTTCTTTACCCGAAATCGGTGTTCCACAACGAGTGGAAAAAGTATTGCAAGTATGGTTTCGCCTTTGGCTTTGTCCTGTTCAAGTTTATGCTGGCCAAGAAGGAAGACGCACCCAATATGGAAGACCACGATTTTGAATCGGACGATTCTACGGATATCCAGATATTCGCCACGTACTCTAACGAAGAAGAATACCTTAGACGTTTGAGGATTTTAGCGGAGTTTATGGTTGATAATAATTACATTTAAATTAATTTTACGATATCAGTATTGCATTTATGTAAATATTATTTTAAATTAACGGAATAAATTTGGGAATATATATATTTTACAAACACAAAAACCACGTGCTGCCCATCCAGCACATACGCACTAGCTTCGAAGCCCCTTGCCTTTAAACTACTGCTAAGTATTTTTTTTTTTACTTACTTTATTTATAATTTACCACTTTCTTTATTCATTGTTTTGTTTCCTTTTCTATTTTTCTTTACTGATCACCCACCTCGTGTTTTGTATATAACGCAGAACTGGTAATTGCCAGTAACTCTTTGTTCTATTTTAATCACCACTATATACCGTGTACTACCTATTTAATTTTAACTAAATCATTGCGATCTGGTTCTCAAACCACGTATCAACATTAAAGTTTTTTTTTCTTTCTCTTTTTTGCTGCCTAATTTTATCTAATTTATTAATAATAAAGCGTTACCTGTTACAATTCTTCGAGCCTTTTATTCTCAATATTACTATCGCGACCCCATCAATACATCATTCATGTGTTTACCGTTTTTTTACCAGGTTACCGCGAGTAAAACAGTATAATGCGTCCGCACGTTCGCATACCGCAACGTAACAAGACAAAGTAGTTAAACGTTTATACGATGCGATTATATTAAACTGTTATACAAAACAACAGTAAACCACGCGAAGTTCTTTTCTACACATACATACATCGATCGCGAGCAGGCGACGGAAGACGGAGCAAGTGCACCGCGTAGGCAAAACCATGCCATGTAAACCAGCTCGATTTTGCATTGAAAAATAAAGCACTTAGTCGAGTTGCAAACCTTCAGTTCCACCTCCAGACAAGCAGGAGCGCTTACAATCGGAGAGTTAAGTATTTTTATTTTCTAAAACGTTTACGTAGCGTATTAAGTTGGCAGTCCTACAACAGCTGTACTCCTTGTCCTTATCTATTAGGCTGACCAAATGGGCTGCGCATTACCAAAACCCCCTCGGTTACACCGCATTCAATTTCCTAACATCACTATAAAATAATCACCAACTAAAAGACTGTGATTTTTATTTAAAGAATATAAATCATCCCTATCACTTTATATAAGCATTCCTATATACCTATCTTAATAGATTTTGAGATATGAGCGACTTTTTGTTAAACAGACTAAGTAGCCCTATCTTAAATGTTTGTAGCTGGCTCTGAAATGGATTCACGTCAAATTCATGTATTATTTTTGAATAACCATACAAGAATGTCTGTTCGAATAGTTATTTCTATTAATATTGCGTTGTACGAAAGTGTAATTACCAATGATATACATAAACACTTTTGGTTAGTCATGAATTTGACATTAATCCCATTCACAGCCAGCTACAAACACGCAAAGATAGGGCTACTTAGTCTGTTTAACAAAAGTCGTTCATATCTCAAATCTATTAAAGATAGAAATAGGGAATGCTGATATAAAGTGATAGGGGATGATATTTACTTCTTAATTCCGAATTAAAATACAGGGTGTTCTATTTAAAAGAAAAAGAATACTTAGTCTGTTTATCAAAAAATCGTTCATATCTCAAAATCTATTAAAGATAGGTATAGGGAATGCTGATATAAAGTGATAGGAGATGATATTTACTTCCTAATTCCGAATTAAAATACAGGTTGTTCTATTTAAAAACATTGAGTTTTCTGCATTTGAAAATATGTTACTTAGTTCCTCACTTTTGAACACCCTGTATGTTAAAATGTACAGTGTGCTTACCGTTTCTTAGAGTTATATCTACATTCATAACATAGCAAATTTGGAGTCTCTACTTGCACTATTAACCGAGATATTAATTTTTCAATGATGCAATGATTATGATTAAAAAAAAAGAAAAACTTAAATAACTCAAAAACGGCAACATGTAGCTATAGGAATAGCTAATGAAAACTGACGTATTTATAGTTGTAGAATCCAAAAATTAATAAAAAATTATATCATTCTATTTAAAATAAGAAAGTTGACATCCATTTCCGGTCAACCGGAAGTGATATTTTGGTTAAGGTATTTTACATTTATAGTTCCAATCGAAGAGATACTGGTGCCAAAATCTCAAATATGTATAAGTAAATAATAGAACATCATAAACTTTTAATGAACCAGCTACGTGGAATATCCTGTATAATTCTGTAGGATATTATTGCACGTAGTAATTAATATTCGTAGGGATTTTATATACACATTTTCCGTATGTTTTAGCATTAAAAATAAGAATCTTTATGACTGTCTTCTTTTAAGTTTAAGGCATATTTTTTTATTCATCGATAGGTATATTGATTACAGTGTTTTTCTGTTTATATATTAATTAGATATCGATGAATAAAAGAATGAGCCTTATGTAGCATGTTTTTGTTTGGCCATAAATCATCTATCAATAATAAATAATTTCAAGACCAATAATTACATTTTCAAATTAACGTAGCAAAAGAACGCTATCGGTGACTGGATACCGAACTATTTTCCAAGCGCATAGAATTTTGACGAAGTCCGTATTTTTTTTCTAGTTTCCAATTTGTCGTACTCAAATCGTACTTTTGTCATTTTATAGTTATTTTAGCATTCAAACTTTCGTATGATGTGCGTTAACATTGCATTTCCAGTAGCATCACGTCTGAAGAGATATATATCTATATTTTTATATAATAATATTAATAATTAAGCAATATGTATCAAGTGAATATTGAAGAACATTTCACGGAAATGTTAATTGATATGGTGCACTGTCCGTATTTTTGCTTTTGAAAATATGGCAACCCTAATAAAAGCAGAATGTTGAAAGTTGTTATATAATTTATATGATATTTACCATTTTTGGTGAACGTATTTATTGTTCTCGGAACCTCGTATTGTAAACCAATATCCAACCGCTATTTCTTATTGAGGTATAAATCCACCAACTAATGGCTGGTTCAGACAGAACGTATTAGTACTAACTTAGCATTAAATTTAGTCTTAGTAAGTTAATCATGGATTATACATACTTTCGTTCATACAAGTTCGTATTTGTGTTGTAAGTTGTATGAACGGAGTTATGTATAATCCTTAATTTAACTTTCTAAGACTAAATTTAGTACTAAGTTAGTACTAATACCTTCTGTCTGAACCAACCATAATAATATTTGACGCAAAAATAAGGAAGAAATACATATTAATAAAGCGTCATCTATAGTTTTACGATGTAATTACTTGTGAGATTATAGTTCAGCTACATTCCGCTGGATGGAGCTCAAAAAATGGTGCGGTATTAAATAAAATAAAACTAAAAATATCAATGTTGGTCAATTTAAATAGAACAAATAATTTATTCTTCTATTTCGCACTTATAATGACCACTTTGCGTAACTATTTTATCAAAAAACATGTCAGAAATCTGTGCCTAATCACTTTTTCATAGTACATATTATATTTTATTTACCGCTGTTGATTTATTTGCGGTGATAAAATATTTTTGCTTTTAGTGGACTAGTTTTAATTAATTTAAAATAATCTTTGGTGCTTGTTATATAAATTTGTGTTTTTTTTTTTGCTAATTCTCGTCAATATATCTGCAGTTAACAGCGAAAGAATATTATCTTGCTAAAAATTGAAACAAAAATATCAGAAAACATTAAAAAAGTGTATCTATAAAACCTCTAGATTTTTTTTTTAATTCACTCTCAGTAATACCATGATGTTTGAAAAACATAAACTCATGTCTATTTCCAAAATTACTGTTTATTGTTTTCATAGGATAGTTGATGACGAATCGAACAAGATTTTTTTTATCATTTTGCTTAAAATATAACTTAAAACATTACAGTACAAGTTTCAATCACAGCCCAGTGAACAAAATTCAAATTTTCCGCAATTATATTCAGTAACTTCAACTTAAAGGTATTCAAATAACTGTTAATGTAATACAAAATCGTAGGTAACTTCATGCTTTAATGTTGAAGTTACTAAAAATAACTGCGCGAAATTTGAATTTGGTTTACTGGGAGGGGTCTTTACAAAAAAAAATATGCAACATTATTATTATCTGGTTGCACTTTTAAGCTATCTTCCTCAATTTTGTTTTTATCCAAGTGTACAAGTGCGCTAGCATCATATAAGCTTTTGTCGCTCTTGAACTTTTTCTGTTTCGTTGTTTGTAGAATCAATACAGAAAATATAATTGTTGGACATTATATTATTGTACATATTTTATAATGGTTAGAACTGCCAAACTATATATTTGTAACAAAAAAAAAAATGATAAAAAAAAAACAGAATAAAGGAGAGAATTATCAGAATTCAAATGTCCCGCATTTATTTCTAGGAAAGATTTTAATTTTTTTTTTCGTTCTCTGCTTTTAGGAAATCTCAGATTGCTTTTGGAAATGAGGCATAATCCTAGAAAATTTTATTGGTATGCAACTAAGTGCAAATGCAGACCTTTTATAATAAATCATAAAATTGGAATTTTTATAAATCACCAATAAAAATCATCGAATATAGTATATCTCTGTTTAGTACGTTAATTAAATAGCGATAAAGCATAATCGATGGAATCATAGAAGGACAACTCTCCAAACATACATTGATTCTGTAAAATAACTTGGATAAATATAAACCGCAGAACTAACACCTATATAGCATCCGATTCTCAGACCATCTACTTATTTATATGCCAGAGGGTAGAATTCAAATTTGCCGCGATTATTTATAGTTATTGGTCAAGATCGTGTTGTATTACAAAATCGTTGGTAATTCAGGCTTGAATGTTTTAAGTTACTGAAAATTATAATAGTGGGAAATTTGAATTTTGCCAATAGAAATAGATTTCTGAATTACCCACAGCTGCAATACTCAAGTGCTTCCATATCCAGTACATAGTTCACTTGGTCCATTGCCTACACATCTTTGACCATGTGCATAGTAGTATAATATTTGGTTCATGTTACCAAAGTTGGTGGACAGAACATAGCCTTAAATTCGTAAATCTTTAACTTTAATTGTTTTTTTTTTTTCAGAAAACGAAAATAAATTGGGAACAGCCCAGCTGCAAGAAGCCGAGAAAGCAAAGCAGCTGCTAATGCGCTTTGGTGCAGCCGACAAACACAAAACAAACAAAGTAGTATTATAAGTAAACACTGAACAATATATATAAATAAGTATTATGGATGCCAATAGTTTTACTGTGCAATTTTTAAAAGACAATTTTAATTCGCTTAGTTATGAACAAAAAATTCAAGTTAAAAGTGCGGGCAGACCAAAACCAGAAATTGATTTGACGCAAACTACAAAAGGCAAATCTAGAGACTTTATAAGGAAATTTAAGAACGACATGTACGAAAAAAATGATTGGATTTGTGGGTGCAGTGTTAGCAACAGTTTGTTTTGCTTCCCCTGCTTGTTATTTTGTCACGGCGCTGCAGAACAATCTTGGTCAAAAACCGGAGTGACGGATCTGAGTCATTTGGCCCAAAAAATAAAAAGACATGAGAATGCCCAAGCTCACATTAATGCTCAATTAGAGTTGAAGCTGTTGGAAGAGTAGATATACGACAACAACTCGACAGTGCGTACAGACGAAATATCCAACAACAAAATGAACGAGTAAGGAAAAATAGATATGTCCTTTCGAAAATTATCGATTGCATAAAATTTTGCGGCGCTTTTGAGCTAGCACTTCGAGGCCACGATGAAACGCAAGATTCCTCTAATCCCGGCATTTTTGGAGGTTTAATAAATTTCAGTTCGGAATTAGATATAGCACTGAAAGATCATTTCGAAAATTCTGCTGTTTTTAAAGATACTTCAAAAGTTATTCAAAATGAGTTGTTGGATTGCATGTTGGCGGTTGCTCAAGATCGTATTAAAGAAGAAATTTTGAAAGCTGAATACGTCGCCGTTATAGCTGATGAAACTACAGATGTGGCAAATGAGTATCAGATGACTGTGGTGTTTAGGTATATTCTACCAGATGGCACACCAGTTGAAAGATTTTGGTGTTTTACTAATCCTTCTGATCACGATGCGTTCAATTTATCAGAATGCGTAAGAACTATTTTGATGCAAGTGATAGATAAACCGGAAAAATTAATTTCACAAAGTTATGATGGCGCAAGTGTAATGAGTGGATGTTATCCAAGTGTGCAAACTCTTATTCAAGATGATTATAAATATGCGTTCTATGTTCACTGTTACGCCCATCAACTTAACTTGATTTTATCTCAAGCGACCAGTCAGAATCAAGAAGTGAGAGTATTTTTTTCTAATTTAAGTGAAATCGCGAATTTTTTCGCTGATTCGCCGCAAAGAGTGGCAATTTTAGATGAAATTGTCGGTGAAAGAGGTTCTCATTCCTCTGCCACTCGATGGAATTTTAAAAGCGGCATTGTAAGTACGGTGTATGAACATCGTGAATCCTTGATAGACTGTATGGAAAAGATAGAAGGCACTTCAAGACAAACTGTAACCATTAATCAATCAACCGCTATTTGTCGTATGTTGCAGGATTCAAGGTTTGTGTTTTGGCTAACAGTCTATCATCGTATATTGCCGCATGCTGATATTTTGTATGATCAACTACAAGAATCAGTAAGCGACCCGGTACAAATACAGGCAGCCATAACAAGTTTCGAGAAAGCTATTTATAAAGAAAGAAAAGATATAGATACAATTGAAAGTGAAATTTCTGAAGATTATGCTGTTCAGAGTAAAAGACGCCGTCTAGATCAAAATTCATTTATTCCAAAAACTGTTGCAGCCACGGAAGTTTGTGATACTATAATCGCCCATGTAAACGAAAGATTTTCATTTACCAAACATTTAAACGCGTCCATTCTGTTTACGGCAGACAGATTTCCACGAATGGAGGAAACATTTCCTATCGAACATTTAGAAGCTACAATAGAGGCATACCCATTTCTTGATAAAGTTCGCTTGCAGACCGAGTTAGAATTAATTTATAGAAGACCTGATTTTAGGAACATAAGTGGTGCTATTCATCTGTTGAAATTCATAACAGATAATAACCTTCAAGATGTCTTTCTGCCACCTTTGCTCTCTTACAAATTTTAATAACTACTCCAATGACCACAGCTGAAACAGAACGATGTTTTTCAACATTAAAGCGAATAAAGACATTCTTGCGAAGTTCTATGAATCAAGGAAGACTGACGGCCTTAGCAATGTTATCTATCGAAAAGGAATTCATACAAGATTTGCCCGACTTCAACGAAGCTGTTATAAATAAGTTTGCTGAGAACAATAACAGAAGAATGGACTTTACTTTAAAGCAGTGTAATACAGTTTAGACATTAAGCGTGAAAAGTGACTGTAATAACAGATAGCCACCCCTACTACATGACATGTAAGTTTTTTATATGATTTTAGTTAAAAATTTGCATGTTCTTGATTTTGTATTAATGTTTCCTATCACTAAAGCTAATCTTTTTTAAGATATTTGCAATTTTGTAAAAAAATTGACTTCTTGCAATAAAATTAGATATCTCATGAGCTATTAGACATAAAGATATTCTACTGATGTGGATGCAAGTACACTGTCTTAGATATTGACTGCAATAGCCGTAACCGTAATATCCTATACAGGGTGATCAGAAACACAGGTCCAATATGGATATCCTTAAAGTAAAAAACTTCTCTTTTTCAAATGGGACGTGATATCTTTTCAGTTTAATAAAAATAAATGAAGTTTAGTTATACTATATAGGGTGTATCAAATAAAAAAGTAAATTTTGCTGGGGTGTTAACTACACGACATATAAAGCACAAACTCGCCGAAACCGGATTTCATCATTAAAAAAAAAAAAAAAGTAAAATTTAGAGCCAAAAATTCTTTAAGTCGGCCTGATGCAAGGAAACGTCATGTTAAGCACCCGCTAAAAGTGTATTATGTAATAAATACATTGCACTCATTTAGTATTATTCTTAATGGTATGCCGTAAGTTCATTTAATGTCATTCTGAATAAATAAAGGCCAATCGGCCAGTGTGCCCTTGTAAAAATAGCAAAACTGAGGCATTTTGAATTTCTTTTTTTCATAAAATAAACATTCCTTTTTTGTTAAAAGCATTCTACGTAAGCCTACAAAGTATTATTTTTAATATCCTGATAAGACGTTCGAGTTTCACCGGATATGCGACTTCAAGTAGTTACAAAAAACTGTAAATATTTTTCTTTTGCTTTGTCGAATCGAGAGTTAGTTGTTAATAAACGGTACCACATGAATCTGAGTTATTTCTTTTGGATTTATTTAATCATATAACGCAAAATGAATTGAATCGAATTACACAGAAATAAATGTAGATACAGAAAATTTGCAAACACGTCTTTTTACTATGATGTCGCGCGAAAATGAATCTATACATTCCTGTGCTTTTGCCGATGCATCAAGCTTCGATTTTCTTTATATGAAATCATGATGGTCCTGAAAAGGATCGTTTTTTCGAGACGGGAAGAATTTAAATAAAATGTTCGAAGTGGCTTGCACTCCAAGCGGCGATCCACACAAAACTAACAGCGGTAATGGCTGAATGATAGTGGTATGTGGGGGTATACTCGGGACAGCATTTAGGTTGGGCACAGTGCGGCTCTAGCCCACGCATTTATAAAATGTTTTTTTCTCGTTAATGCTTACAGATAGACCCCTGTGCATTAAAATTTTTGAATTGTATATGATTACAGGCTGCTACATATTATTATATTTACCTTTATATCTGATACACCCTTTATAAATTGTTTTACCGTCGGATCGTATCGCCCGACTCCCGTGCATTTGCAATCGGTATCTGGCGCTACTCTTACTACGTGTATACGCTGCCTACTTGGGGGAATGAGTGGGGCTCTTTCTGCGTCCTAGAACTCTCTCTATTTGTATCTCTCTCTAAATCTGACGCAAGACTTTTGTCTTATATAGCACATTTTACGTCATTATCATATTGTATCAAAACTTATTCATTTTCAGGGTAAAATCAACAAGAATCCCATAGATGTAAAACTGATTGACTGGCAAATGCTTCGTCCAACCTCTACCGTCTACGATTTAGTATATTTCTTCTTCAGCGTCGCCTCTCCAGAGGATCTGAAAAGGCACCATTATTTCCTCGATGTATACTACAAAGAACTATCCGACCAGATCAAACAATATGGTAGCGATCCCGAACTTGTTTACCCAAAATCGGTGTTCCAGGACGAATGGAAAAAGTATTGCCGGTACGGCTTCGCCTTTGGTTTTATCCTGTTCAAGTTCATGCTGGCCAAAAAGGGAGACGCACCCAATATGGAAGAATACGATTTCCAGTCCGACGACTCAACGGATATCCAAGTATTCGCCACGTACTCTAACGAAGAAGACTATATTAGACGTATGAGATACGTGGGAGAGTTTTTAATTGGTAATGATTATATTTAAGTTAACTTTACAATGTCGGTATCGATTCTCTGTGATTGCTATATGTTGTGATTGAATTGATTTAAAACAAACAACGTTGTTGATTCAAAAATTCAAAAGTGTCAAAGTTAAACCTCATCGTGAACTCACATATTTGTAATTTTTTTTTTTAGTATTAGAAATTGCAAATTTTGGGATTAAATTAAAGACAACAGCAATACTAACTCTCATAAGTTGATATACCCGCTAACAAATACGGTAGCAGTTATGAGAAAAGGATTTATTTGTCATTAATATACCTATGAATCAATTCAAAGATATTATTCTTATAAATAGTGGCGAAGGATATATTTATTAGGCGCTAAAAAAAATATTTTAGGTAAACAGTAATTTAACAAGTATGTTTCTACCTCATGAAAAGATACAACTTTCATATTAGTTGCAAAGTAAAATCTTTTTGTAAAAATACAAAAAGAATAGTATTCAATCTCAAACAAACTTAATTTAGGCTTACATGTTTCGACCCAACTAGGTCATCTTCAGCGGTATCTGCAACGATAATAAAGGTTTTAAATTATACAGGGTGTATCAGATAAAGAGGTAAATATAATAATATGTAGCAGCTGTAATCACAAACAATCAAAAAGTCTTAATGCACAGGGGGTCTATCTGTAAGCATTAACGAGAAAAAAAATATTTTATAAATACCGTGGGCTAGAGCCGCACCTGTGCCCAACCTAAATGCTGTCCCGAGTATACCCCCACATACCGCTATCATTCAGCCATTATCGCTGTTAGTTTTGTGTGGATCGCCGCTTGGAGTACAAGCCACTTCGAACATTTTATTTAAATTCTTCCCGACTCGAAAAAACGATCCTTTTCAGGACCATCATGATTTCATATAAAGAAAATCGAAGCTTAATGCATCGGCAAAAGCGCGGGGAATGTATAGATTCATTTTCGCGCGACATCATAGTAAAAAGGCGTGTTTGCAAATTTTCTGTATCTACATTTATTTCTGTGTAATTCGATTCAATTCATTTTGCGTTATATGATTAAATAAATCCGAGAGAAATAACTCAGATTCATGTGGTACCGTTTATTAACAATTAACTCTAGATTCGACAAAGCAAAAGAAAAATATTTACGTTTTTTGTAACTACTTGAAGTCGCATATCCGGTGAAACTCGAACGTCTTATCAGGATATTAAAAATAATACTTTGTAGACTTACGTAGAATGCTCTTAACAAAAAAGGAATGTTTATTTTAGAAAAAATGCCTCAGTTTTGCTATTTTTACAAGGGCCTTTATTTATTCAGAATGACGTTAAATGAACTTACGGCATTATCATTAAGAATAATACTAAATAAGTGCAATGTATTTATACATAATACCACGTTTAGCGGGTGCTTAACATGACGTTTCCTTGCATCAGGCCCGGACTAAAGAATTTTTGGCTCTAAATTTTACTTTTTTTTATTCTTTAATGATGAAATCCGGTTTCGGTGGGTTTGTGCTTTATATGCCTTGCAGTTAACACCACAGCAAAATTTACTTTTTTATTTGATACACCCTGTATAATTGATTGAGTTAATTTATCAAGAAATACTTCGGAAATTAGGAAATAAGACTATAACAGAGTTTGAACATATAAAACACATAAATACACCTTTTGCTATTATCAACTGTAAGTTCAGTATTACCTATGCATTAATGTTACGTAGTGTGGACAATTACACATACGATATCTAATTAAATAATGTTATTATAGAACATCTCTGTAAATTAAAGTTCTTTTGCATCTCTATGATAATTAATAATTAAATGTTTTAAAAACCCTAATTAAAAATAAGAAAAAGAAAGCGAATAATGAAGAACTAAATTATTAAGAACACTAAGAAATAGGGGGGCCAGCTATCTATGAAAACACAGAATATTCTGCGCTATTGAGAAATAAGGTTCCACAACATACTACCAGTACTTATAAAACAGTCGGAGCCACCTAAATTTGTGATTGTGGTCAAAAATACACTGGTAGGCATATTGTACAGTAAGAGATTCCTTAAAAGACTCGTGGTGAAAGTGCTATCTTTTAATTTCTTTTTGTACTTGTGATTTATCTTTTGAACTGACTGTACACTTTATATTTATATTTGTTTTGACAATGATCGTATTATTTTAAAAAGCCAAATAAACTTTGGTAATTGATATGACTATTATTTTACATTTATTTACGAAAAGCTCAATAATTACAATTTTATTCTAAGCACTATATGGATTGCCTATAATTACTTTTCCTATTAATAATAAATTCTTGTATTTGTAATAAACCATTACAGAAAAAGTCAAACAAAAGATCAAAATGTAGATACTCACTACAATTGTCATCAAAATAAAATAAAAAAAAAAGCAGTAAAATGTGACAAACAAACATATTAAAACAAAAAAGCTAACTAGAGAAAAAAACATCTTCTAGTTTGTAATACATACTCCCTCTTCATGAGCATTTCTTTCACTCTCCTCTTGAAACTATCCAGAAGCAAATTCTTAACAAATTCAGGGAAGCGATTGTATTATTTCGCTCTCCAATAATTCATTGCGATTTTGAGAGTAGGTCACATTTGCAGTCAAAAGTACTGAAATTCAGCAGAATTAACTATATTATGCGCAGAATGAGGTGGAGCTCCAGCATGTTGAAACCACATTTACCCTCTTATATAAAAAAGTACATCATCCAACAACTCTCTAAATTCTCTCTAAAATCAGTTAATAACGTGCTCCTGTTGCTTCGAATGATAAAAAGTGAAGTTTCGTAGCCTCTCCTTACCAGCCATACATCTGCGGAATAATATTTGCTAACGCTACATTTTATACATCGAGTATCTCTATTCAATTGACGTCGTGTCATTGCGAAACTGTTTTCTTATCTCTGAATTTATGATTATGATTCCATAACAATTACATTAAAGTTTCTATAAAGATATATTAATCCTATAATGATGACTCTCCATTTCATATTTTATCGGAACGATAAATATAACTTAAAATTCTGTTTCGAAACCAGCCACAACTAAATTTGACGCAGTTACTTATCGTAAATGATCAGCGCTAATGATAATCTAGTATGAATACGGAAGCATGAAATCCCTTTTCATTTAGTAGTCAGTCACAGTTGTCTGTGTTGGAACGTAGCCAAGCGAGTCCTTAGCTTTGTATTTCTGATCAAAGTAAGAACGTAGAATGTACAGAACAGAAGTTAGTGACGAAGTTAAGGAACTGGTCCAGGAAATAATAGCGAAGAATAGATGGGAACCGGTTTTTAAGGTGAAATACTATCCCGGAACAGAAGCAGGTGATGGATACGCTTCCAAACATGTAGCCGTAGATGTTATTTGCGAGAATGACAAGACGCATAAGCTATTTGTCAAGTACGCTCATGCTAACTCGCCCAACAAAGAACATTTCGATAGGTGGTACCAAAACGAAGTATACTTCTACGATTCTATCTATCCAACGTATGCTAAATTCCTAAAGGAAAAAGGTGTGGAAGACGGCTTCAACCAAGTACCCAAATGTCATGGCACGTCCGCCAAAAACGTCATCGTCTTGGAGAATATAAAGCAGCATGGTTACGTCTTGTTCGATCGTACGCAGATGATGAATGATGAACACATCGCTATGATCTTCAAGAATTTCGCAAAATACCACGCCATTTCGTTCGCCTTCAAAGATCAGCACAAAGAAGAATACGAAGAGCTAACGTCGAAATGTCAGAAAGATACTTTGCGTGGCGCGGTCAAAGATTCGCCCGCGCAGAAAATGTGGCGCTCAATGATCGTGGACACTTTAGCTAAGTTCGATCAAGAAAGGGACAAACGTCTTATAAATAAATGCAATGCGGACGAGTTAATAGGTAGCATTAGTGGCCAAAGCAAAAGTGCTGGAAAATATTCGGTCATTGTCAAGGGGGATTGTTGGTCTAACAATATGATGTTCTTATACGGGGTAAGTGAATACAATGGGCCAATAATGATAATAAGTGAATACAATATATCTAACAAAAAAGTACTTCAAAGTGTGAAAGATGACTGAGCAAAGTTGTTCGACATATAATCACTTCCTCAGCCAATTTTTTTGGCGTAAAAATACATCTAATTCTTAGAACCACTGATTCATCTCGCAGCTAAGGCTCCAATTTCTTCCACACAATCTCTCACGTCTGCTCAGAGCAATGGTGGTCTGTTGGTGTATGTGGATTTCTTATAAGTCTCTGATTAACCATACTCTAAAGCATTTCGTCGCTCTGATACATATATGGAATCCTTTATCCTCATAACAGTAGTGGTTGTAAATCTTCTAACGCTCTTTTTTCTCTTTAATGTAACAGCTTTCTGAGAATCGACTGGTAGACACTCTTGTTGACACTAGTTGTAAACCGCTCTACATACGACTTAAATTAAAGAACCGCATGGCGAAAATAAAGTTAGCTGGTTAGTTATTCTTTGGTTTAGTGGAAAATAGCATCCGCATGCTTCGACTAATCGTCCCGTCCACTGCGACCACTAGGGTCTATTGTAGCGTGAATGTCATCTTAAAGTTCATCCAACGAGTTCAGTTTCTTAAAGTAGCTCAATATCTTGCTGAATGAGAGAAAATTTTCTGAGGAAGGATTAACCTTCCCACAGGCTACATATCCAATTCGTATAGCGGCATAGCGGTTGCAGGAAATATGCTCAACAGTCTCCTCATCTTCTAAGCACAGTCGGACAGAATGGCCTTGACGAATCTCTCCTGCCCAGCTCGTCCGTCGCTTCTTTTTCTCTGACGCCCGAGTGGCTAGGGACCCAGCCCAAGGTTAATTTCCTTTGGACGCCCACCTCCACGCTTATAGAACTAATCGCTTTAAGTGTGGACTGACTGTCAGAGAAAACAGCGACGCTTTTAGCTGGCTCGGTACATCTTTCTATTTCTCGGACACAATGCTGGATTACAGCAACCTCAGCTTGGAACACCGTTGTATCTTTGCTGAAGCTTACCGAAGGAGTCTTTTAGGCTTCTTAGCGTATATTCCAGTTCCAACGCCGTAGTCGGTTTTACAACCTCCTGTATACCACTTTGAGTCCGTTCTTACTGAAATACCTGTCCACCAGTCTTTCTCATCTGGTGTTATAACCTAATATTTTCTATCTAGGTTGAATTTTTGAACCATGGCATCACATAGCATTCCTAAAAGGGGTGCCTCCTTGAGTTCATCTAACAGTTTTTTATAGTCAGTGCGGTGCGATTTACTTATCGGTACTTGACTATGCAAAAGTCTGTGTACGGTAGATCTTGCACCTCCTTGTATATAAATATGTATTGGTGACAGGTTTAGAATTATTTCCATTGCGGTGGTAGGGGGTGATCTCATCGCCCCCGTGGTGCATAGACACGCCAGTTTCTGCACGACACCCAGCGTTTTGGCCGCCCCCACCTGCTATACTTTTGGCCACCTTTACTGTAGCTTACTGTGCTTTCTGCCATCAAACTATTGTTCCATGGGTTACGATGAAATGCACTGCGATCACATAAAGCCCTTGACCAGCTTGGCTTTAAAGAAAACCATATATTAAAACACCAACATGCCCAGCGCAACTAATCCAAAACATAATAAAATCAATTGATAGAACATGCCAGTGGAAACACACTGTTCCTCAAAAATATAAGAACGTTGGCTTATTTTAACTAACCTAACGTTAAAGCTACTATATCAAAATTACTAACATTACATCAACTGACCACTGTACCCCTCATTCACATCACTGGACTCCATTGTCAGGACAAGGTGGACAAAATACAATTTTTTTGAGAACGCTTGAAGATAAGAATTTTTATTCAACTTTGAGGATTATTTCTAAAGTTTGCTAAAGCGCGCTTGCTGAAACATGATATGCAGTTATCTTGTGTCACTAAATTTTTTCCTATTGACGTTAAATGTAAGACACGAGTAGATATTTTATTAGAATCTAATAGGCGTATCTTAGATATGTTCCTCTGAGCCTGCTTGAGAATATGCCTAAAGTTGATTTTTCTGAATTCATTTTAGAGTTAAGTTATTCCATCTTCATCTTTTCATTTTGCAAAGAAAAGTACCTATCTAAGCCATGAACTACTAGCCTCTTTATCGTATGAATCATTTCTATTGTCAAAAAGCCTGTTTAGATCATCAAAACTACACGACACATATCACCAACATCAAGACTCAGATTTTCAACTATTTCTTATAACAGGTTTGTCTGAGATTTTTCATTATAACATCTCTTTAAGTTTCTGAAAAATACGCAATTATTTAACACTTTATATCACATATTATTTCCTCGCAGAAGGATGACAAAGAAACCCCCATAGAAGTAATCCAAGTAGATTGGCAACTAGCCCAACCAGCTTCCCTTGTATACGATCTATCGTACTTCTTCTATACCACAGCTTCTGGGGAAGCCCTAGCAAAGTTAGACACGTATCTGGACATCTACTATACCGAATTGTGCCGGGAAATCAAACGACTGGGTAGCGATCCCGATGTCCTTTATCCCAGATCGGTGTTCGACGATGAATGGAAACGATATTGCAAGTACGGTTTCGCCATGTGCTTTATGCTGTTCAGAATAATGCTCGCGAACAAGGACGAAGTGCCCCAGATGGAGAAGATGGATTTGGAAAAGCCAGAGGATCAGTTCTTAAAGAAATTGTCTAAAGAGGATGAGTACACGCGCAGGATAAGAGTCTTGACGGAATTTATGGTCGACAAGGATTATTTGTAAAGATACGTATAAATATTTTACGTGTGAAAATGTGTGTTTATTTTATATTAAAATATATTTATTTATGTTTGTATTTAAATAAAAATATAAATAATAAGTACGTGCGTTTTTATTTAAAGTAAATTGTTAATCGAAAAGAGACAAGGATTACAATGAGGTAATTTTTAATTTATTTTTAGTCTGTATTGACACAGATGAGTTAGTACTTAAATTGTTAGTTTTAAATTTCTTGGAGTAGAATAAAGAGAAACCACCGCTGATAAATATCAATCAGTATTAATCTAAAAATTACCTTTCTTAATAACATAAGAAAACTGATGTAAATCTTGTGATGTTATTATTAGGTTTATGATTTTTTTGAGTTTTATACTTTGCATAAAATTGTTTTTGTGCCTCCGTTCAGAAATACTCATTTTGCAGTACTTCAAAGCGGCAGAAAAACTACCGTTTTCCTGCTTAGGCAGACAAAAATGTCACTAAAGGTTGCCCACACTAGATTCCACATAACAGACGTATAATAAATTGTCATTAAGCTACTTTTCAACCATGCTAAGATGAACTGGTGTCTTCATTGCACTTATTATTGATAAATAGATATTAATCTAGAGATAAATTACAGAAAAAGCTTTATTCTCGGAAACATCAAAATATTAAAGTGTGCAACATGTGTGCCAACTTGCTCTGTCAACTTCTAGTGTCAAAATTTAAAAGATATATACTTCTACTTTATCTAACTTTAGAATTCATTTTTTATTGTTTTCATTTTGATTATTTATTTTATTTACTATATTATATTTTTGAGTCATTATTGTTTATTAACTTGTATGGTGAGTGTGAAGAAACAAGTTCTTCCCTTTTAGACATCTCCAGATATGTTGTTCTTTTTTACTTTCCCGGAAAGTTTCATATAGCTTTTTGTTATCGATGTTATACATTCCAAACAACCAAGATATATAAGTTACTGTCTACAAATAATTTTAGTTCATTCTGGCAAACTAAATATAACTTTGTATAATTGCATAAAAAATCTCAATTTTCGTATAAATAATATTTTACAAATATTTTAAAAAATATCAAACTTTTGAATCCTCTAGTTGTTTTGACCGAGTAAGAAAAACACACCCATGTATAAAAACTACATGCGTTCGTAAATCACGTGGAATATTTCAATGCACAGCGATGACGCATATATACATAACTTGTTTGTCCGACACGAACCACAACGCAGCTGTGTTTTCGTAATATTCCACGCATTGGCGGCGTCTTAGGTGTATCTGTTTATTTATATTTGTGCAGCACTCAAATATCTCCGTTCAGGCTTTCATTGAAAAGTAAGAATTGCTAAAATAATGTGTATTTTGAATACGTTTTAAGCACTGTAACAAGATAAAATACATAATTGTATTACTTATTTAAATAGGTAATAGTCACATTTTCTTTATTTCTTGTATTTTATATAAAAAAAAGGATAAAACAAGCAGGAATAAAGTTTAAATAGTAGTCACTAACTATTTAAAATAATAAAACAAAAACTTGGTAAGTCTTTTTATCATTGATTAGAAATAATTCACGTATTATTAATATCAAAACATTGTAATTTTCCACAACAATACATTTGAAAATGATGGTAAGTTTGTTATATCTAGCGGCACGTTAAATTTAAACGATTATCAAAAAAATATATTAAAACTTAATAAATCCAAACAACGCCCCTACCTCAAGACTTCTATTCAAAATATTGATGCAACTTGGTTAAAACATGGGACGCTCTTTTCACTAAATTATGTTAATTATTGTTACTTTTAATTCTAATTTAATAGGTTTTTAAAATTTGTAACCACTTAATACTTTCAACATTTTCCTTTGTAAATATGCTAATATTCTCTTACATGTGAATACAGAACCTTACATAATATTCTCTACTGACTTCGCAAAACTAAGTAGGTACATATGTATGTAGATACATTTGCAAGTTCCTAGGCATAGACTGCGTGTAGGCAACGCCACTGAGTTTTCCGCTTCCCCGCTTCCCCGAACGAGTTTGTCCGTGCTTTAATAATAACGTGCTCCTGTAAGATTACCACAAAAAAAAGTATGGTCTTAAAAGGTTGTTTCGAATCATAAAAAGTGAGGTTAACATTTCGTAGCCTCTCCTTACCAGCCACACGTCTTATAAGTCGCGATTATACGGAATAATAATTATCAACGCTACATTTTACACATCGAGTATCTCTTCAATTGACGCCGCGTCATTGCGAGACTGCTTTCTTATCTCTGAATTTATGTAATAATTCCAAATAAGGGAACAATAATATGATATTATGATTCGATAACAATTACATTAATGTCTCTATACAGATATATTATTCCTATAATGATGACTCTCCATTTCATATTTTATCGGAACGATAAGTATAACTTAAAATTCTGTTTCGAAGCTAGCCACAACAAAATTTGGTGCTGTTACATATCGTAAATGATCAGCGCCGGCGATAATATAGTATAAATATGGAAGCATGAAACCCCTTTTCATTTAGTAATCAATCACAGTTGTCTGTGTTGGAACGTAGCCTACTAAGTAAATCCTTAGTTTTGTATTTCTTATCAAAGTAAGCACGAGAATGAACAGAACTGAAGTTAGTGACGAAGTTAAGGAATTGGTCCAGGAAATAATAACGAAGAATAGATGGGAACCGGTTTTCAACGTGAAATACTATCCCGGAACGGAAGCAGGTGATGGATACGCTTCCAAACATGTAGCCGTGGATGTTATCTGTGAGAATGGCAAGACGCATAAGCTATTTGCCAAGTACGCTCATGCTAACTTACCCAACATAGAAAATTTCGATAACTTGTACCGGAACGAAGCATATTTCTACGATTCCATCTACCCAACGTATGCTAAATTCCTAAGAGAAAAAAGTATGGAATTTGGCTTCAGCGAGGTACCCAAATGTTATGGCACGTCCACCAAAAACGTCATTGTCTTAGAGAATATAAAGCAGTATGACTACGTATTGTTCGATCGAACGCAGATGATGAATGACGAACACATCACAATGATCATCAAGAACTTCGCACAATACCACGCGATTTCCTTCGCCTTCAAAGATCAGCACAGAGAGGAATACGAAGAGCTAGCGTCGAAGTGTCGGGGAGATGCTATGAGTGCCATGGCCAAAGATGGGCCTATGCAGAAAATGTGGCGCTCAATGGTCACAGATACCTTAGCTAAGTTCGATCAAGAAAGGGACAAACGCCTTATAGATAAGTGCAATGCCGACGACTTAGTAGCTAGCATCAGTGATCAACCCAAGAGTGCTGGAAAATATTCGGTCATTGTCAAGGGGGATTGTTGGTGTAACAATATGATGTTCTTATATGGGGTAAGTGAATATAATGTATTTAAAATAAAAATACTTTGAAGTGTGAAGGACAGCGGAGAAAAGTTGTGCAACAGTTATAATTTGCGTAAAACTACATCTAGTGTCTAGAACCACAGATTCATCTTAGAGCTAAGGCTTCAATGTCTCCACAAAACCTCCTGCATCCTCCTAACGCAATGGTGGTCTTGTTGATTTTTTTTTTCAAGTCTTTCATCAACCATTAGATTAGATTAGGGTCGAGATGGCCTATGGAACTGTTTCACCGCGACCTTTTCAGATCTATTGTGATCCCTTTTTCCTCTAATTTGCCTTCTTGAATTAGGCCCATCGCTCTTGAGGGCCGCTTCTTTATGTAGCCGCTAACTGTGGGGTTCTCTATGCCCGTTACTAAAAACCTTGTACCCGCCAGACCGTCACATTGGCACAGCACATGAACTGGTGCTTCTTCTTCCTCTTGGCAGAATCTGCAAGTAACATAATCTATCATGCCTATTTTGCACATATCCCTCCTTAGTCTAAAGTGACCAGTCAGAGGTCCTATTATCATTTTGATAGACTTTCTATTTCTACTCACTTGTCAGTAGATTTTTAGTAAATTTAAGTCTTTGTTCCTTTATAAACTATTTGGAAAGGAAATAGTGAAGTATTCAAAGGCATTTTCAGCATGTTATCAGAAGCAACTGATTTCAGCAAGTTATTAGCCATACCAACATGCTATGTGTCATTAGCGAAATGCTGTTAGTGTGTTTCCCTATCCATAACAATGTACAAGGGTGATAGGTTCAAAAGAGCTTCTGATACTAATGATGGTGAGAATGTTAAGTTTTTCTATAGCTTTCTAGCTTACTGTGCTTTCTGCCACCAGACGTACATACTACGATCACATAACTAGCAGAGTAGTTTGGCTCTATGTGATGGTAGTAGGTACTGCTGTGTACTGATTGATTTAAATGAACATGAAAAAGAAAAATAAATTACCTAGCTCAACGGATAAAATTTTAAGGACGCAAAAAAACTATTAACCTCAGGGTTACCCTCTGAGATTAAAACTTGAATCTAACCACGAAAAACAAATTGTGAGTGAATGAAATCAGACTTTCTTAATTACATAAAAAAGTTGTAAAGGTTTAAATAAAAATAAAAGAACAGAGTTTTTTAACCCAAAGAAGCTAATTAACAATCAATTTTATTTCAAAAAGGGTTATATAACACCTTGTGCAGAAAAAAAAACCGTGAACTGAAGTTCTGGCCTAAAATAAAAACTGCACTTGATTCTAAATTACAATAGGACAATGCTATTTCCTAAACAAAGCAATGAGTTATTATTATGCGCGCATAATAATAACTCATGGCCACCGATGCCCCCTGTAATTGGCGAAAGCTGGTGGGGGAAGCGAAGGCATGAATTATTATTATTATTATTATTATTATTATTATTATTATTATTATTATTATTAAAAGATTAGTTTGTTCAGGAAGATAATCCTAAATATTACAAATTCAATCCACGTGGTTTCAAATTAAAATATACTGAGCGTGGACAATTTCTAAAAAATTACTAAAAATAACTAAATGCAAGAACAATGCTTCTACTCACCCAAACGAGGTGATTGTTAATTAAAAATGAAACAGCAAAATTAAAAACCGAAAATTAACTCTTTAAACTATAATGAGTGAAAAAAAAACTAAAAAATATCTTCCCGAACAAAAATAATAATGATCTTATATCTACTACGTGTACACGTCAATACAATCTGAATTCCTTGATGGACTAAATTTTGACAGAAATAAATTTCAATATTAAATGAATTACAAAATGGCAATCAACGAAATACAAAAATACGTCTACTCACGTCAATAGTCGAACAAGGAACTGCTTGACAAAACTCAACAACTGTTTTTCTTACGAAAATCTCTCTCTCAAAAACGTACAACGCAAACGCACAATTCACCGACAAAATCTAGTAGAATCCGCATTAAATCAATCAAACAATAGACAAATAAATGAATGAATTAATTTAAAAAAAAAACTTAATACTTAATTAAATAAATCAAACAATAAACTCTTTAACTAAAATTTATACAAAATAAAAACATTATTGTGAAAATTCTCGGTACATTGAATATCGGCTGACCGGAGTAAACAAAACAACAAAACTATGCAACTCAAAATACACTCAGCAAACATGGGTTGCTTATCCATAGCAGTACGTAAGCTTGACACTGCCAATTTCACGAAAAAGAAAACTATAAAAATTCTTAAATGCTCAGTGTAAGTAATCCAAAACAAAATAAAATCAACTGATAGGTCATACCAGTGGAAATACACTGTTGTTCAAAAGCAAGGTTAAATCTACTATATCAAAATTACTAACGTTACATCCACTGACCCCTTATTCATATACACTGGGCTCCATTTTCCGGGCAAAGTGAACAAAATTACAATATTTTTGTGAAGACCGAAGGCAAGAATTTTTATTCAATTTTAAGGGTTATTTCTAACGGCTTGCGAAAACGCGCTTGCTCAAACATGAAATGCAATTAATTTGTGTACCAAATGTTTCTTTGTCAAATCATTTCTATTACCAATAAGCCTGCTTAGATGATCAAAACTACACGACACATATCAGCAACATCAAGACTCGGATTATCAACTATTTCTTATAATAAGTTTGTCTGAGACATTTCATTATAACATCTCTTTAAGTTGTTGAAAAAACGCAATTATTTAGCACTTTATAACGCATGTTATCTCCTCGCAGAAGGATAGCAAAGAAAAGCCCATAGCAGTAAAACAAGTAGATTGGCAACTAGCCCAACCAGCCTCCCCAGTATACGACATATCGTACTTCTTCTACACCACAGCTTCTGAAGAAGCCCTAGCGAAGTTAGACACCTATCTGGACGTCTACTATACTGAATTGTGCTGGGAAATCAAACGACTGGGTAGCGATCCCGATGTCCTTTACCCTAGATCGGTTTTCGACGATGAATGGAAACGATACTGTAAGTACGGTTTTGCTATGTGCTTCATGGTGTTCAGAGTAATGCTCGCGAACAAGGACGAAGTACCGCAGATGGATAAGATAGATATGGAAAAGCCGAACGATCAGTTCTTAAAGAAATTGTCTAAAGAGGATGAGTACACGCGCAGGATAAGAGTCTTGACGGAATTTATGGTCGACAAGGATTATTTGTAAAGATACGTATAAATATTTTAGGTGTAAAAATGTGTGTTTATTTTATATTAAAATATATTTATTAATGTTTGTATTTAAATAAAAATATAAATAATAAGTACGTGCGTTTTTATTTAAAGTAAATTGTTAATCGAAAGAGACAAGAATTATAATGAGGTAATTTTTAATTTATTTTTAGTCTGTATTAACACAAATGAGTTAGTACTTAAATTGTTAGTTTTAAATTTCTTGGAGTAGAATAAAGAGAAACCACCACTGATAAATATCAATCAGTATTATTCTAAAAATTATCCTTTCTTAATAACACAAGAAAAACTGATGTAGATCTTGTGATATTATTAGGTTTATGATTTTTTTTTTCTAGTTTTATACTTTGCATAAAATTGTTTTTGGGCCCCCATCCAGAAACACTCATTTTGCAGTACTTCAAAACGATAGTTTTCCTGCCTAGGCAGACAAAAATGTCACTAAAGGTTGGCCACACTAGATTCCACATGACAGACGTGTAATAAATTGTCATTAAGCTACTGTTCAACCATGCTAAGATGAACTGGTGTCTTCATTGCACTTATTATTGATAAATAGATATTAATCTAGAGATAAAATTACAGAAAAAGTTTTATTCTCGGAAACGTCAAACTATTAAACGTGTGCAACATGTGTGCCAACTTGCTCTGTCAACTCCTAGTGTCAAAATTTAAAAGATATATACTTCTACTTTATCTAACTTTAGAATTCATTTTTTATTGTTTTTATTTTAATTATTTATTTTATTTACTATATTATATTTTTGAGTCATTATTGATTATTAACTTGTATGGTGAGTGTGAAGAAACAAGTTCTTCCCTTTTAGACATCTCCAGATATGTTGTTCTTTTTTACTTTCCCGGAAAGTTTCATATAGCTTTTTGTTATCGATGTTATACATTCAAAACAACCAAGATATATAGGTTACTGTCTACAAATAATTTTAGTTCATTCTGGCAAACTAAATATAGTTTTGTATAATTGCATAAAAAAATCTCAATTTGCGTATAAATAATATTTTACAGATAATTTAAAAAATATCAAACTTTTATTAATTTAAAATATGGAATAAATATTTCAATTGTATATTTTATCTATATTTAGATAAAGTATAAAAAATACATTCAAAAACCCTCTCACGGAAAATATTTGTCAAATATATTTTTAAAAATATCTCTGGTATATTTGTGGCTGTTATAGGGTATATTCGGAAATAACGAAAATTTCTACTTATTTTCAAATTTATAAAAATTATTGGTGAAGACAATCGTTATACAAAAATATAAATATTCATTTATAATTTCATCGTTACCCTAACAACCGTATTTATCAAATCGTTTACAAATAATCAGTGGCGGCTCGTGAGTTATGAAAGAGGGTGGGCACAATATAAGAACTTGCTTATTTTTTGTACATAAAATCCATTCTCCTATTTTTCATGCTGGAAAAGACGTCTATGACTTTGTTGTAAAAATGCGTTCAGTCGATCTTCTGACATTGTGCTTCTCAGAAAAGTTTTAATGCGTTTGAGGGTGGAAAAACATCGTTCACATTCTGCTGTCGACTTGGGAGTTGTACAAATAATATCCAACAGTTTATATGTTTCCGTCAAAACTTTTTTTAATTGTTGTATGTTATGAACACTAAAAGTGGCAAAACACCACCTACATCTACGTCACACATGTCCTCGCGCTCATAAATTACTGAAAGTTCACTTTTCAATTTTACGCTGTCCAACATAGGATAAGATTTCACATTTTTTTATACACATAATTAACCGACGCAAAATATGACGATTTTTTTCCACATCTTCGTTGTACAAATAAACACTGTGTAACTATTCACGTATGTCCACTTTGCCTAGAACATTAAAATCCACGTATGCTTTCGTGTGAGAAACGGAATTTTCGTGTTTCTTTGCCCTCTCTGCGGTATGCTTTAAATCATTTAACCCTTATTTATTCCACGCACTGACCTCTTTCTTAAAAATTAAGCAGATAAAACAAAATAGTTTATTTGTTAGTGAACATCCGCACATCCACTCATATTTTTATTAAATACTCTATTGTAAGTTCGAGTTTTACTTGTGGAAGTGTAGTTTATTTGAAGATCAGGAATAGGCCTTCCTTTCTCTTTAATTAAAAGTTTTTCCTCAAATGAGAGCGGGTTTTTTTTTTTAAGATTTTGCACTCAATTAACTTCCGTCATTAATAATAAATGTCACTTCAAGTCTTTGAAATTACACATGCGCGGTACGCGTTGAAAACGATGCAGTCGCAACGAATGCAAGACGTTAACTGGGGACACGGCAGTACGTGCCCAGAAGCGACCGTATAAGCACATATAGCGAAGATAAACGGAGCCGTCCGATTCATACTCCAAATAGGTACATCGGAAAGAGTGCCCCGGAACATAGTTTTGCGTGTTAGCATATGCGTTAGCGTCTGTGGTGCGGAAGGAAACTTTGATACCATCGTTATAAAAATACGTAAAAATAATAAATAAAATAATGCACTGAATTACATGCGAATTTCTTTCTGTATTTACCTTGGTGGTTGGGTGGGCACGTGCCCTTGTGCCCTTTAGTACCAGGCGCCGCTGCAGATAATCGTAAATAAATGTATTCCCCGGCATATATCCACGTTAAGGTCATCAATTCTAAGAATTATTTTTTAAAATACCAAAATGACTCGCACTTATTTCGCCACATGTCCTAAACCGGTAGAATATTCGCTATATTATCACACATATCTATTAACCTTGAATGTGATATATTAGGCTGGCGAATAGTAAATTAAAAATTATAATTTTTATATGAAATGATAATCATACAATGTTACACTCGATTGTTAGTTCAAAATTAGTTACGAATTGCTATGGAAAGATTTATTTATTTGCGATTAATCCTTGGCATTCTGTGTCTCTTCAAATTTCGCTTCGTCATCACAATTCCCTTTTTATCTCTAAATTTACGCAACAATACGAAATACGCAAAGATATTCACGGCTTTATGATTAAATCAGAAAGGTATTTTACTCTGTACGGGCACAATGCTTACATCTATTAATAGCTCACTTTTTAGAGTTTTATCAAAACGATAAGCTACGAATATTTCAATATTATTTTGAAGCTGGTCGTCCTCGAAATATCTGAATTCGAAATGAGTTCGGCGTCGTATTGTGTACCGCCAATGATTAGCGCTAATTATCGGATGACGAACATATAAAAATGAAAGCATGAGATCCCCTCTCGCTTTAGTATTTGATGGCGGTTAGCTCTGACAAGACGTAGTTACTCATAGTGAAACAGTATTAGTATATTTGACTTTGAAGTGTGTGCGTAGAATGTACAGAACGAAAGTCACCGACGATGTTAGAGAATTGGTTGAAGATATAATAGCGAAAAATGGATGGGAACCGGTTTTCAACGTCAAATATTATCCCGGAACGGAAGTAGGTGATGGATACGCTTCCAAACACGTGGCCATAGACGTCATCAGTGAGAACGGCAAGACGAACAAGTTATTCGCCAAATACGCTCTGGATCTCAAGATTCCAAATATCGAAAGCTTAGATAGATTTTACGAAAACGAAGCTTACTTCTACGATGTCGTATATCCAAGGTACACTAGATTTCTCAAAGAAAAAGGTGTGGAAAACGGCTTCAATCAAGTACCGAAATGCTACGGCACCTCCACCAAAAACGTAATCGTTTTAGAGAATCTAAAGAATAACGGTTACGTCATGTTCGATCGTACGCTGATAATGAACGAGAAGCACATCGTTTTGATTCTGAAGAACTTCGCGAAATACCACGCCATCTCATTCGCCTTCAAGGATCAACACAGGGAAGAATATAAGGAACTGGCGTCCAAGTGTCAAGGGAATGCTATGGGGGAAATGCCGAAAGATTCGCCCCTGATAAAAATGTTGTACGGCATGATTGGAGATGCCCTGGCGAAATTCGATCCGGAAAAGGATAAACGTCTTTTAGATAAGTGCAACGTCGATGAGTTGGTGGGTACTATGATTGATGTACGTAAAAGCGCGGGAGAATATTCCGTCATTACCAAGGGAGATTGTTGGTGCAATAACATGATGTTCCTATACGAGGTAAGTGAATGTCAAACGCTTAAGAAGTTATTATAGGAAAGCAATTTTGATATTAAGTTTTAAGGCACACTAGTGGAAGATCCGGTATTATATATAAATGTATAACCTTTATAATATTTTGAGGTTACTGTTAATTCTTGTGATATGTTGGTTGATTGAAGTTTTAATTTGTATAAGTTGGTAGGCGTGGTGGGTGGTTTTCTTTTCTCTTATTATAGCGCGGGATATTTAAAAGTTATTTTGAGAATTAAAGAATTCAAATATATACTGGATAATTGATAATATTTGTTTTGAACATTCCAAATAACTATACTCACCTTGGGTAAGAGTTCTCATACTCTTTATATATTTTGATATAAACTTGATAATAAATTGTACATGTTATTAATAGTTATTACTGTTTTAAAACTTATTGTATTGTGTTATGGATTCTGTAGTTGGTACCTATTGTTTTGTAATCTGTTGCAGACGGTCTTTTCAGTTCGTAGGTGAGAGTGTCTTCTTGTCTCATGAGACAAGGAGACCCTTATACATATGTGTATATTTCTGTATTACTCGTTAGTTTCTGGTTAGTTTTAATTAATTGGTTCTCTATTTTATGTATGAATAGCAAGTTTTGTTGTTTTATATATTTCTGTTGTCGGTGTTCTTTTATCCATAGAGTGCATTAGCTTTAATATTCTGTTTTGCTGTATCTTTAATCTGTCTAGCTTTCTTTTAGTTGTATCGCTCCATACGTTTATCAAGTAATTCATATGTGATGTAAATAAACTGTTATACATTGTTTTTTCATGTGTTCTGGGATTACTTTCCGTATTTTGGTTAGTCCTGCTATAGCTGTTGCATTCTTCTTAATTAAATTATTTATGTGTGCATTCCATTTTAAATTGGATTGTATTGTTATTCCTAGATATTTAGTTTGCTCATTTTTTTTATGTTTTGCCATTCACTTTGATGGTAAAGGTAGGTTTATATTTTTTTCTTGTGAAGACCGTGTACTCTGTTTTCTCTTCATTTATTGTTAATATGTCGTCGTTAAACCATGCTTCCAATTTTTCTATATCGTTATTGATTTGGTTTTGTATGTAGTTTTCGTATTTGTTGGAGTAGATGTATTTATACATATGTCGCCAGCTAATGCTTATATTTCACCATGAATGTTTAAATTGAAAGTATTATTTGTGTAAGTGATATATACTTAATACTGGCGGCGGTAAGTTTCCACCTTGAGGTATCCCATATTTCACGCATAATTGTTTACTTTTGTTTTTTCTTATTTTTATCGCCTGTGATCTTTCAGACGAATAGGTTTTCATGAATTGTTTCCCTTATATGATCTATTCCTATTTTTTCAACTTTTCGACAAGTTTTATCTTTGACACTGTATTAAATGCCTTTCCCATGGCTATGAAGAGTGCAGTTACTATATATTTCCTTGCGCTACTTTTCTTTTTATCGAATTGACCAAATCACCTACTGCCGATGTCGTTCCTGATTTTTTCTGGAAAGTGTATTGTCTTGGATGTATTATATTATTATCCAGTAACTAGTTATTTATCTGTATTTGATCTGCCCCCACTTCTCCTATATGAGGCGCGTATTCTCGATAGTGTACTAGCACTCATGTTCATATCTTGGGCTATTTATACCACCATCTATAGCTAATCAAAAATACGACAAATACTACAATATACAAATAATAAGATGTTTTGATAAGTCACATTATCAGCTATTCCTTGAATTAGACTTTAAAAAAAATAACTTTTTACCCTTGTCAACTGTAAACAAGCTATTACCTGTCATAGCTGTTTCTCACAGTTACTACAATTATAAAATATGCATTAAATCCTTTGATTTGGGTTTAAAAAACACATTTACCGATATTTTTATTGCTGTTTTAATTGTTATTAACGAAAATCATCAACAACAAAAAATCACGTTGACATAGACTTGTTGTCAGACTGAGTTGAGTTGTCAAAATACAGTGATACCAATCCACATCTATTAACTGTTAGTTTGGCGTAATAATTATTAAATTAAATAATATTTTCTTAATACTTTTCCCGGCCAAAAAATCTAATACAAATTAGTTCATTTACAGCGCTCGAATTCTTGTGAACTAAATTCTCACGCTGTAAATGACACACACCTCACTCTCTCCATAGATTTCATTATAACATCCATTATGTTTCGAAATAAAAGAGGAAAAGTATGAGCTTTCTACTATTGTCTCTTTCTTTACAGGGAGATGACAGAGAAAACCCGATAGAAGTAATCCAAGTAGACTGGCAACTGGTACAAGATGCTTCGCTAGTATACGACCTCTCCTACTTCTTTTACACCACAGCCTCTGAGGAAACCTTAGCCAAAGCAGACACTTATCTAGATATCTACTACACCGAATTGACGGAGGAAATCAAACGATTGGGTAGCGATCCCGATGTCCTTTACCCTAGATCGGTTTTCGACGATGAATGGAAACGGCATTGCAAGTTCGGTTTTGCCATGTCCTTCATGCTGTTAAGGATAATGCTTGCCAGCAAGGACGAAGTGCCCCAGGTGGAGAAACTTGATTTAAAGAAGCCAGACGAAGTTGAGTTCTTCAAGAACCTGAACAAAGAGGACGAGTATGGACGCAGGATAAGGGCGTTGACGGAATTTATGGTCGATAGGGATTATTTGTAAATAAACACTTCTATTTGTACAAATGTGATTACTTTGAATTGAAATATATTTATTTATGTCCGTATCTAAATATATACATCCGTATAATTCGACATGATATTTAATAAGCTAATCATTACGCCCGGTGTCATAAATTGAAAAATATATTGCATTTTTTAATTCTCTGGAGGTTATTTATTTCCTCTTTAGTGTTTCGTCTTTCTGGACAATCTTTTAACAAGCTTTACCATATTAATAGTAATTAACGCAAATGCTGTGTACTGACTGAATTAAAGAAAAATGCAAAACTGAAATTTTAAAATGAAAAAGAAAATAAAATCAGCTAGCTCAAACGGAAAATATTAAAAAAAAAAACGCAAAAGAACAATAAACCTCAGAGTTACCCTCGCGCATTAAAACTTGAATCTAACCACGAAAAGTAAATTGTGAGTGAAAGAAATTGAAAAGGTTTAATTTAAAATAAAAGAACAGAATTTTTTTTTAACCCAAATAAGCTAATTAACAATTAATTTAATTTTACAAAATGGATAACTTACAATGGTGCAGGAAAGACCTTGAACTGAAGGTTCTAGCCTAAAATAAAAACTGCACTTGATTCTAAATTACAATAGGACAATGCTATTTCCTAAAGAAGGCAAAGGATTTGTTTGTTCAGGAAAATTTTCCAAAAACTCAATTTCAATCCACGTGGTTTTAAATTAAAATATACTAAGCGTGGGCAAATGCAAGAAATTTACATTAAAGCAAAAACTAAAAATATCTTCCCGAACAAAAATAATAAATGATCTTATATCTACTACGTGTACACGTCAATATATTAACAATTATTACAATCTGAATTCCTTGATGGACTAAATAAAAGTAAATACAGAATTAAATTACGATATCAAAAGAGTTACAAAATGGCAGCCAAAATTTTACGTCTACTCACGTCAATAGTCAAACAAGGAACTCCCTGACAAAACTCTACAACTGTTTTTTCTTACAAAAATCCCTCTCTCAAAATCTTATAACGCAGCCGTAAACAACTCAACGACAAAATCTAATAGAATCCGCATTAACTCTAACCAGCGAACACTAGACAAATAAATGAATGGAATTAATTTAAAAAAAAACTTAACACTTAATTAATTAAATCATACAATCAACTCTTTAACTAAATTTATATAACTAAAATTAAATTGTGAAAAATTCTCAGTAAATTGATTCAGCTCGGAAGAAAGTAAACAAATCAAAATACACTCAGCGGTATGTGGGTTGCCTAATCACAGCAGTACACTAAGAGTCTTCACAACCTTTCTCACAAAAAGCGGGTGTAATTATTAGTTTATACATATGACAAGTCCAATTGATTCGATTTGATGCTATTAATAAAGCAAGAAATATTTTAAAACAAAATAATTATCAAAATTTTCTTATCAATAGAATATTGAAAGAGTTTTTCTTTTTTATAATAAATCGACAAAAAATATAAATGTATAAAATAATCAAACAATTACAAAATATATAAAAATTTCCTATGTAAAACATTTATCCGAAAAAAATTAACTTTTCAAACTATACACGGTTCTAGCCGAAATGAAAATTTGAAAATTCAAAATTAGATATAATCGGTTGCATTCTGTTTAAATAAAATATTTACAGATTACTAGTGCTTCACCGCCTGCTTTGTTATTTTAAATTGAACACGCCTGTATATTTTTACATATTTCATCGTATGAAATGAATCACATGAAAAAATGTTTTTTTTTTTTACATAAGCACTGAAGTACAACTACAAAATGCAACAAATTAATAAATTATCATAAAATTAAAAATCAATTTACTGATTTAAATTATTATTACCTGCATTCCTCACCGGTGTTGTAAAAAAAAATAATTAATTTAATCATTGAAAAAAAATTAATGTCTTCTGCGCCACGCGTCTCCCAAAGTCATCAAGACGATCTAAATACCCCTATACGACAAAATTTGCACGCGCGAGAGCGCGCCACTTAGAAACATTTACAGAAGCAGCTTGTAACTGCTAACGTAAAGAAGCAGTTTTATACATCACTACATTTTATACACTGCTTTATTACTCTATATATACTGCTGCAAATATACATGTATGTTTCACAACATTCGCACTTGTCTACTATATTAGGAAACTGCTACAAAAAGTAGCAGCTTCTTTTGATATTGAATAGCTGCTACAAATTGCTAATGGTTGCTAGCTGCTACAAAATAGCAATTTGCTTCGTAGCAACCCATCACTAATACTTACCCAGTGTGTCATGGAAAACATGCGTTCTCAATGAATTACTGTCAAACGTTGTTAAAATCCCAAGTTCTAATGAACGGTCTCGGTGAGATACGCTGTTTAAAACAATAAAAAAACGTTACAGGTTAATACATAACTTTTTTCTGTTTTGAAGCAATATTCTACGGTTCAACACCTGATTTGGACTTTGAATTATATAAAAGACTTCTTGTGACTGGTCATAAGTAAGTAATAAGATTACTAAAACCAAATTAAGTCTGTGCTGTTAGGTGTTGAATATACTAAAGCAAAGAGCTCTAGAAGCCAGTTAGAAAGGTAACTTGTTTTTCAGAGCTGTGACATTTTTTTCCTAATTGTTTAAAACTTTATTAAAATACATCAAGGCTCAAAATCTTTTGATATCTCTTAATCTATAATGAGATATTTCAGATTTAATGAAAACTGAATTGCGGTCGCAGAAAAATAAGTTGTGGAGATAGATAAAAGCATTAAACTTACTTGAATTTCTAAATAAAATTATTTAATAGAGTTGTTATGGAGATATGAACAAAGTAATGTTGAAAGCGAGACCCTTTCACGTTGTTTACGATGTGCCTTCGTTATTCTTTACTTTGCCTGAATAATAATTGTTCTTATAAAATTTTTAAAAAACATATTTTATAAAAAAAATATCATCTTCAACTATGGCTCTTCTATGTAACTATAAACTGTGAAGTTCTCAATGTCCAATATTAGAAACCTTGTCCTGGTAAGGCCAGCCCATTGGCAGAGCACGTAAACTGACGTTTCTTCTCCTCTTTACAGAATTGGCAAATGGCGTCATTTTTTACTAAGCCTGTGTTACACATATATCTATTCAGTCTACAATGACCGGTCAGTAGACCTACTATGGTTTTGACAGTCTCTTGGCTTTACTCAGTAGGTCTTTAGTGAATTCAGCCTTTGGTTGTTTTCAGAACTCTTTTGCCTGTATTTGTCTTGGTGTTGTAGGCCACCAGTCACTGGACTTTATGTTTCATTGATGGCCTTTTAATTTACCAATTCATTTCAACGAATGACCTTGACGAACTTCTTCTGACCAAATCACCCACCACATCATTTTCCTTCTCGCCTGAGTGATTGCGAACCTAGGCCTATATTATTTTCCTTTAGATGTTCATCTCATTTAGGGTGCTTGCACAGTCCAAATCAGCTTAGAATCCACACTTATGGAACTAATCACTTTAAGTGTGGACTGACTGTCAGAGATAATAGCGACACTTACCTAACTTGACCCATCTTTCTACTTCTCTGACACACTAGTGAATTGCAGCCACTTGAGTCTGGAACACCGTGGTGTCCTTGCTCAGGTTTGCCGAAAGGACGTTGTTTCAAAGTTAGTTTTTGAGACGTCTGCATACCTGTTCTTGTCCACTCTTACTATAAAGTAGAATGACTTCCCCAATCAGTTTCTACGTATGTAGGTTGGATTTTTGCACCATAGAATCACTTGGCGTCCCAAAATCCTCCATTATTTTACAAAATGGAATAAACACCCTGTATATAATAGAGAAAATAATGAAGCCGTTATTAATATTTATACCCCGCCCAAACTTCCGATAACCCTATTGCATAAAGATTACATAATGGCATTTTCCACATAACATGCACCAACTTACCTTAATTACTTGCCAAAATTTTACCAAAATTATATGCGCTTATGTAATCTAAAACAATGCCGATAGTTCTCTGTTATTAACGGGAAACTATTCATTTATAATTCTCTCGTGCTGATAATTGAAAGGAAACTTTAACTTCTAGTCGCAAGTGAGAATTGCAACGTCACATAATTGATGATGTTTGCAATAATCATTGTCTCGTTACCGGTCATATAAAGAGCACTTGAACGATAAAAAATACTGAAGAAACGTGCCAGCAGCCGGCAAACAAGAATTATAGTTGTTTCGATTAATACTACTCAAAAAAATGTCAAAAGATTCGCGAGTTACACCAGAAGTGACGGCATTGGTGGATAATATAATCGCTAAGCATAATTTAGCTCCAGTTCTGGATGTTAAATACACCTCTGGATCAGAAGCAGGCGATGGATATGTTTCAGCAACCATCGCTGTGAAAATAATTACATCTAAAGGTACTCTGGATCTATTCTTTAAATGCGCTTTAGATATCAAATCCACTGATCTATTGCCGATGGAAAAATTCTACGCGAACGAAACTTATTTCTACGACACTGTCTATCCAACTTATCAGGAATTCGTTAAGGGCCACGGTGTGAAGCAGGCATTCAAAAACGCACCCAAATGCTACGGAACCATCAATAGACGAACAGTCGCTCTGGAAAATTTGCGAACCAGGAACTTTACGCTGTTCGATCGCAACAGACTGATGAATCGAGCTCACATTGAGTTGGTTTTGAGGACATTCGCGAAGTTCCATGCAATTTCGTTCGCCTACAAAGATCAGAGAAGAAAGAAGTACGAGGAATTGGTCCAGGAAACCTTCGATGCCTTCAGCAACAAAATGGGCGATACTCCCTTCATGAAGATGATCAGAGGGACTATTGAGGAATGTTTGAGCAAGTTGGATCCTGTACAAGATAAAGAGATACTACAAAGATGCAAGGTTGGAGATCTCATGGATGCTTTTGCCAGTGCTGATAGGAATCTAAATGAATATTCTATCTTGACGCAAGGTGATTGCTGGTGTAATAACATGATGTTCCTATACGAGGTAAGTATAATCATTATAGTGTCCTTCTTAGAAGAAAATAAAGATCGTTCATCGTTATTTCAGAACGGAGACATTGATAATCCCATCGATATAATGCTAATTGATTGGCAATTGATCCGCCCAGCATCGCCCGTCTATGATATTTCATACTTCTTCCTCACGATCGCTTCTGCAGATGCCTTAAATAAAACCCAAGATTATTTAAAACTTTACCACGAAGAATTGTCGGAGCAGATTCAATTGCTGGGAAGTGATCCCAAGAAACTGTATCCTCTTTCACGTCTTCATGAACGAATGGAAGAAATATTGCAAGTACGGTTTCTCTTTAGCTTTTATGCTGATCAAGGTGATGTTAAGTGCTAAGGATGAGGTTCTCAACTTGGAATCGATGGATTTAGAGGACGACGAACAATTGAAGAATTTGTATCCGAAATTTGCGAAACAAGATGAGTATTTGAGGAGAATGAAGGTCTTAGCTAACTATATGATAAGGAATGATTATGTATAATATGTACATATATTGCTGTGTTTCATAAGAGGGAAAACCACCAACCATATTGAAATGCTAGTTATTATTTATGTACACACTGTTTGTAAGTCCAGATAATTTGATAATTCACACTAGTTGTCATGGAAGTTGAATATAATTTATCGTCTGATAGTCTGGTAGCCGTGGTATCTATTTGATTTGAATGGGGAGTGACTGAATGTAATTAGTTGTGAAAAAAGATGAGAAATCCTTGGTGACGAGTGTTGATAATAAAAAAACTGTAGGAGATATTTTTATTTTTATCAAGTGTAATGAGTTAAGTGGTTTTCCTGTCTTACGTCTGGTATTGAAGGGGATCTTCTATTCAAATTCTTGTAATCATTCCTATCCTGGAAATATACAAAAGAAACGTGAGGATGTTCGACATTATAGAAATTTTGCTGTATTTACTACACCTGGGTGTTTCTTCTCCGTGGAGGTGCATGTGTTACATCCTGAATGTAACGAAGGAGGTCTGTTTCCTGAATTTTCTGCTACCGATGTTATACCTCCTGGCCTGGCCCTTTTAGCTGTATATACGAGCGATCTGGATTGTCACTACAAGGAAATCACAGTGGAGGTTTCTGATGTCGTGTGAACGGTAGACGAGTGATTTGGTCAAAACATGTGTTAAATTTTTGTATAAATGAAATTATAACGTCTACGGTGTTTTGAGTTATCATTGCCTCGTATGTGATTAGAATATAAACTGTTATAGGTTGCCACACGTGGTTGGTGTATTCATTCTCTTATGATAGCGCGGGAGATTTAAAAGTTCATATTGAATAAAAGGGTCTTAATTATACTGGATAATTAATAATACTTGTTTGAATATTTTCAATAACGTAATCACCTTGGGAGTAGAGTTCTCATGCTATTTTAAAGTTTTTGATATAAATTAACAATAAATTATATAAACTGATGAATGATTACACTGGTTTATTAATGGAAGTTCATTCGATACATTGAGTATTAAGAGTAAATTATAAATTCAGTATTTAACAAAGTAAGCGCATAGTAATAAACAAGTGGTGATTCAGGAGACCGAGACGTACAGCCGTCAGCACAGCGGGTTCGTAACTGTAGAATATAATAAAGTAGTCTCCTCATGGGTTAGCAAGGGTGGGGATTGTTAGTACGTATATTCTGGAGTGTAAATCTTAGGTATCTTGACGTATACGGGATTTCATAGCCATCTAGTTGGATTGAGTTGTATTGTGTTATTCATTGTAGGAAGGTATCTGCAAGAAAAGGCAGATATAATTTAAAAGCTATTTATTTATTACCTTTTGCTTGTTAAACATATACCCTGGAGAATCACAATATAAACTATTTGGCGCACCGAACGTGAGGTGAATTTATTTGGGAATTTTATTCAGTATCTCTATATTGCTTATAGTAAACGAGTTAAATAAAGCATGGATCAGAAGCGGGTAAATCTAAGTCAGCATGAAGGGTATCAGCATTAGGAGGGGTGATGCAGAAGAAATGCCAGAAAGAGAGCGAACTGATGAGGAGATGACGTTTAAGATTTTGTTAAATGTATATGCAGGATAGGATTGAGCAGCGTCAGCAAATAGCTGAGTTAAGAGAAGAGGTAAGGAATATGCGGGCAGAACGCAAGGATTGATCAGAAAGGAGGTAGAAGAGCAAGGAAGGATTGGTACAATGATAGAAGGTACTAATCAGAGAATTGACGTTATAGAAACAAAATTGGTTGACCGTACTGAGAGATAGAAGAAGGATGTAGAGATAAATTACACGAGTTAGAGAGTAAACAGCTGTATATCGCTGAAGAGTGACGCAAGATTAAGATGGTAAGGGTTGAACCGACGTATATGACAATGCATACCACACCTTCAGAAAGTGTACCGAAATTTTGGAATGATCAGAAGTTGAATCCGATAAGTACTTACAGAATATTAGTAAGTATATTGAATTTATATGAATAATGACGTGGGCACGTAAAGGTTATGGATATTGTAAAAATAGTTTAAAAGGTGAAGCGGAAATCTGGTACGTGTAATAGAGGGAGGATTAATGGTTTCGAGGAATTTAAAAGTTATTTTTGAAACAATTTGGAGTGAATTGAACAAGATAGAGTGAGGGAGAGGGTATGCAACGGCAAATATAATGAAAAGGTTTTGAGAGCAGAGAGAGGTATATTTGAAGATATATAATCAGGCGATTTATTGGATATGGGAGTATCAGAGGCACAGTTGATTAATAAACTGGCTAGACATTTGGCCCGAATATAGTAATGCAGGTAGCTACTCAATATAAATAATCTGGAGGAGTTTATTATTTCCTCAGAGAATCGACGAGGGAAGAAAATCAGAGAGGGCAGCAAAATTTAAATGTGAGACATATTGGATTTAAGGGGGACGCAAGGATGAAAGAAGAGCTGATTATAGAATGGGAGTCGAAATTATGCGAATTACAGACCTGGAAATTATAGAGGTGGATTTAAACAATGGCAATCAAAGAGGAGTTTAGAGGAAATGGGTATAGGACTTCAGGAACGTCAGAGGGACGCAGTGGTATCCAGAGGGAGGTTAATGGTCAAACAAACAATAGAGGGGAAGAATCGAAGAGGTCAGATAGGGACGCAGCGAAGGGGATTCTAGACGTTGGTATGAGTGCCAAAGGCCTAGCACTAGCAGTTGACTAAATGTTATGTTTAATATACTCATCCAAAGATTTATTACGTTGATTGTGAAAACACTCCTGACATTGACATTGTTTTACCAGATTGCCATTTATTAAGTATATCTTGAAGGAGTTCGTGTCCATGCATTGCTTGATACTGGTGCAGAGGCGTCATTAATCTCCGAAGAAGTCATCAAAAGATAGGGTTGGAGAATAACGTTCTGCCTACAAAGAAAATAAATATTATTTCAGTGAATAAGAAGAAGTAAGCAATGTGAATAAATCGTTTATTGGAAAGTCGAATTGGTTTAAGTAAGGGGATATGCAGTTTTTGATTGTTCAAAATATGAATTTGAATGTATAATTGGCATGGATAATAGGTAAATTGGGGCATAACTATTGATGTTGAAAAGAGGGTTATTACGAGTAGAGGGAATGTTATCGAATGGGAGAAATATAGGAAATGAACAACATCTGAGGTGAATTTACAGAGAATAATTCATTATAAAACAAGAAGATATACAAGAGAGCGGAGAGAATGTGCAATCTGTCCAAGGAGATGTTGCCTGAAATTAGAGCACTGTATGAATACAGATATTGACGAATAACAAACATAGGATGCATCTAACTACGTGCATCAACTGCAGTTAAAAGATGATGACCATTTTATTGTAAAAGCTATCTATTCCTATGCATATCGGAAAGCAGTCAATGAAGAAATTCGGGGCATGTTAAACAGTGGTATTATAGAAAGTCATCTACACCATATATAAATCCGCTATCGTTGTTAAAAAGGCAAATGGGTCATCCGACTCTGTTTAGATGCTAGAAATTTGAATAGAAAACAATGCACAACATGAAGCACCTCAAATATTGATAGTTTACTGGGTAGGATTAGAAATGTTAATTGGTATACAAAATGGACCAAAAGAATTCATTTTGGTTGATACCCCTACATCAAATTCAAGGAAATATACTGGTTTTAGCATAGAGGGTATAGTGTATCAGTTTTCTGTAGTTCCATTTGGTTAGCTAGTTCCGCTGCAGCATTAATAAAAGCCATGAATCAAATTCTTAATAAGTACGAAGATTTTTGTATTCACTATGTAGATGATATACTTGTATTTAGTGAAGATGAAAACAGCATTGGAGCAATTAGAAAGTTTTAAGCGAGTTAGATAAGCGGGTTTGAAGTTAAATATAGGAAAATGTGAATTCTTTCAAGAAGTGTTAAATTTCTCGGTTACATTGGAAGAACGGACTAAAATAGATAGGAGAGGTTGAATGAGATTAGAGCGTATAAAAGACCACATAATTTGAAAACCTGAGGGAATTTTAGGAATTTGAATTACTATAGGAAGTTTGTACCAAATTTGTCAGGACAGGCGAAATCTGTATGAATTATTAAAAAAGGGAAAAGATGGAAGTGGACAGATGAAACAGAAAATGCATTCTTATCTTTGAAAGAGGGATTTCATTAACACACTAGAACTTAAACATCCAAATTTTCAGTTACCGTTTATCTTAAGAACCGACGCTTCAGACAATGCAATATCTGCAGAGTTGGTACAAATTCAGGATGGGAAGAGATACCTATCACGTTTATATCGAGAATTTGAGAGGATATGAATTAATATATGTGTGGTCAGAGAAAAGAGATGTTGGCTATTGTGTATGCATTACAGAAATTGAATTTATCTAATCGGTAATAAATTTACAATGAAACAGATCATATGGCATAACACATATTCTAAAGTTAGATTTACAAACAATCGATATATAGATGGTGTTTACTAATTCAAGAATACGATTCAAATATATTCATAGAAAAGGAAAGGAGAATATAATAGCAGATGCATTAAGCAGCAAGAGGAGATGAATATTAAGGACATACTTATTGGTCTTAACAGGATGAAGGAAGACGAGGGGTATTTTCAGAGAGGTATAGGAAGATTCAAAGTAAAGAAACTTTTATATAGACTAAGAGAATTGGACAAAGTCCGTATAAGGGGTATGCATTAAAAGAAGGGTTCATTATAAAAGTGATAGGACAAAAGAATTGTATTAGTAGATGATGTTAGTACAGAGAATTGGCTTATGAATTGCATATTAAGTATGGGCATATTGGTATTAGAAAAACATGGTTATATTTAGAGAGAATTATATGCAGAAAATGATTATAGAATTATTAAAGGTTTGTTGAGAAAAGTCATCTATGTCAGCTGGTAAAAACAAGAATCATGTGAATTTCAACAAAATTCACAGTATATCATTGAGAAGCCTTTTAGATTAGTTACCATTGATTATATTCAAATTTAATTGAGGAGATAGTGGAAAGAAACATATTTTAGTTGTAATGATATATTTCAAAGTATGTAAAAATGTATCCGACAAAGGAGTGTACGACAAACAGGACTATAATAGAGAAAATTAAATAAGAATTGAAGATGTTGGTAAACCATATAGATTTAACAGATAATGCAACTTACTTTAACAATGACAGATTTATAAATTATTGGAAGGATAGGATATAAAAGTGGTTTTTACTAGCATTAGACACCCACAGGGTAATCCATGTGAGAGATACACCAGAAGTAGTAAATATTAGATTAGTAACTCATGAAGAACATTATCGGTGGGAGGAATTTATTGAGTAATAGAAGATTGGCTAAATCATTTCCTAGTACTGTGAGTGAAGAACCCCTATTACAGTGTTAAAAGGCATTCGACCAGAACGCCATGGATAAATGAGACTACAACCTCATATGGAAACATTTTAGAGCTAGTTAATGTGAAATTAACAAAGCGAACGGAGATATTTAGAGAGGGAGAATAGAAAAATACGGAAAGGTTAAAATTGATGTTGGCGATTTAGTTATTATCAGAAGTTTAAGGCAGCAAACAGAGAAAGGAGTATGTTTAAATTATCTCTTCCGTATGAGGCCTTTCAAGATTAGTAGAAATCTTGGGATTCTACTTATGAGATTAAAGATGATAATGATGAAAAGTAAAAGGTAAATATCACACATAAATTTGATATATCCTTATTATAAATAATTTATTATTTGCATACCTTGTTTATTATTGTGTTCAGTTTTGTAGATCAAAAAAATGCAATCTAGTAGGTTGTTTGGTACTGATTAGGCCAGCCCTGAAACGTTTTCCAATACAAAAGGACTTGTGTTGAGCAAGTCAGCGTCTCAGGGACGTTTATTCTTTGCTCTAACATACCTCATGTTCTTTATAATCTAAAAAGAGAAATCAATATTTAAAAATTTCATATAAAATAAAAATTTGTTTAATATGTATTGGGAAAATGCTGTGTTCATAAGAGGGAAACCACAACCATATTGAAATGCAGTTATTATTTTATGTACACACCTGTTTGTAAGTCCAGTATAATTTGGATTAATTCACACTAGTTGTCATGGAAGTTGAATATATTTATCGTCTGATAGTCTGGTAGCCGTGGTATCTATTTTGATTTGAATGGGAGTGACTGAATGTAATTAGTTGTGAAAAAAATGATGAAAATCCTTGGTGACGAGTTGTTGATAAAAAAAAACTCGTAGGAGATATTTTATTTTTATCAAGTGTAATGAGTTAAGTGGTTTTTCCTGTCTTACGTCTGGTATTGAAGGGGATCTTCTATTCATTCTTGTAATCATTCTATCCTGAAATATACAAAAGAAACGTGAGGATTGTTCGACATTATAGAAATTTGCTGTATTTACTCACCTGGGTGTTTCTTCTCCGTGGGAGTGTGCATGGTTAATCCTGAATGTAACGAAGGAGGTCTGTTTCCTGAATTTTCCTGCTACCGATGTTATCCCTCCTGCCTGGCCCTTTTAGCTGTATATACGACGAATCTGGATTGTCACTACAAGGAAATCAAGTTGGAGTATTCTGATGTCCGTGTGAACCGTAACGAGGTATTTGGTCAAAACATTGTTAAATTTTGTATAAATGAAATATAACGTCTACGGTGTTTGAGGTTATCATGCATCGTATGTGATTTAGAATATAAAACTGTTATAGTTGGCACACTGGTTGGTGGTATTCATTCTCTTATGATAGCGCGGGAGATTTTATAAAGTTCATATTTGAATAAAAGGTCTTAATTATACTGGATAATTAATAATACTTGTTTGAATATTTCAATAACTGTACTCACCTTGGAGTAAGATTCTCATCTATTTATGTTTTTGATATAAACTTAACAATAAATTAATAACTGATGAATGATTACACTGTTTATTAATGGAAGTTCATTCATCATTGAGTTATTAAGAGTTAAATATAAATTCAGTATTTAACAAAGTAGGGCATATAATAAACAAGTTGGTGATTCAGGAGAGCGAGACGTACAGCCGTCAGCACAGCGGGTTCGTAACTGTAGAATATAATAAAGGTAGTCTCCTCATTGTTAGCAAGGTGGGGATTGTTAGTACGTATATTCTGGATGGTAAATCTTAGGTATCTTGGACGTATACGGATTTCATAGCCATCTAGTGGATTGAGTTTGTATTGTGTTTATCATTGTAGGAAGGTATCTGCAAGAAAAGCAGATATAATTTAAAAGTATATTTATTTACCTTTGCTTGTTAAAACTATACCCCTGGAGAATCACAATATAACTATTTGGCGCACCCAACGTGAGGTGAATTATTTGGAATTTTATTCAGTATCTTACTATTGCTTATAAGTAACGAGTTTAAATAAAGCATGATATCAGAAGGCGGGTAATCTAAGTCAGCATTGAGGTATCAGCAATTAGGAGGGTGATGCAGAAGAAAGCCAGAAAGAGAGCGAACTGATGAGGAGATGACGTTTAAAGATTTGTTAAGATGTATATGCAGGATAGGATTGAGCAGCGTCACAAATAGCTGAGTTAAGAGAAGAGTAAGGAATATGCGGGCAGAAACGCAAGGATTGATCAGAAAGGAGGTAGAAGAGCAAAGGAAGATATGGTTACAATGATAGAAGGTACTAATCAGAGAATTGACGTTATAGAAACAAAATTGGTTGACCGTACTGAGAAGATAGAAGAAGGATGTAGAGATAAATTACACGAGTTAGAGAGTAAACAGCTGTATATCGCTGAAGAGGTGAGCAAGATTAAGATGGTAAGGGTTGAACCGACGTATATGACAATGCATACCACACCTTCAGAAATGTACCGAAATTTTGGAATGATCAGAAGTTGAATCCCATTAAGTACTTACAGAATATTAGTAAGTATATTGAAGTTTATATGAATAATGACGTGGCCACGTAAAGGTTATGGATATTGTAAAAAATAGTTTAAAAGGTGAAGCGGAAATCTGGTACAGTGTATAGAGGGAGGATTAATGGTTCGAGGATTTAAAAAGTTATTTTTGAAACAATTTGGAGTGAAATGAACAAGATAGACGTGAGGGAGAGGGTATGCAACGGCAAAATAATGAAAAGGTTTTGAGAGCAGAGAGAGGTATATGTTGAAATATATAATCAGGCGATTTATTTGGATATGGGAGTATCAGAGGCACAGTTGATAATAAACTGGCTAACATTTGGCCGATATAGTAATGCAGTAGCTACTCAAAAATAAATAATCTGGAGGAGTTTATTATTTACCTCAGGAGAATCGACGAGGCGGAAAAAATCAGAGAGGGCAGCAAAATTAAATGTGAGACATATTGGATTTAAGGGGACAAGGGATGAAAGAAGAGCTGATTATAGGAATGGAGTCGAAATTATGCGAATTTACAGACCTGGAAATTATAGAGGTGGATTAAACAATGGCAATCAAAGAGTGGATTTAGAGGAAATGGGTGATAGGACTTCAAGAACGTCAGAGGACGCAGTGGTATAGCCAGGGAGGTAATGGTCAAACAAACAATAGAGGGAGAATCGAAGAGGTCAAATAGGACGCAGCGGAGGGGATTCTAGACGTTGGTATGAGTGCAAAGGCCTAGCACTGAGCAGTTGACTAAATGTTATGTTTACATATACTCATCAAAAGAATTTATTGACGTTGATTGTTGAAAACACTCCTGACATTGACATTTTTTACCAGAATTGCCATTTATTAATGTATATCTTGAAGGAGTTCGTGTCCATGCATTGCTTGATACTGTGCAGAGGCGTCATTAATCTCCGAAGAAGTCATCAAAGAATAGGGTTGGAGAATAACGTTCTGCCTAAAAGAAAATAAATATTATTTCAGTGAATAAGAAGAGGTAAGCAATGTGAATAATCGTTATTGAAAGTCGAAATGGTTTAATAAGGGATATGCAGTTTTGATTGTTCAAAATAAATGTTGGAATGTATAATTGCATGGATAATATGGTAAATGGGACATAACTATTGATGTTGAAAAGGTTTTACGAGTGAGGGAAATGTATCGAATGGGACATATAGAATGAACAAACATCTGAGGTGAATTTACAAGAGAATAACTTCATTATAAAACAAGAAGATACAAGAGAGCGGAGAGAATGTGCTAATCTGTCAAAGGAGATGTTGCCTGAAATTAGAGCACTTGTTCATGAATACAGAGATTTGACGAATAACAAACATAGGATTGCATCTAACTACGTGCATCAACTGCAGTTAAAAGAATGATGAGCCATTTTATTGTAAAAGTATCCTATTCCCTATGCATATCGGAAAGCAGTCATGAAGAAATTCGGGCATGTTAAACAGTGGTATTATAGAAAGGTCATCTACACCATATATAAATCCGCTAGTCGTTGTTAAAAAGGCAAATGGGTCAATCCGACTCTGTTAGATGCTAGAAATTGAATAGAAAACATGCCACAACATGAGCACCTCAAATATTGATAGTTTACTGGATGGATTAGAATGTATATGGTATATACAAAAATGGACCTAAAGAATTATTTTTGTTGATACCCTACATCCAATTCAAGAAATATACTGGTTTTAGCAAGAGGGTATAGTGTATCAGTTTTCTGTAGTTCCATTTGTTTAGCTAGTTCCGCTGCAGCATTAATAAAAGCCATGAATCAAATTCTTAATAAGTACGAAATTTTTGTATTCACTATGTAGATGAATACTTGTATTTAGGAAGATGAAAAAACAGCATTGGAGCACATTAGAAAGATTTTAAGCGAGTTAGATAAACGGGTTTGAAGTTAAATATAGAAAATGTGAATTCTTCAAGAAAGTGTTAAATTTCTCGTTTACAATTGGAAGAACGGACTAAAAATAGATAGGAGAAGGTTGAATGAGATTAGAGCGTATAAACCACATAATTTGAAAACACTGAGGGGATTTTTAGGAATTTTGAATTACTATAGGAAGTTTGTACCAAATTTGTCAGGACAGGCGAAATCTTTGTATGAATTATTAAAAAAAGGGAAAGATGAAGTGACAGATGAACGAAAATGATTCTATCTTTGAAAGAGATTCATTAACACACTAAAACTGAAACATCCAAATTTCCAGTTACCTTATCTAAGAAACGACGCTTTCAGACAATGAATATCTGCAGTAGTTGTACAATTCAGATGGGGAAGAGATTCTATCACGTTTATATGAGAATTTCTGAGAGGGGATATGAATTACAATATTAGCTGTTGTCAGAAAGAGATGTTGGCTTTGTGTATGCATTACGAAATGAAATTTTATCTAATCGGGTTAAAATAATTTACAATTGAAACAGATCAATGGCATTACACATCATTTTAAAGGTCTAGATTACAACAATCGGATATATAGATGGGTACTAATTCAAGAATACGATTTCAATATATTATAGAAAGAGGAAAGGAGAATATCAATAGCAGATTCATAAGCAGCAAGAGGAGGATGAGATATATAAGGACATATTATGCGTCTAAACAGGATGAAGAAGACGAGGGGTTTCAGAAGAGACGGATTAGGAGATTCAAAGTAAATAAAAACTTTTATAAGAGACTAAGGAGGAAGTTGGAAAACAAAGCCGTATAAGGGTAGCATTAAAACGAAGGGTGCATTTAACAGTGATCTAGGACCAAAAGAATTGTTGTAGTAGATGATTTAGTACAGAGAATGACTTTATGAATTGCATATTAAGTACTGGGCATATTGGTATAGAAAAACATGGCTTAAATATTTAGACGAGAATTATTATGCAGAAAATGATATAGAATTATTAAAAGTTGAGAAAATCATCTATGTCAGCTTAGTAAAAAACAAAGATATCATGTTTGAATTTCAACAATTCACGTTATATCAACTGAGAAAGCCTTAGATTAGTTACCATTGATTATTATTACAAATTTAAAATGGATACTATGGAAAGAAACACTATTTAGTTTAACTATGTATTTTCAAGTAATGTAAAATTGATCCGACAAGGCACTTGTACGACAAATCAGGACTATAATAGAATTAAATAGTACATGGAAGAGTTGGTAAACCATATAAATTTAACAGATCAATGCAACTTACTTAACAATGACAGATTTATAAATTATTGGAAGATAGGATATAAAAGTGTGTTTTTACTAGCATTAGACACCACAGGTAATCCATGTGAGAGAATACATCGCCAAGAAGAAGTACGTAAAATATTTACAATTAGTAACTCATGAAGAACATATCGGTCGAAGAATTTATGAGAATAGAAGATTGGCCTAATCATTCCGTACTGTGTAGTGGAAGAACCCCCTATTCAGTGTTAAAAGGCATTTCGACCAGAGACGGCATGGATAATGAGGGACTAAACCTCATATGGAAACATTTAGAGCTAGCTGAATGTGAAATTAACCAAAGGCGAAACGAGAATATTTAGAGAGGGAATAGAAAATACGAAAAGGTTAAAATTTGATTTGGCGATTTAGTTATTATTCAGAAGTTCAAGGCCAGCAAACAGGCAGAAAAGGGAGTATGTTCTAATTATTCTCTTCGCATGGAAGGGCCCATTCAAGATTAGTAGAATCTTGGGGATTGCTACTTATGAGATTAAAGATGAATGATGATAAAGTAAAAAGGGAAATACATAAATGTGAATATCCTATTATAAATAATATTTAGTTATTTGCATACCTTGTTATTATTGTGTTCAGTTTGTTAGATCAAAGAAATCAATCTTAGTAGGTATGTTTGTGACTGGATTAGGCCAGCCCTGAATAACGTTTCCAATACAACAAGGACGTTTGTTGGAGCAAGTCAGCGCTTCAGGACGTTTATCCTTTTGCTCTAAATACCTCATGGTTCTTTATTAACTTCTAAAAGAGAAATCAATATTTTAAAAATTCATATAAAATAAAAATTTGTTTAATATGTATTGGGGAAACATGTTGTTTCATCAAGAGGGGAAAACCACCAACCATATGAAATGCATATATTCATTTTATGTACACACCTGTTTGTAAAGTCAGTATAATTGGATTTAATTCACACTAGTTGTCATGGAAGTTGAACATAATTCTTTCTTTATCGTTTATAGTCTGGTAGCCGTGGTTCTATTTTGATTTGAATGGGAGTGACTGATGTAATTAGTTGTGAAAATGATTGAAAATCCTTGGTGACGAGGTTTGTGATAAAAAAAACTGAGGAGATATTTTATTTTTATCAAGTGTAATGAGTTAAGTGATATTTTCCTGCTTACGGTTCTGGTATTGAAGGGGATCTTCTATTAAATTCTTAATCATCGTATCCTGGAAATATACAAAGAAACGTGAGGATTGTTCGACATTATAAGAAATTGCGTATTTACTACAACCTGGGTGTTTCTTCTCCGTGGGAGTTGCGATGTGTTACATCCTGAATCGTAACGAGAGTCTGTTTTCCTGAATCGCTACGATGTTATACCCTCCTGGCCTGGCCCTTTTAGCTGTATATACGAGCGAATCTGGATTTGTCACTACAAGGAAATCACAGGAGGATATTCTGATGTCCTGTAACCGGTAGACTAGGTAATTGGGTCAAAACATTGTTAAATTTTTGTTAAGATAATATAACGTCTCGGTGTTAGGTTTATCATTGCATCGTATGTGATTCTAGAATATAAAACGTTTATAGGTTGGCACACGTGGTTGGTGTATCAATTATCTTATGGATAGCGCGGGAGAAGATTTAAAAGTTCATATTGAATAAAGGCTAATTATACTCGGATAATTCAATAAGACTTGTTTGAATATTTTCATAACTGTACCTCACCTTGGGAGTAAGAGTCTCATGTATTTATATTTGTTTTGAATTAACAGCTAAAAAAAATTATATATGATGATATTACACTTTTTATTAATGGAAGTTCATTCGATACAAATTGAGTTATTAGAGTTAAATTATACATTCAGTATTTAACAAAGTAAGGCATAGTAATAACAAGTTTGGTGATTCAGGAGAGCCGAGACCGTCAGCGCGTCACACAGCGGTTCTAACTTAGAATATAATAAAGCGTAGTCTCCTCATGGCCGTTTAGCAAGGGTGGGATTTTAGACGTATATTTGGAGTGAGTAAAATCTTAGGTATCTTGACCGTTTATAACGGGAATTTCATAGCCATCTAGTGATTGAGTTTTGTATTTTTTCATCATGTAGGAAGGTATCTGCAAAGAAAAGGCAGCAGAAGAAATTAAAACTATTTATTTATTACCTTTTGCTTGTTAAAAAACCATATGACCCCTGGAGAATCACAATATAACTATTGGCGCACCGAACTGAGGTGAATTTATTTGGGACTTTTATTCAGTATCTCTACTATGCTTATAAGTAAACGAGTTTAAATAAAGATGGATATTCAGAAGGCGGGTGGGTAAATCTAAGTCAGCAAATTGAGGTATAAGCAATTAGAGAGGGTGATGCAGAAGAAATGCCAGAAAGAGACGCGAACTGATGAGAGATGACGTTTGTAAAGATTTGTTAAGATGTATATGCAGATAGGATGAGCGCGTCAGCAAATAGCTGAGTTAGAGAAGAGGTAAGGAATATGCGGCAGAAACGCAAGATTGATATCAGAAAGGAGGAGAAAGCAGAAGGAAGGAATGGTTACAATTGATAGAAGGTTACTAATCAGAGAATTGACGTATAGAAACAATGGTTGACCGTTACTGAGAAGATAGAAGAAGATCTAGAGATAACATTACACGAGTAGAGATAAACACGGTATATCGCTGAAGAGGTGAGGGCCAAAAAGATTAAGATAGGTAAGGTTGAAACCGACGTATATGACAATGCTACCACACCTTCAGAAAGTTGTACCGAACATTTTGAATGGATCAGAGTTAATCATTAAGTACTTACCAGAATATCTAGTAAGTATATTAGAATTTCTATATGAATAATGACGTGCGGCCACGTAAGTATGAGTATTGCTAAAAAAATAGTTTAAAAGTGAAGCGAAATTCTGTTGACAGTGCTAATAGAGGGGAGATAAGGTTTCGAGGCATTAAAAAGTTATTTTGAAACAATTTTGGAGTGAATAATGAACAGAGTAGAGTGAGGGAGAGGGTATCAACGGAATTAAGAAAAGGGTTTGAGAGCAGGAGAGGATATGATGTGAAGATATATAATCAGCGTATTATTTGGATATGGACGTATCAGAGCACAGTTGATTAATAAATGGCGTAATATTGTTTGGCGCCGAATATATAATGACAGGTAGCTACTCAAAATATAAATAATCTGGAGGAGTTAGTATTTACCCTCAGAGAATCGACGAGCGCGAAGAAAAATCAGAGAGGCAGCAAAATTTAAATGTGGACGATATGATTTAAGGGCGACGCAAGGGATGAGAAGAAGAGCTGATTATAGGGAATGGGAGTCGAAATCTATCGAATACAGACCTTGGAAATATAGAGGTGATTTAAAACAATGCAATCAAAGAGGGATTTTTAGAGGAAATGTGGTATAGACTTCAGGAAGTCAGAGGACGCATTGGTATCCAGAGGGAGGTTAATGGTCAAACAAACAATAGAGGTGGAAGAATCGAAGAGGTCAATAGGACGCAGCGGAGGGGATTCTAGAACGTTGTGATGAGTGCCAAAGGCCTAGCACTAGCAGTTGACTAAATGTTATGTTATACATTACTCATCAAGAATTTATGATGTTGATGTGAAAAACACTCTGACATTACATTGTGCTTTACCAGAATTGCCATTTATAAATGCATATCTTGAATGAGTTCGTGTACCATGGCATTGCTTTATACTGGTGCAGAGGCGTCAATTAATCTCCGAAGAGAGTCATCAAAGAATAGGGTTGGAGAATAACTTCTGCCTTACAAAGGAAAATAAAAATATTATTTCACGTGAAATAAGAAGAAGGTAAGCAATGTGAATAAATCGTTTATTGAAAAGTCGAAATTGTTTAAGTAAGGGGATATGCAGTTTTTGATTGTTCAAAATATTGAATTGTCGGAATGTATAATTGCATGGATAATATGGTAAATTGGGCATAACTATTGATGTTGAAAAGAGTGAGTATTAGAGGTAGAGGATGTTATCGAATGGGGAGAAATATAGGAATGAACAACATCTGGGACGTAATTTACAAGGAAATAATTCATTTATAAAACAGAAAATATACAAGAGACGCGAGAGAATGTGGCTAATCTTGTCAAAGGAGATGTTGCTGAAATTAGAGCACTTTTCATGAATACAGAGATACGAATAACAAACATAGGATTGCATCATAACTAGTGCATCAACTGCAGTTAAAAGATGGATGAGCCATTTATTGTAAGAAGCTATCCTATTCCCTATGCATAATCTGGGAAGAGTCAATGAAGAAATCGGCGCTGTTTAAACAGTGGTATTATAAGAAAGGTCATCTCCACCATATATAAACCGCTAGTCGTTGTTAAAAAGCAAATGGTTTTCAATTCCAGACTCTGTTTAGATGCGAGAAATTTGAATAGAAAAACAACTCCACAACATGAAGCACCTCAACCCAATATTGATAGTTTACTGTCGTAGGATTAGAAATGCTTACTTGGTAATAACAAAAAATTGGACCTAAAGATATCTCTTTTGGTTATACACCCTACACCAAATCAAGGAAATATACATGGTTTTAGCATAGAGGGGCGTTATATGTTATCAGTTTCTGAGGTTCCATTTGTTTAAGCTATTCCCGCGGGTGCCCAGCATTAATAAAGCCGAATGAACAAATTTCTTAATAATACGAAGATTTTGTATTCACTATGTAAGTGATGATATACTGGATTTATATAAGATGCAACAAACAGCATTTGGAGCACGATAGCTAGTCAGAAAGATTTTAGCGAGCTCATTAGATAAAGCCCTCGGTTTGAAGAACTATAGGAAAATGTGTATTCTTTCAGGAACAGTGTTAAATTTCTCGGTTTACAATTGGGAAGAAACGGAACTAAAAATAGGAAGGAAGGTTGAATGAGATGCCAACTTAGAGCGTATAAAAGAGCCACATAATTTGAAACCCTGAGGGCGATTTTTGAATGTGACATTACATAGGAAGTTTTTGTACCAAATTGTCGAGGACAGGCGAAATGCTTTGTTTCGAGAATTATTAAAAAAAGGGAAAGAGGAAGTACAGAAATGAAACGAAATGCATTCTTATCTTTGAAAGACGGATTCATTCAAAAACACGTAGAACTTACATCCAAATTCTTCTTACCCGTTTTTTAACGAACGCGACGCTTCAGACCAATGCAATATCTGCAGAGTTTGGTTACAAATCAGATGGGGAAGAAATACCTTATCAGCTTTATATCGGAAGAATTTTGAGAGGATAATGAATTAAAATATAGCTGGAGTCAGAGAAGAGGATGGTTGGCTATGTTAGTGCATTTACAGAAATTGAAATTTTATCTAATCGGTAATAAATTACAATTGAAACAGATCATATGCATTACACATATTTTAAGTTTAGATTATTTCAAACACATCGATATTATAGATGGGTGTTACTAATTCAAGGAATACGATCAATATTAGCTAGAAAAGGAAAAGGAGAAATAATAGCAGATGCATTAAGCCAGGCAAGAGGAGGGAAATATTAAGACATACTTATGCGTCTAAACGGAATGAAGAGGACGAGGGATTTTCAGAAAGAGAGATTAGGAAGCATTCAAAGTAAAGACTTTTATAAAGACTAAGAGGAAGTTGGAACAAAGTCCGGTATACAGGGGTATGCATATAAAAAGGTGCATTATAAAAGTGCAATAGACCAAAAGAATTGTATGTATAGATGATTTATACAAGAATGTGGGCTTATGAATTGCATACAAGTATGGGCATATTGTAATTAGAAAACGATGGTTGAATATTTATAGACCTGAGGGAATATTATAGCGAGAAAATGATTATAGAATATAAGGCTTGTTAGAGAAGAATGTCATCTATGTCAGCTTGTTCTAAAAACAAGAATCATAGTGAATTCCAACAAAATTCACAAGCTTATATCAAATTGAGAAAGCCTTTAGAATATTTACCATTTGATTAATATTACAAATTTAATTGAGGAGAATAGTGGAAAGAACATATTTTTAGTTAACTGATGATTTTCAAAAGTAAAATTAGTACCGACCAAGGGAGTGTACGGACAAACAGGACAAATAGAATTAATAGTACATTGAAGATGTTGTAACATATAGATTTTTACAAGATAAATGTCAAACTACTTAACAATGACAGATTTATTTAAATTAGAAGGATTAGGGAAATAAAGTGGTTTTTTACTAGCATTAGACACCCACAGCCGTAATCCATGTATGAGAGATTTACATCCAAGAAGTTAGCGTAAATTTAAGCTAGTAACTCATCGAAAACGATTATCGGTGGAGGAATTATTGGAGTAATCGAAGATGGCTAAATCATGTCTGAGTCTTGGTGATGAATCCCCCTATTTACAGTGTTCTAACATTCGACAGAACGGCAGTGATAAATGAGACTACCAACCTCCTATGGAAACATTTTAGAGCTAGTTTAATGTGAAATTCAGACCAAGCGCAACGGAGATATTTACGAGGGAGGAGAATAGAACAATACGGAACAAGGTTAAAATTTGCTGTTGGCGATTTTCTTTTTTATCAGAAGTTAAGGCCAGCAAACAGAGAAAAGGATATGTTTTAAATTATCTCTTCCGTAGAGGCCCTTTCAAGTAGTAGAATCTGGGGGATTCTACTATGAGAGTAAAGATATAAGGATGATAAAGTAAAGGTAAATATCCACATAAATTTGATATTATCCTTATTATAAACTAATATTTATTATTTGCATACCTTGTTTTTATTGGTTCAGTTTTGTAGATCAAAAGAACTGCAATCTTAGTAGGGTATGTTTGCTGTGACGGAGTAGGCCAGCCCTGAAACTCTTCCCATACAAACAGACGTTGTGGTTGAGAAAGTCAGCGTCTCGAGGACGTTTGTTCTTTTTGCTCTAACATACCTCATGCTTCTTTTATCATCTAAAAAGAGAATCAATATTAAAAATTTTCACATTATAAAATAAAATTTGCTTAATATTTATTGGGGGAAAATGCTGTGTTTTCATAGGAGGGAAAACCACCAACCATATTGAAATGCCAGTTATTCTTTTATGTACACACCTGTTTTAGTCCAGTATAGTTTGGATTAATTCACACTAGTGTGTATGGAAGTTGACTATAATTATCGTCTTCTAAGTCTGTACCGTGGGTATCTATTTTGATTTGAACTGGGAGTGACTGAATGTAATTAGTTGTGACAAAATGATGAAAATCTTGGGCCGAGGGGGTGATAAAAAAAACTGTATGTTGAATTAAATTTTTTTTTTTTACAATGTAATGAGTTAATGGTTATTCCTGCTTACGCTGGTATGGAAGGGATTCTTCTATTTCATTCTTGAATCATTCTTCCTGGAAATGTACAAAAGAAACGTGAGATTGTTCGAATTATAAGAAATTTTGCTTGTTTACTACACGTGGTTTTCTTCTCCGTGGGTGTTGCATGTGTACTCCTGAATGACGAGGAGGTTGTTCCTGAATTTTTCCTGGCTACCATGGTTATCCCCCTGCTGGCCTTTTAGCTGTATATACGATGCGAATCTGTGTGACTACAAGAATCACTGTTGAGGTATTCTGATGTCCGTGGGAACGGTGACGAGGTATGGTCAACATTTTAAATTTTTGTATAAATGAAATTATAACGTCTTACGTGTTTTGGGTTATCATGCACGTATGTGATTTAGAATATAAAACTGTTATAGTTGGCACACGTGGTGTTGGTGGTTCAATTCTCTTATGATAGCGGGAGATTTTAAAAGTTCATTTTGAATAAAAGGGTCTTAATTATACTGAAATTAATAATACTGTTGAATATTTTCGGACTGCTGCTCACCTTGGGGAGTAGAGTTTCATGCTATTATATGTTTTTGATATAACTTAACAATAAATTATTTAACTGGATGAAGATTACACTGTTTATTATGGCAGTTCATTCGATACATTGATTCTTTAGGAGTTAAATTATTAATTCAGATTTACTAAGTAGGGCATATAATAAACAAGTGGTGATTCAGGAGAGCCGCGGACGTACAAGCCGCGCGACAGCGGGTTCGTAACGTAGAATATAATAAAGGTAGTCTCTCATTGGTTAGCAGGGTGGGATGTTAGTAGTATATTCTTGAGTGTAAATATTAGGTATGCTTGACGTTACGGATTTCATAGCCATCTAGTGATTGGTTTGTATTTTGTTTCATCATATGTAGGAAGGTATCTGCAAAGAGAAGGCAGATATAATATAAAGCTATTTATTTATTTATTTTTGCTTGTTAAAGAATATCCCTGGGGAATCACAATATACACTATTTGGCGACGCGACGTGAGGTGTTTATTTGGAATTTTATTCAGTATCTACTGTTTGCTTAAGTAAACGAGTTTAAATTAAAGCTTGGATGTCAGAAGGGGGTTTGAATTGCTTGAGCAGGGTGGTTCAAATTAGGAGGGGTGATGCTTGAAGAAATGCCAGAAGGGACGAACTGATGAGGAGATGACGTTTAAGATTTTGCTTAAGATGTATATTGGAATAGGATTGAGCAGCGTCAGCAAATAGCTGAGTTATGAGAATGGTTAAGGAATATGCGCAGAAACGCAAGATTATCAGAAAGGAGGGTAGAGAGCAAAGGAAGGTTATTGTTACATGATAGAAGTTATAATCAGAGAATTGACGTTTAGAAACAAAATTGGTTGACCGTATGAGAAGATAGAGAGGATGTAAGATGAAATTACACGAGTTTAGAGAGTAGTAAAACAGCTGTATATCCTGAAGGTGAGCAAGATTAGATGGTAAGGTGCGACGTTATGACAATGCATACCAGCACCTTCAGAAAGTTAGCCGAAATTTTCGGAAGTGATCAGAAGTTGAATGCCGATAAGTACATTACAGATACTTATTAAGTATATTGAAGTTTATATGAATAATGACGTGGGCATCGTAAATATGGCATATGTGTAAGAAAAATAGTTTAAAAGGTGAGCGGAAATCTGGATAGTGTAATAGAGGTGAGGATTATGGTTGTCGAGGAATTTAAAAGTTATTTGTTGAAACAATTTTGGAGTGAAATTGACAAGATAGATGAGGGAGAGGCGTATTGCAACGGCAAAATAACTGAAAAGGGTTTTGAGAGAGGAGAGACGGTATATGTTGAAGATATATATCAGGCGATGTTATTGGATATGGGCAGTATAGAGCACAGTTGATTAATAAACTTGGCTTAGACATTTTGGCCGAATGATAGATAATGCGGTAGGCTTACTCAAATATAAATAATCTGGAGGAGTTTATTAGTATCTCTCTCTTCTAGAAAATCGATCGTT